>VBSM01000272.1:1022768-1033639 GCA_008086735.1 Cheirogaleus medius
ATAAGTGATATCTCATTGTGGTTTTGATTTGCATCTCCCTGATGATTAGAGATGCTGAGCATTTTTTCATATGTTTGTTAGCCGTTAGTCTATCTTCTTTTGAAAAGTTTCTGATCATGTCCTTTGCCTACTTTTTGATAGGGTTGTTTGATTTTTTTTCTTGCTGATTTTCCTGAGTTCTATATAGATTCTAGTTATAAGCCCTTTATTGGATGTGTAAAATGCGAATATTTTCTCCCATTCTGTAGGTTGTCTGTTTGCTCTCATGATAGTTTCCTTGGCTGTGCAGAAGCTTTTTAATTTGATCAGGTCCCATTTATTTATTTTTATTGTTGTTGTGATTGCCTTTGGGGTCTTCTTCATAAATTCTTTGCCTAGGCCAATGTCTATAAGCTTTTTTCCAACATTTTCTTCTAGAATTCTTATAGTTTCACACCTTATATTTAAGTCTGTCAACTACTGTGAGTTGACTTTTATGAGAGGTGAAACGTGTGGATCCTGTTTCAGTTTTCTACATGTAGCTATCCAGTTTTCCCAGCACCATTTATTGAACAAGGATTCTTTTCCTCAGTTTATGTTTTTGTCTGCTTTGTCGAAGATTAGATGGCTACATGAGGATGGTTTTATATCTGGGTTTTCAGTTCTCTTCCATTGGTTTATGTCTCTGTTCTTGTGCCAGTAATATGCTGTTTTAGTTCCTATAGCCTTGTAGTATAGTTTGAAGTCTGGTAAATTGATACCCCTCAATTTGTTATTTTTGCTTAAGATTGCTTTGGCTATACAGAGTCTTCTCTGATTCCATACGAAATGTAGAATTACTTTTTCTAGATCTGTGAAAAATGATGTTGGTATTTTAATAGGGGTTTCACTGAATCTGTAGATCACTTTGGGTAGTATACACATTTTAACAATTTGATTCTGCTGACCCATGAGCATGGTATAGTTTTCCACCTGTTTACATCCTTTGCTATTTCCTTCCTCAGTGTTTCTTAGTTCTCCCTATAGAGGTCTTTTACTTCCTTAGTTAAATGTATTACTAGAATGACCCTGATTTTTAAGAGCTCTTACAAACCTAAGATAGATATGCCTTCCTCCAGAGAGGCCCCACGTTTGCTTTTGCCAGGCACCTGGAGTTCTTAAAAGTCACGGATGAACTTAAAGCAAGTTCCCAGCTTGAGCTGCTTTGGCTGATCCAAGTTGAGGGTTGCAAATCTGAGCAAAGACTCAAGTGTGGCCTCTTCTTCCTAAGCATATTTTATCCTTTTGTTTTTCTTCTCCCACTCACCTCAGCACTAAGGCCCCAAGGCTTCTCTGAAGTCCTCTAGGATTACAGAAAGGAGGTGGGCTAAGATCTAGTTCACCCCAGCCCTGAGGGTATATTTCCCATCTTACTATGGGGAAGTCAACTGTGAGGCTCCCCAGCTTGGGCGGGCTCCAGCCTTTGGATCTGTCCCTCTTTACTTGCATGGCAGCTGATTTCAAGCTTAAGTGAGCAGTCCTACAAGTTCCTGCAGAGCATCAGGGCTCTGCTGCTCTAGTAGCCTGCTCACCTCCCTGGTTACAGGTGTTTCTCTCTCAGCTTTTCAGCTTTGAAAGTGAAGTTTGGGAAATGTTCTAATCATTATTTCTTGTTTTCATGGGAGACTCATCCTAAGAGTGTAGCCTGCCCCCCTGGAAGCTGGAAGTTCTCTGATGCATTTTCCATCCCTAGTAATCCTCACTGGTAGGGCCCTCCTTCCTGGGGGCTGAGGTATCCACTGCTTCAAGGGGATGGCAGGACCCAGCTGAGAACAAGGAGGTGGTGTTCAGCATTTGACTTCCAGAACTGGTTCCTAGAACTCATTTCAGAGGTAATACTTGTGAAGGTTAAAGCTTTCATTTGTAAGAGCCAGGCTTTGTTGAGAGAGAAAAGGTTTATTTAATTTTAAAAAGTTACACTTAAAAAAATCAAGGACCAGAGCCCAGGGATTCAGAGCACACAGTTTTACTAAAATGCACAGAGTAGTAGGAAGAAGAGAGTATGAAATGGAAATGAAAGGCACTTTCTGGGCTGAGGGTGGGTGAGGTGGAAGAATGGGCATCAGGGCAGAAAAGAGCTTGGCAGAAAAGGTCCATGGTGACAGAGACTTTGGATACCAGTTAAGGCCTCCTTCCTATACTCTTGTACTCTTCAGAGATAAGCCTTGTTTGTGTTGGGGTTGGGAAGGGCATAGTTAAGAGGCCCAGGTAAGTTTGGGAACAGCAGGGCAGACAGGCTTGTATTTTGCGTCCTACTTGGAATTCTGGGAGGAGACCATCTCGCATTGCCCTGTGCAAACACAGAACAGCACTGACAGCACTAATGGCAATGTGGCACGTATAGGCGGAGAGGGCTTCAGAACACACCCGCTCCCTCTTCTCAGCAGGGCATGGCACAGGCTCCTTGAGAGGAGTAGTGAAGGAGGTTGAGAATTAACAGTCAGCAGGGCTACTTGAGGAGGGAGGGCGAAGGAGTGCAGCACAAAGCCAGAGACCATGGTGTTGGCAGTACCAGAGAGAGCCCAGGCACAGGCCGAGATGGTAGGGACACAGCACCTGAGACAAGAGAAGCTGAGGAGGCTTCAATAGTGGAGGCAGAGAGAACAGAGGCCAGTGCCTAAGACTGAGGGCAGACCCCTCAGCTAGAAGGCAGGAAGGGCCAGCTGCTCCTTTTTGGATGCCAGTATGCTAAGCCACTGAGGATGCTTAACTCACTCTTGGGGAGCTAGGCAGGAAAAGATGGACTTGATTAATAATTGGCCTGTAAGAAACTAAGCTTAAAATTAGAAGATAGCTTACAATAGAGTGGCAAATTGTTTCACCATTCATGGAAATGGTGCCTTAAGAGCAAGTTCAGTATCATAGAAAGCAAAATAATTTCCATTTCTGCACATCTGAGTCCCATGCTGTACATGGGATATTTATGCTACTTCTCTTTTCCTCTTTAAAAGAAATGGGGGCTGGGACTCCTGTTGGCTGCTGACCCTCTTGGGAAATTTACATACATTCAACCTTCGCATTAATTCCTGTTTTACAGGATGAAATGGGTTGGGAGGACAGGGGCCCGTCCAGGCAGCTCTGCTGGGCATCTTGGATACCCAGGTGTCACCTGTGATGGTTTAGGTCATCTTGACAGGGCAAGTCCTGCATTGAGAAATCAATGCTTTTTATAGCACCCAGGAGAGGAGAGCCAATAAAAATAACAACTTGAGCTGAAACTCCTTCTTGCCCTCCAAATGATCATGAGTCCAAGCCTTTTCCCTTCCCCACTGCTCTTGACCACAATCCCAGTGACCACCCCCAAGGTCCCCCCGCTCTGTTAGGTACAGGTGCTTCTCCTGTGACCCTCTGCTGCTCAGACATACATCCATTACAGCACGTGTATGAAAATGATCCATCTGCCCTTGTCTTTCCCATGAGACTGAGAGCTCCTTAAGGACGTGAACTTGTCTGCTCATTCTGGGTAACATACCTAACACATCAGTTAGTATGAAGCTATCTGCCTTCCTAATATGGCAATAGAAAATTCCTTGTTTATCTTCACCCCCTCTGAAGACTAATACAGTGGCAATAAAGGAATTAAAAAAGTACGGAATCACAATGGCAAAGAGAGTGAGGAAGGAGATAACAATAGTTGGGAAAAGTCAACGACATTTTGGAAGCTGAGGAGCTGATGAATAATGGCAACAGACCAAGCCAGGCGTGCAGGCAGGGGAGGCGGCTGCATGCACAGCAGAATCCCAGAGGGGCTTACGAACTGGAGGAGCCAGTAACCGCTCTGGTGGGGGTGCCAGAGGGCCTGAAAATGGAAGGAATGGTTGAGAGGTTGTCTAAAGAGCCCTTAGATCCGCCCCAGCCTCTAATCACTTACCTTATTCTCCCATCCTGGCAGAAGGCCAGATAGCAGCTTTCTGCCTAGGTTGGACCAGAGAGAACCTTCACTCACAGATATAGGCACAGCTAAGGGAAAGGGAGGTGACATCTTTAAAATAAGAGGATTAAGTTTGTCTCCCAGAATACCAGATTAGGGATGCCTCTCTGGGAAACAGACCCACCCAGGAGAACACATTGACACGTGCTGACATTTGGGGTTTTTGAGTCTAGGGCCTGATCACATGGCACCAGCTTTACCTGCACACCCAGAGAGCTTCCAGCCCGCATTTAGGGCCTGATCGGCAAATACGAATGGACAGCCTAGGAAGACACATATTTTAGAAAGGTGCCTACCATAAAGGACAGAGTCAAAAACCACCACCAGGAGCAAAGGAACTTGGAAGACACAAAGGCAGTGCAGAGAGCAAAAGGAAATTTCAAAAACTTCCACACAACACTGTCAGAAATACGCAGAGATGATATCCCGTCCATGAAATAAGAGTGGTGTGTTTTATAGAGGAACAATGAGAAAACAGGAAGAAGATTTTAGAAATTAAAAACTATTCACTCATTCAACAATATTCAGCACCTGCCTTTTACATGCCAGGTGTAGTGCTAGATACTAGAGAAATACAGTGGTGATGAAAAACACCAATTCTTGCCCTCATGGACTTTACACTCGGCTAGATGATATCAGCAATAAAATCAATTAGTAGAAGAATTAAAAATTAATTTGAGAGAATCAGAGGCTGAAAAACTAAAGTTAGAAGTTTGGTCCAAGAAGTCCAACATTTAACTAATAGAAATTTCTGAAAGAGAAGAGAAAAATAGAAAAGAAATCATCAAAAAAATAAGACAAATATTTTCTCAGACTAGAAGGATATACATTTTTAGAATCAACGGCCCTCTGAGTACTCAGCATTTGGAATAAAAGAAGGTCCACACAATGGCAAACCATTTTAAAATTTCAACCACTAGATTTAGAGAGAAGATCTTAAAAGTTCCCAGAGAGACAACCAGAGGTCAAATATACAGGACTGGAAAACAGGATATCATTCAATTTCTCACCAGCAAGTCTGAAATCCAGAAGATAGTGAAGCAACATTCAAAATGTTAAAGGAAAATGATTTCCAACCTAGAATTCTATATGTGGCCAAACTCCCAATCAATTAGGACAAGGGTTGGCAAACTTTTGCTATTAAGGTAAAAATTGTAAATAGTTTAGGCTTTGTGAGACACATACAATCTTTGTCACATATTTTTTTAAACAACTTGTATTTATTTATATTCAAACTTTTCTTTCTTTCTTTCTCTTTTCTTCCTTCCTTCCTTTCTTACTTTCTCCCCCCTCCTCTCCCACCTTTCCCCTCCTCTTTCCTCCCTTTCTTTTCTTTTCTTGAGATGGGGTCTTGCTATATCACCCAGGCTGGTCTTGAACTCCTGGCCTACAAGCAATCCTCTTGCCTTGGCCTCCCAAAGTGCTGGGATTACAGGCATGAGCTACTGTGCCTGGCCAACAATGTTTAAAATGTAAACAAACCATTCTTAGCTCACTAAATGAATGAACACATGCTGTGGGCCAGATTTGGCTTGTGGACTGTAGTTTACTGCCCTTTGAATTGGAGTATGGCACAAAGTTGTGTTCATAGATACAAGATCTCAGAAAATGTACCTCCCGTACAGCCTTTCTCTGAAAGATGCTGGAGGATGCACTCCACCAAAACAAGTAAACAAGTAAAGCAAACAAGTGAGCGGAAGGCATGGGGTCCAAGAAACAAGGGTTCTGAGTCAGGAAACAAGCAAGGAAATCCCAGGGTGAAGTAGTATAGTGGACACAGACAGCTAGCTGTCCAGATAGGAGCTGGAGAGCTCCAGGAGTGATATGGGCAGAACAAAACTGAACACATAGCTCATCTCATGAGTCTGTACTAAGAAGAGTTTCAGAGATTTTTTTGAAAATCTGGGACTGAATTAGTAATAGATACAGGAAACTAAGGCAATAAATAAATGAAGCAATGAACTCTAGGAAAAAACCAGGTTTATGTGAGAGACAATGAACAGCATGGTTTAGTTCATACTGTTTACACAGACATAAATGTAAACAATAAATATTAATTGAACCCAAAGCTGTGAGCTAATCAGTTTGGGAGCCTGTTGGGGAAGTGAAGTGTGAATGTGAGGGCGAAGGTGTGAAAGAGCTAAATCCTCATTATTCCTAATTGGAAGCCAATAGATAATAGCTAAATCTGAAAAATCAAGAAACAACAGTATAAGCTTGTTACAAATTTCAAATATCAGAGAAAACGGCTGAAAGTCAAGTGATTGCTCTGGGAACCATGAATCAGGCATAGGGAGGGATGGAAGAAATAACACTATAAGCCTTATAGTAACTTAACTTTTATTGTATATAAGTTTATAAACATGATATATAAAATTAGTTTAAAAATTAATGCACACTAGAAATATTGTAATATACTGAAAAATATAAGGGATCAAAAGTTAATAAACATGTCTAAGAGATTATTACTATTTATATTTTGGTTCATTGTCTTTTTCTTCTATACTTCCTTCACATAATGTAAATTCACTTTTATATCTTCTTTATTTGGATACTATTATATGTTTTTCTTGATCATTAGCACTCTTGAAAACATCATTTTTAATGGCTGCATAATGATGGAGATTAAAAAATATTTTTTTTGTGTGCTAGAATCTATATATGAACATCTTTGTAGAATTTGGTTGCAAGTTTTGAATGGTTTTTAAAGACAGATTATTAGAAAGGCAATTTATTGGCTTGAACATCTGGGGGGCTTTTGTTACATCTTGCTAAACTGCTTTTCAGAAATTCTGAACAAGGGGAGAGAGACACCCGCAGGTATGAAAGATTCTATCTCACTGCATACTGGCCCGACTATTCATTTAAAAACATCTTTGCCAATCTGTAGAAATATTTTGTGGTTTAAAACTTGCATTTAAAATTACTTACATGATTTTTATTACTTATTAGACATTTATATTTCTCCCTTTGTGAACTGCCTGCTCACATTCACTGCTCATCTATCTACTGATACATAGGAACTCTTTGTAACAAGTGCAGTTGTCCTTCGGTATCCATGGGGGATTAATGCCAGGACCTCCTATGGATAGCAAAATCCCTGGATGCTCAAGTCCCTATATAAAATGGTGTAGTATTTGCATATAACCTGTACATCTTTCTGTATACTTTAAATCATCTCTAGTTACTTATAATATGTAATACAATGTAAATGCTATGTAAATAGTTGTTATACTCTATTGTTTTGGTTAGGGAATAATGACAAAGAAAAAAAGTCCATACATGTTCAGTACAGATGCCCTAATATTTTTGATCTATGGTTGGTTGAATCTGGGGATGTGGACCTTATGGATATGGAGGGCCAACTGTTATCATTATTAATATTATTGTTTGTCTATTAGGTCTTCTGGCAACCATACAGAGAAGATCCTCCCCCAAATCATGGCCCTTTTGCCCCAACTCTTGTCTGGCTGCTAGGAATTGGGCCCAGGTCCTAGATTGACTCAGTTTTCCTCCTTCATGTGAAGTAAAGCCTCAAGTCTTCATCTTAGGGATTAGTTCTTCTGTCATTTCTTGGACTGTTATTGGTCCTCTGCTCTATTGTCTTGCATCAGTTCTCTGTCTCATCTTATAATCTTTATCTCCTTATCTTGTTCTTGAGTTCAGGGAGAAGTCCTTGGACTGGTGCTCTAATTCTCTATTTAGTTACCAGCAATAGCCTCCCTGCTACCCTGTCTCCCCTGAGAACTAATTGGGCAATGATGCTATTCATTCCCAAAACATTTACCTGTCCTCAAACTGCTCCTTTTTCATGACAGGCTGATCTTTTGCTATTATCACATTCTCCTCTTGAGCCTCATGGAGAATCAGGCATATAAAAATTTTGTCTTCTTCTTAAGTGTAAATCTGTAGCCTGGCACCATCTCTGGAACTGCAATCCTTTTTCATGTAATCTGTGATTTTTCTCTGACTGGTCAGCCTCCTCTAGAAAGGCCTATCTATCCAGTATGGGCAGCTGGGTAGGTCCCATTTAATTATTTTGTTCACAGCAAAAAGATAAAGGCAACATTTAGGTTTAATGTAATTTTTCTTTGTACCTAAGAAATACATTGCTTGTGTAGTTCAAAGAGGCAGCTGCAGGTCAAAGGAAACACCTATTGACAGGGAATTCTCCATATATAGGTTTTATCTTTAGTATTTTACTGAATGAAATATACGAAGTAGGAGATCAAATTGCTTTTTTACCTCCAAATACTTAAGTGACTGTCTCATTTCCTTTTATTAAATAAATTTACCCTCTACCCTCACTGATTATTTTCCCTTATCATATGTTATCTTTTTAGAAGGACTTTATGTTCCATTATGCTGTCTGGAGTCAATATCACACTCATTTAATCACTTTTTTAAAATAAATTACATTTTAATATCTTGGAGAGCTTTCTCAGCACCTGGTTAGTCTTCTGGGAGAACCTCGGGATACTTTCCTCAAGTTAACTAAATAAAGAAAAATATCCACCCACCGGCATTTTCAGTGGAAAGCCAATCAATAAATGACCATTTCTGTGAGGAGCTGGTCATATTTCCATTTAGTCAGGTCTCTCAGCAGAGGAGCAGAGCTGCTGGCCTCGATGCCCTTCACGAACCTGTTCAGGTTGGCCCCAGGGACATGTGTCCTTGGCTGTTTCTCTTGTGAATGGGATCTTTCTTCTCATATTTTATCACATATTTTGTTTTCATTGCATTGTATTACAATGGTTATATAGGAAACCCCTTACTCTGGCTGGTTTATTTTGAATCTGGCCTATCATATTGAACTTATTAGTTCTGCTAGTTTTTCAAATGCTTCTCCAAGATTTTCTAGGGATATAGTAACACCACCTGCAAATAACGAAAACAGAGTTTCCTTTCTATATTGGAAAATGCCATTGGAAAATAAGAGTGGTGAGTGGGCATTCTTTTCTATTTCCTTGCTTGTGTGGGAATGCTTCCGAAGTGCTATGCCATTATGCATCATGCTTATAGTTCTAATTTACTAAGAGCATAAAAAAATCCCTGAGTAGATGTTGGATTTTATTGAATGACTTTTAAGTGTGTATTGAGATGATGATTTAGGTTTCATAAAAATATATTGACTTAGTAATACAATATATTAATAGATATCTTTATGGTATATTGTCCTTGAATACCTGGGATAAATGCTACCTGGTCTTGTTGAATTATTCTTTTATTAGCAATTTGATAACCTACTACTTTCTATGGGCATTTTGCACCCAAGATTATACTGTTAAACACTAGCTGTAATGCCACAATATCCTTACCCAATTTTCTCTGTGCTAGGAAATAGCTACGGTAGATTGAGTTATTGCTCCCAATTCCTCGCTCTGCCATTACAGCAGTACACACCCACACCTCTGCCACAGCCTCACAAAGGCAGAATGTACTTCCCTGCCCCTTGACTGTGGAGTTTGGCCACCAGACTTGCTTTGACCAACGGGGTAACAGCAGATGGGACATAAACAGAAACTTAAAACTTGCTTGCTTGGTGGAGCTTGCAATCCTGTGCCTGTGCCTTCCCCATGAGAAGAATACATAATAGCCACTGCCTGTCCTATTCTCCTAGACCCCAGAATAGAAGAGGAGGAACACACCTCCCTCCAGATCTGTGATCAAGAAATAAACTGCTTATTCTTGCATGCCATCGATATTTAGTGATTTTTATGCAGCTGAAGCAGACCAACATAATATCTTATCTGGAAACAAACAAAAAAGTGCATGGATACTACTTTTAAGACCTAAATAGTTGAATTAAAATTAGCACATGAACAGTTCGTGGCACTTAGCTGGTGCTCAGCAATCATTACTCCCTCCTCTCCCTGGCCTGGTGGGCTCAGCAGAGGAGAGAATTGTGGAAAATTGTTTCTTCTAAACATGGCCACAACATTATCCCTGGCCTGCATGTTCTTCTAGAACCTAACCACTCCTCAAATGAGAGGTGAAGTCTGTGCCCCTCCTTTTGGACCAGGGTGGGCATTTGTGACTGCTTTACCCAGTTGCAGAAGTGATACTGTGTGACTTCTAAGGCCCAGTCATACCATCTCAGCATCTTGGGGCACTTGGTCGCAGAACCCAGTTGCCATGCTGTAAAAGCCCAAAGAGCCTGCACAGAGAGACCCACAGAGTAGCCACGGGTATGTGTTATGATCAACATCCCTATATCCAGCATTGCCTGCCAGGTGAGTGAAAAAGTCTCCAGATGATTCTTGCCTCCAGCTGTTCAGTCACTTCCAGCCCTTGTGTCTTCTTAGCTGAGTCTCCAGACATCATGGAACAGGGACAAGCCTCCCTTATTATGCTCTGTCCAAAGTGCTGACCCACTGAATCTATGAGTGTAACAGAATGGTCAATTTACACCACTGAGTTTGGGGTGGTATGTTATACAGTAATAATAACTGGAACAGGAATGGACATTCAAAAAGGTTATGTGATTTTCTCATGTTTATACTACCACAAAATGGCAGGACTGGGATTTGAACTCAGGTCTGCCTGTACTTTTTCTACTGTACTGTACTGATGAGGGACAGTAAAGTTTGGAGAGGTCAAACCTCTGTCTATGTGTAGCCCCAAACCAGGTCATGCTGGGGTATGATGGGGAAATTGCTCCCTCTGTAGCTGACCTGAAAAATGAGACCATGTCCCCCAAGACTGGCCTTCAATAAAATGTTATTGCTGCTTAAAATGCGAGCAGCCTCACAAACCGTGAAGCAAAGACTTAATAGCGTTCCAAACTGTAAAGACTTCATTATTTCCACAGAGAATGCCTTGGCACATTTATCAGCATTTTATTAAGAATTACCATACATATTTAAAACAAAACTACATGTTGTTTTGAGAAAAACATTAGGTAATGCTCAGACGTGGCTGC
>VBSM01000272.1:1036206-1071477 GCA_008086735.1 Cheirogaleus medius
GCCTTGGTTAATTCTGATTAAGTAAATTTAAGATGATCTTTTCTACTTGTAATATAAGACATAATTTATTTTAAACCAATCTAATCCTAATCATTCTCACCAAGCACCTACAAATTAGTTACTGTGGGGAAACACTATTTTTTAAGTTTTATTTTTCTTTTCAAGTATTTAGTGTTTCTCTAATTGTTCTATAATAGGCACCTACTACTTCCCCCAAAGAAAAAGGTTTCAGTGACCAAATATGCTCGGGAAACACTGGGGTAGACAAAGTGAAACATATTTTTAGTGCAGATGCAGATCCTCTGAGAACCCCTAACGCATAGGAAGGGAACAGAAATCCGAGGGTTTATCAAGCACGTTTAGCTTTTGTGGATCATTCTGCTGGATGAGTATTCAGAGGACCATACTTTGTGAAATACTCAGTTAACTCCATAAGCAAATTCTATTGGGGATCAGGTTGTTTCCATTTGGATGTACTGCGCATGAGACGCGGGCCTAGGAAAGTATTTTACAATTTCGGGTGTATATGAGACCATTTGGGGTAGCTTCCTCAAATACAAATCTCCCATTCTGAACATCCAGGGTTAAGCACTGACTTAAGTTATGGGAATCACAATTCACTTGATCATCACCAACACTGTCACTATCATCAAATCATGATTTGCATCGTTGACCAACACCACGATACCCACCACCACCATCATACCATGACCAGCAAGATCACTGCCTTGAAGGTCAGTCACCATGATTGACACCATACTACCACCACTACCACCCCCATTGCTATGCTAAGGACCACCAACACCATCACCACCACACTCTGACCAACATTGCTGCCATCGTTATCACCATGATCTGTATAGCACCACTGCCACTAGTGCAAACATCGCCACCACTGCAGCCACTAGAACTGCTACGAAAGCAGCCACCACCACTGCTCCCACTATTGCCACCATCCTGCCCATGTCCAGATGAGGAGAGGAGATAGAAAGCATAGTGTCATTATTCTAGCTTGTACCCAGAGGTTGGAAGGCTAGATATAATTACACATATTTTCCCCTAGTTACTATGGCATCCCAATAGCCATTAAGAGGAACCAGACATTGTATCACAGCAGAATCCTGGGATCTAAAGTCTAGAGTCTAAACAGGACCTCTGATCCATGACAAGAGTCAAAGCTGTCACACAGGGCTGCATGTCAGCTAGCCTCACTGGAAGAATCGGCCCCAATCTGCCTTCAGAAATGCGGGCTGTGGACTTCAGCTAATTATTAGGGAGCAGCCTATGGTGCCAGCCATGTGGCAACAACAGAGGGGCTTTAAAACCAGCACAAAATGAAGCTTATTGCTGCTCTGAGGAGCCAGTTCGGGGGTGGGGGTGTCACAGCAGACAAGTACTTAACTTACTCAACTATATGCTCTGGTTTAGGTAATTAAGCTATTTTAAAGTTATATTTTTAATGTATGCACTACCATATATGGCACATATATAAATACATATTAATAACAATAATTTGTGGCATATATGAGTGCTAACAAAGTCTCAGAAACTGTGCTAAAGGCTCCATGTATTATCTCTTTAATCCTTACACCCCTATATGAAAGAAGTGTGATTATCATGCTCGTTTTCTTAATGCACAAACTGTGGCATAGAGAAGTTAAATAACTAGCCCAAGGTTAGAAAGCTAATTAATTGTAGGACTGAGATCTAAATTCACGCAGTCTGGTTCCAGGGCACATGATCTTAACCAAAGATCTACACTGTTAACATACTATCTGAACATTGTCTGCACACAGATGCAGTGTATACATATCAGCTGTATACACATCTTCCTGCCTGGGGTAATTTAAGCAATGTTCAAGGGTATTGTTGATTACATGTGATTTGTCTCCTGCTGACTTTTGACAGCCTAGACCAGGCGTTCTCAAACTACGGCCCGCGGGCCACATGCGGGTGTTTTTGCCCGTTTGTTTTTTTACTTCAAAATAAGATATGTGCAGTGTGCATAGGAATTTGTTCATAGTTTTTATTAAACTATAGTCCAGCCCTCCAACGGTCTGAGGGACAGTGAACTGGCCCCCTGTTTAAAAAGTTTGAGGACCCCTGGCTAGACCCAGAAGAGATGCACGTCCACTGAAATCTAAGGGGAAACAAGAGACATGAAAGAGCACAAAGTGCAAAGAAATCTGCTGCAAAACATGGAGCAATGCCCACTCTGGCAAAGGCAGGTAAGTACCAATGCCAATAAGTATGCAATGAGGGGCTGTGGTGTGCAGGGTGCTGGGTGGGGCAATGCTGGTCCTCTTGGTCCTTCCATGGCTCATTAGGTGTGCTGAAGTCCTGCATGGGTCTCAAGAAAAAAATCCCTCAGGTTTGAATAGCTGTAAAGCTTTCCAAGCACTTCCACAGACAGCAAGAGCCGTTAGAGATAGATCAAGGATGATTCCAAGGGCAGTGCAGAGGCTGCCAGCAGGGGGTCATCAGTCCTTCCACTTCATCCTTGTTCATTCCTTAGACATCTTGATATTAAAAATGATCGCTTTACAAATGAACCTATTGTTAACTTTTAAAAAATACAATTGGCCAGGGGTGGTGGCTTACGTCTATAATCCTAGCACTCTGGGAAGCTGAGGCGGGAGGATCGCTCGAGGTCAGGAGTTCGAGACTAGCCTGAGCAAGAGCAAGACTCCGTCTTTACTAAAGATAGAAATAAATTAGCCGGACAACTAAAAATATATAGAAAAAATTAGCCAGGCATGGTGGCGTATGCCTGTAGTCCCAGCTACTTGGGAGGCTGAGACAGAAGGATTGTTTGAGCCCAGGAGTTTGAGGTTGCTGTGAGCTAGGCTGACACCATGGCACTGTGGCCCGGGCAACAGACCCAGACTCTGTCTTAAAAAAAAAAAAAAAAAGATACATATGTAAACATACGTATACTCTACATATATACAGACATGCATAAAGATTTTTTTAAAAAGAGATGGACTCCCTCAGATAGCGTTAAGCTGTGCCCCACTCCACAGTGTCCGCAGTGAGGCAAGGACCATTGTCAGGGGTGTTCCAACTCTCTACACGGGGAGGTTGCTGGGCTGAGCTCAAAGACACCCCTCCACTCTAAGATCCCATCATCGTCATCACCCTCATCATCCTCTCCTTTTTAAGTGCCCAGGATGTGCCAGGCTCTGTGCTGTTTATAGGATTTCTATCCTCACAAAAACCTCAAAAGGTGATTGCTAGAATTCCTCTAAGTTTTCTTAATTGGCTTGGCCAAGGTTGCACAGGCTGCAAATGTTAGTGCTGGGATTCGAAAGCAGGTCCATTTGTCTGGCTTTGAAGTTTTCGCCTGTTTGTTTTGTGCTTGTTTTAACTACACCAAGCACCTCTTAGATTAAGACTTCATGTCTAAAATAGGAGGTGAATAATTCCAACATTATGAGATTATTTTAGATATTAAATAACAAGATATAAAAATATTTTCTAAAACATAGTCATTCACATGTAGTATTATTACTATTAATATTATTCTGAGTTCATGGAAATTGTTTTTGCTGTAAAAAATTTACTTAAATATTTAGATAATGATTTTAACATAATTGGCTTACTTTATAATTCTACATATTTTCTTTTAATTTTTTATTTTGAAATACTTTTAGACTTACAAAAGTTGCAAAGATAGTACAAAGAATTCTTATATATCCTTCACCCACCTTCTGCTAATGTTAACATTTTACATAACCGTGGGGTAATGATCTAAACCAGGAAATTAACATTAATTCAACACTATTCACTAATCTAAAGACTTCATTAATCTTTCCCTTATTGTCCCAGAATGCCCCTTTTCCCCCCTAGGGTCCAATCCAGGATCTCACATTGCATGTGAGAAGTGCGACTGTGCCTTTTCTAAGTGCATTCTATTAGGGGGCACATGATGTTGATTTGTCTTGATTCTGGTGACATTAACTTTGATACTTGGCTAAGGTGGTATCTGCCAAATTCCTCTACAGTGAAGTTATTATTATCCCCTGTGTATCTATAGTTAGTATCTCATTAGAAAACACTTTGAGTCTATGTCAATACCCTGTTTCCCATCATACTTTTGCCCACTATTTTTAGCATCGATTGATGACTTTGTTCTCCAACAATTAATAGTGTGATGTTTGAAAATGGTGATTTTTCTATTTCTGACATTCCTTCTATAGTATTAGAGTTCTACTGTAAAGAAGAACTGCCCTTCCTCCTACATTTACTTATTCAATCATTTATTTTTATCATGAGTTTTATGGACTTATGGGTATTTTATCCTATGGAGTGTAATCCATTATCATTATTTATTTTGCTCCTTAAATTACCTCAGATTTGCCCAATGGAAGCGCCTTTAAGTTGGCTCCTAAGTGTTTTTGACATGCTCCCACCATTTATCAAGCACTCCTTGATTTCTGGAACCACAAGATGTTCAGGCTTATCTTGTAATAGTCCTGCCCCGTCTCTAGAATCAACCATTTCTCCAAGAAGCTCTGGTTCTTTTCCTTGAAGAATGGCATAGAAACCAAGGGGGCCAGTTACATGTACTCATTGCTTCTGGGGGTTTCATGGTTCTAGTTCCTCTTAGAGGACAGAGCTAAGAAATTTTATATATATGTAAAATATATATATATATAAACTATATCTATCTTCACACATGTGTACACATTCCTCTCTGTATTTATTTCTAAAACTATCATTCTGTATATATATTAGAAACTGTGTTCATACTGAAACCTCCAATTCGAATCCAACACCAAAGAGTTTATTCTAGCTTCTCTTTTATTTGCAATTCCTTTTTTCAACAGCAAGAAATCTGGCTCTATCATCCACAATAATTTACTCATTTGCTCGATCCTAGTATTTATAACTAGTAGTTTCAAAACGCTCACCCATACTCCTGTGCAAAACAAATTTACTAACTAGAGAACAGTACTTAACATACGCTTTTCATCCTTAGCCTCGCAGTATCCAATCATAATGCTGCTTTCCGTCACCGAGGTGAAGCGCTTTTCTTTCCTACTGCCTTAAGTGTGATTATGTATTCGTTTGTAATAGAGTCAGGCTCATCTGTTACTGCCTGTATTTCATCTTGGGTTCCTCTTGCATCCTGGTTGACTTTAATTATATATTTAGTTTTTCTGGCATGTGATTCCAAGGTTCTGAGCCAGAGCTATAGAAAGAGGTCCACCCACAGAAAGGTCTCCCTGCCCTCATCTCAGCTTCTACCCCTTTGCATCCCAATTCTTTCTACTCCATTCCCATCAACCCCTTGTAAGCGACCAATCTCATTAGTTTATAAAATCTATTCTTAAATGATCTTGTCCTTTTAAGATTTATTTTTCCTATAATTATCAGTAACATAAATTTCCCTGAGGTCTAACTCTGTCTTGACAATCTCATCTTTAGGAATATTTATACAGACACATCTATTCAATTCATTTTAATTAATGCTCTTTGTGCTGGTGGGATTTTTACTTTGCTGGCCATTTTATCTGATGTCAGTCCGGGTTTTCTGAATGCTCTTTGCACAGATTCTCTTTATGATCTGCTTAGCAAAGACGCCAAATGCTGGTCCCTGACTCTGAAAGATCCCCGCTTCCCATTTAGAAGACAGAGATGGCCACTGGCCCTGGCAGATTAACCCTGGAGCTGTCTCCGCAGGGAGTTAAGAGCTGGGCCTGACTGGCTGGTGTAGCAGCAGCAGCAGGCAGCAGAAACAGCGTGGTCTGCTCAGGACAAGGGGCGCCCCATGGCCAGACGACAAGGGCCTGGCTTTGCTTTCAGCAGCAGTGGGGCAGTAAAGTCCAGAATACAGGGGCCTCAGGAAGTGTCCAGGGCCTCAATATAAAGCACACTCACCTGTGAAGTGCTGCTCACCCCCCAACCTGGTACAGCTCAGTCTGGTGCTAGAACACGGGCCATGGAAACTGCCTCCTCAGAGATCCATTCAAGATCTGTTTCATCTAAGTGACATTTCAAGGTAGATATATAAGAAAAGGGAAAATGTTGGTTTGTTATTAAATCAGAAAAGCTCCTCCTTTTGAAAGAATTTGGAATGTGACACGTGTAACCTCAAATCCTTGAAGCCTCACACGATAGGAAAAAAATTATCTTCGTTAAAAACAATTGCTGGAGTAATTCAACATTCTTAAATCTGTCTTCTCCAGAAAAATCTTTTAAATGAGTAATATGAAAATGAACAGGTTTTCAGACCAGGCTGGAGAACTACCCATGAATATATATTAAAATCACTCTATTTGATTAATAAATATCCATGTGATTCTAAGATTAAAGTAACATGCTGAGCTTATATAATATTTACTCATGCTCTCATGGTATCTCCTAAAGCCCAGAAGACCCAGAACTGGGGCTGTCACTGCCTTAAATGGAATTATTATAGCTTAATTTTCCCCCTTATCGCAGATTATACCGTACCACCTTATCATAATGCATTTAATTCTCTCCATATTCACTGTGCAATAGAGAATTAAAATTAAAATCATAGAAGTAGCAAAAGTGATGTGTACCATACTAGACCCTGATCAGACATTTTTATTTAACACAGAAAGTTGCTGGTGTAAATGAAATTAAAATAAATATGCTTCAATTTAAAATGCAAGTCACTGAGAGGAAAAGCTTAGAGCCATAAAATACCTTTCCCCTCTTCAAGGTTGTCCAAAGGGGGGGGAAAAAAAGGAAAAGGCACTGGATTGGGTTGTTATCTTTACGATGCAATTTAATCTGCGATGCCACAAGCACGTGGGGCAAGATCGTTAGGAAATAACATCATAAAGTATCAAGAAAGGGCTAAAAGAAAACAGGAGAAACTATTTTGTGGTTTCTCCCTTCCATGCATAGATATGAGAATATTATGTTAACCTGTCTGGTCTTGGCCACAGGAGTAGGGGATGCTTTAAGCCAGCACTGAGTTGGGTCCTACTCAGGATGCAAGAGAAGAGACCAAACATATATTGGATATACTGCAAAGACTGGATAGTTTATGTACATCATCTTATTTAAGCCTTAAGATAAATAACCTTGTAAGATTAGGAGATACTATTCCTAATTCACAATTGAGGAAACACAGGCTGAAAGGGTGGAGCAAATTGTTCAGGTCATGTAGTTAGTGAGTGAGTTTGACACCAAGGTTGACTCCAAAGCCGGTGACCTCTTTCTGTGACACCATGGTCATGAGAGGTGCAGTGTCCCGTCTGAAGTTCACCACCATTGTGCAGTTATTTCTTTTGTGGCTTGTGGCATCTAAGGGAAAGCATAAATAGGGAGGAGATTCCCAGGACTCAGGAGCAACCAAGCCAGAGCTGAGCTTAGCTGGGCAGTAAGCCAGGGCTGGGTGGGGAGTCTGGGTCTGTGTGCTGGCAGGTTGGGGTGGGGGGGAGAGTGAGAGAGAGAGGCAAATATTCTCATCTTCTCACAGCTCTAAGGACAAAAAATAAATTCCTTATAAATGGCCTGCCCTTCATCTCTCTCTCTCACCTTACCTACTGTAACAGCTCCCTTTGCTCCCTGCTTCCCAGTCCCTCCTCAGTGGCCATTGTTCTCTCCTATCACAGGGCCTTTGCACATGCTCTTTCCCTGTATCCCCTGACCCCGGCCCACCTCACCTTTAACCCAAAAAGTGCTTCCTTGTTCTTCTCCAGTTCAGTCCTTAACATTCTCAAAAACACCTTCCTTGGACTCTCTGCCTATGTCAGACCGCCATGCTGTTCACATTGATGGCATTGGGAGTGTCCCCTTAGTGGCATATGCCACCTTGGTAATTTTTGCCTCTGTGGGATTTGATTAGTGTCTGTCCTTTCCAGGAGCACAGGACCTACTTCTATTTCCATGCATCCTTGCATCTAGCACAGCACCCAGCACAGACAGTTGTTCAACAAGAGATTTGTTGAATGAGTGGAGGCAGCATGGCCTCGTGGTTATGAGCATGGACTCTGAGGCGGGCTGGCTCCACCATTTCCTAGCTGTGTGATCTCAGGCAGGTTATTAAATCTCTCTGAGCCTTAGCCTCAGCTTCCTCATCTGCAAGATAGGGAGAGTAACAGTACTCACTTCATAGGGTTGTTATGAAGAGTCAATGAGTTCACATAATGCACTTAGAGTACTGCCTGGTAAATAGTAAGGATGATATAAGTGTTTGTTAAATACATAAAATGAATAGGTGCTAAATAGTTGTTAAATGAATAAGTAGAAATTAAACTGACAAATTTTGATAAAAAAATACAAGTTGACTATTGTTGAAGTACAGACCAACAGCCAAATATATTGACTAGAAATAACTGTCTAAAGAACACAAAACAGAATTTAAATTTAATTTAACTTCCATTAGGAAGTTTGTTGGGAAACTTACTTACATGTTAGGAAAACAAGCATTTATAACCGGGAATACATCCAACGACTTAGGAGAAATGCAGGCTCAAATTCCTAATAGAGTCAACGAATACTTTAGGTATGTCTGAAGCTATTGACTAGTCATATGTTGGGCTGAATCATTTCCGTCAAAAATCAGCAAAATAAGAATAAAAATCACAAATGAACTTTTTAAAACCACCCACACTCACTACACAAATTCACCCACCAAGCCTTTGGGAATCTCCCGTGAGAGCCGCACAGCACGTGATGCAAGGCAAGGATGTGCCTGTGATTAAAAGACCACACTGTAAAGTACAGAAAATCCACAGATATTGCACATTCGTACCAGCCCATGTCTTATTCTCAAACATTCTTTAAAGTAAAGGAGTGTGAAAAAATAGATAGGTTCAACATTTTATCCCTTCAGCATGTATGACTTTGACAGTGTATTATTAACAATGAAAATCTATAGATGTGGATTTCTTTTTATCTAATATATACTTTTTCATTATAAAGACGTGTGTTATCACAGGACTAAAGATAGTTAAAAGTTTTGATATATTATAGTGCCTCTGTCAATTTTCAAGGTTATGTTGTTATTTCAGGAGACAGAGGAAGAAATAAACAAAGGAAGGAAGGACAATTACAGACTGAAGAAGGGATACTTATGGGCGGGGAAAGAGTTCAAAGCAAAACAGAAGGTAGAGCTGCCACAGCAAACTGGGAAGACACTATTAATTTCTATTTAAAGGTACTAAACAAATTGCTTCGGCTGGCTTAATTTAATTTATATGCATGCAACATTGAATTAAAATTGTGAGTTGTTTTAGTGAAAATACACCAACAGAAGTGAGATTTCGTTTTATTCATGAAAAAAGAAAGACTAGGGCCAAATTTTCATTTGGCCTTAATCGTGACTTGATTCAGATGGAGAGTAAAGGCACTATTTAAGTATTTGCCACTGGAGAGAAGACGGGTTGGGTTATGGCTCAGTGCACAGACCTGCTAGCTGCAGGAGGCTGTGGCCATCGTCTGGGGCTGTGGGTAGGAGTGGATGATGCCTGACTGTGCAGAGAAGGAAAATTCACACCACACGCCCCTCACGATGGCAAGAAACTCCCCATCTCCACAACTGGGTCCTCCCTACCTCATCAGCCTCATCTCTCTTGCATACACTGGAATGTGATTCTCTTCTGTCTCTGGGTTTTATCAATACTGCTATCTTTGCCTATACTGCCCCCTAAACTGTGCCTGGCTAAGTCTTTTGCATCTTCAAGTCTTGGGTGTCACCTCTTCTAAGGAGCTTCCCCCCAACTCCAGGTGGAAGATGCCCATCCTCTGCACCTAGTGCCACAATCACCTGCTATCATGCAGTAGGGCTCTTGCCACCTATGCTGTGCACTCCTTCTGGGCAGGGGATGCAATTTAATCAACTCTATTTTCAGCAACAGTATCTGGCTTGGAGAAGATGCAATAAATACCTGTGGAATATTGAAAGGTGCCAACCCAATATATAACTTTCATTCTGGACTTTCAAAAATGACCAAGTACTTTCCATAGAGGGAGGACTAAAAATGAAGACAAGAGGGTGACTGAGGTCATGTGTGACCAAGGCCCTTCTACCTATTAATATCCCAAATGATAGAAATCATACATAATATAAATATATAATACATCCAATATGATCAATTATCTATGCATTCTGTGGTTACTATAACCTTTGGGGACCAGGAGTACTCTCTGAAACCTCACTGGACCATGCCAAAGCCTACCCCTGAGGCTAAAGGACAGCCTGTAAGTACAACACCAGTGTCTTAAGTCTCCAATATAGTGCAAAGATGTAGCTGTCTGAGAAGCAGCACTTTCTGCAAAGTAGAGCACAGGCCCTGCTCCCTGATAAACCTCACCACAAAGACAAGCCATGAAGCTGGGGGCTTTTCTGATGAGTCAAGGTTGGCAGGAAAAACCATTCGGTGGCTAAGAGTCAAGCAGATGTTTATATCAAGCCAAGCAGAAGTTATATACACTGAAAATAACTTTAGCATAATTCTGCACACTATTTTAAGATACCTAGGGAATACATCCCTTTTCCCCCTGCTAGACCAAGGGAACAAATATCTTTCCTAAGAGATAAGGACATGTTTTATTTTAACACAACAGCAATACCATTATTGGCCTTAAAAATTAAATAATAATTCTTTAATACCATCTAACACCCAGTCAGTCTTCAAATTTCCCCAGCTCCCTCATGAATATCATTTTATAGTTGATTTGGATTTGTTTGTATTAGGATTCAAATAAGGTCCATATATGATATGTGGTTTACATGTCTCTTAAATCTTTGTTGAATTATACAGTTTCCAGTTACTCTTTCTTTCTCGCTATTTATTGGTTGAAGAAATTTTTGTCCTAAAGAATTTATTGCATTTTACATATAGCTGGAACAACCTTGTGTAGTCTTTTTTTAAAATTTGATATTGTTTACAGAGGAGTAATCAATATGTAACAAGCTGCACATATTTAAAGGGTATAATTTGACAAATCTTAATATAGGTATACAACCCTGAAACCAACACCACAAGCAAGAGAGTGAACATAACCATCATCCTCCAAAGTTCCTACTTCCCTTCTGGCCTATGTTGCTCCCCTGCCCCCAGCTCCTAATCTGTTTGCTGCCATTGTAGGGTAATTTTCACTTTCTAGAATTTCATATAAATGGAATACATGCAACATATGCTGTCTTTGGTCTGACTTCTCCCTCAGCACAATTATTTTGAGATTCATTTCTATTATTGGTTCATTCCTTTTTATCCCTGAATACTATTCCACTGTAGGGATAACTCACAATCTGTTTAAGTATTCACATGTTGATGGATATTTGGCTTGTTTACAGTTTGGGGCTACTATATTTAAAGCTGCTCTGAACATTCATGCACAAGTTTTTGCATGAACATATGTTTTCACTTCTCTTTGGTAAATACCTAGCAATGGAATGGCTGAATCATACAGTAGGTGTACATTTAAGCTTTAAGAAACTGCCAAGCTGCCATTGCAGTATTTAGGTTCCCACCAAGTAGTGTATGAAAATTCCAGTTGCTCCACATCCTTAGCCATACTGGCATGGTCAGTCTTTCGTTTTAGTCATTCTAATGGGGGTGCACTATTAGCACATTGTGGTCTTAACCTGCATTTTCCTTATGCCATTGAGCATCTTTCCATGTACTTATTTTTGATCCATATGCAGTCTTTGGTGACGAGTCTGTTCAAATATTTGACCCATTTTTATTGGGTTATTATTATATTTTGGACACAAGTCCTTTATCAGATATTTGCTTTGAAAATCTTTTCTCCCAGTCTGTGGTTTGTCTTTTCATTCTCTTAAGTGTCTTCTGAAGAGTAGCTTTTAATTTTGATGAAGTCCAGCTTATCAATTTTTTTCTATTATGGATCATGCTTTTGGTGTCTTAACTAAGAAATCTTTACCTAACCTAAAGTCACAAAGATTTTCTCCTATGTTTTCTTCTAGAAATTTTGTAGTTTTAGGTTTTATGTTATAGTTTATGATCCACTTTGAGTTAGTTTTTGTATAGGGTGTGAGCTATGAATTGAAGTTCATTTTTTGGCACATGGATATCCAATTGTTCCAGCACCAATTGTTGAAAAGACTGTCCTTTCTCCACTGCATTGCCTTTGTACCTTTGTTAAAAATCAGTTGTCTGTGTAAGTAGAGGTCAAATTTGGTACTTCCTATTCTGTTCCGTTAATCTATTTAACTATATTTACACTAATATCACACTGTCATGAGTAATGTAGTTTTACAATTAGTCTTAAAATCATATAGTGTTAATCTTCTAACACTGTATTTTTTTCAAAATTATTTTAGCCATCATAGATCAATTCCATTTGCATGTAAATTTTAGAATCGGCTTATCAATTTCTACCAAAAAGCCTAATGGGATCATCTAGAATCTATAGATAAATTTGGGGAGAACTGATATCTTAACATTGTTGAGTCTTCCAAACCTGAGATAAGGTATAGGTCTTCATTTTAATTAGCCTGTCTTTAATTTCTCTCAACGTTTTGTAGTTTTTAGTGTCTAGGTCTCACACACCTTTGTCAGATTTATCCATAAATATTTCTTTTTTATGCTATTATAAATGATATTATTTTAAAATTTTAAATTTTTTAAAAATTCAGGATATTATGGGTGTACAAACATTTTGGTTACATATAATGTGATTGCCTCGCCCAAGCCAGGGCTAAAAGCTTGTCCTTCTCCCATATAGTGTGCTCCGCTTCCATTAGTTGTGGGTTTCCCTGCCTCATCCCCCCACCCCTCCATCTCACTGGCGTACAATGAGTGTCACTACCATGTGAACCCCTTAGTGTTGATCAGTTAGTACCAATTTGATGGCGAATACATGTCGTGCATGTTTTTCCATCCTTGTGATACCTCACTTTGAAGGATGGGCTCAATCTCTCAATTACAATAAACAATGGTGAACTAGCACCTCTTATATTATCCTGGATAGAGAATAAAATTTTAATTTTTGATCCTTTATTGCTAATATATAAAAATACAATTGATTTTTATATATTGATTGTATATCCAGCAACCTTACTAAACTTACCTATTAGTTCTAGTAGCCTTCTTGTAGATTTCTATGGATTTTCTCTATAGACAACTATGTCATCAACATATAGAGTTCCATTTTTCCATCCCAATCTGGATTTCTTTTATTTATTTTTCTTGCCTTATTGTTTTGGCTAGAACATGTAGAACAACGTTGAACAGAAATGGTGAGAATGGACATCCTTACCTTGTTGCCCATCTTAGGGGAGTAAAAAGGTAAAGCACATCTTAAGGGGTAAAGTATTCAGTCTTTCACCATTAAGATGTTAGCTGTAGGTTTTTCATAGATGCCTTTTTTATTGGGTTGAGGAAGTTCCTTTCTATGCCTAGTTTGCTGAGAGGTTTTCTTTTAAATTAGAGATTGATTTTAGCTTTTGACAATTGTCTTTCCTGTGTCTATTGAGATAAACATGTAATTTCTCTTTTTTAGTTTGCTAATATGTTAAATTATATTGATTGATTTTTAAGTGCTGAGAGGTTTATCAATTTTATTGATTTCCTCAAAGAAACAGCTACAAGTTTAATTAATTTTCTGTTTCTGTTTTCTGTTTCATTGGTGTTGGCTCTGATCTTCATTACAGTCATATGTCACTTAACAACAGAAATAAGAAATCTAAGAAATGCAACGCTAGGTGGTTTCATCATTGTGCAAACATCACAGAGTGTGTTTACACAAACCTAGATGTCACAGCCTACTACACACCTAGGCTACGTGGTATACTTTATAAAGTTGTCATTTTTAAAAAACTTTTCAACTCTTTTGTAATAATACTTAGCTTAAAGCACAAACACATTGTACAGCTGTACAAAAATATTTTCTTTTTTTATATCCTTATTCTATAAGCTTTTTTATTGTTAACATTTTTTATATTTTAATTTTTAAAATTTTGTTTAAAACTAACACACAAACACACACATTATCCTAGGCCTATGCAAGGTCAAGATCATCAACATCACTATCTTCCACCTCCACATCTTGTACCACTGAAAGGTCTTTGGGGTAGTAACATGCATGGAGCTGTCATCTCCTACAATAATAATGCCTTATTTTGGAATAGTTCCTGAAGGAACTTCCCGAGGCTGTTTTATAGTTAATATTTTTTTTAATAAGTAGAAGGAGTATACTCTAAAATAATGATTAGTATAGTAAATACATAAACCAGTAACATAGTTATTCATTATCATTATAAAGTATTACACACTGTACATAATTGTCTGTGCTATACTTTTATCTGACTTGCAGCACAGTAGGTTTGTTTACACCAGCATCACCACAAACACATGAGTAATGCTTGCACCATAATGCTATGACCGTCACTAAGCAATAGAAATCCTTCAGCTGTTATAATCTTATGGGACCGCTGTTGTATACATGGTCCATCGTTGACTGAAATGTTATGTGGCACATGATTATATATTCTTTCTTCTGTTTATTTGATACTTCATCTACTCCTCTTCCTAGTTTCTTAAGGTGGAAGTTGAAATCACTGACTTTAGACTTTTTTTTCTAATGTAATATTTAGTGCTATAAAATTCCCACTAAGTACTGCTTTTGTGGCATCCCAAATTTTTTTTATATATTGTTTTCATTTTCATCCAGTTTAAAATGTTTTCTAATTTCCATTTTGATTTCTTTTTGTGACCCATGGGTTTTTAGAAATATGTTATTTCATTTCCATATCTGGGGATCTTCCAGAAATCTTTCTGTTATTGATTTCTAATTTAATTCCATTGTGGTCAGAGAATACACTTTGTGTGACTTCAATCCTTTTATATTTATTGAGACTTCTTTTATGGTTCAGGATCTGGTCTACCTTGTTAAATGTGCTGTGTGCCCTTATAAAGAATGTGTATTCTGCTGATGTATGGTGGAGTGCTCCATAAATGTCAATTAGGTCAAATTGGTTGACAGTGTTGTTCAAGTATTCTATATCCATATTTTCTGTGTGCTTATTCTATTAATTAGCGAGAAGAGCATTGAAATAGCTTACTATAATTGTGGATTTGTCTATTTCTCCTTGCAATTCTGTAAGTTTTCGCTTCCTATGTATCTTGAGGTTCTATTATTAAGTACAAAAGGCTTAGGATTATTTCCGCTTAAAGAACTGACCCTTTTATAATTATGAAATGACCTTATTTATCCCTGGTAATATTCTTTCCTCTGAAATCTACTTTCTCTGATATTACTATAGCCACTCCAGCTTTCTTTTAACTTGTGTTAGCATGGAACAGTTTTCTATTCTCTTACTTTTAACCTATTTGTGTTTTTATATTTAAAGTATGTTTCTTATATATAGTTGAGTCTTGCTTATTTTATCGAATCTAACAATCCTTTTTGTAGAAGTCATTAGGCTGTTTATATGTAATGTGATTATTGATATAATTTGGTTTAAGTCTCTCATTTTGTTATTTGTTTTCCATTTCTCTGATCTATTTTTTTTCCTCTTTTACTCTTTCTCCCTCCTTTTCCATTAACTGAGTATATTCTGATTCTATTTTAATTCTTTTATATGCTTATTAACTATACCTGTTTGCTTTGTTATTTTAGCAGTTTGCATTGGGGTTTAAACTATATATCTTTTGCTTGTCACAGTCTACATTTAAGTGATATGATACCGCTTTATGTATAGTATACTTCTGTTTCACCCCCTCAGCCTTTATGCTACTGTTGCCATATATTTTATTTCTACATAAGTTATAAATCCCATAAGATATTATTATTTTTGTTTAAACTGTCAATTACCTTTGAAAGAAATTTAAATAATAAGAAAAAAATCTTATATAATTACTGCATGTGGTTACCATTTCCAATGTTCTGCATTCCTTTGTGTAGATCTATATTTCTATTTGGTATCATTTTCCTTCTGCCTGAAGGAATATTTTAGCATATTTTATAGTGCAGGTTTGCTGGAGTTGAGTTCTTTTAGCTTTTGTATATCAGAAAATGTACTTTGCTTTTATTTTTGAAAGATATTTTTGATAGATATAGAATAGATATAGAATTCTAGTTTGACAGTTTTTGTCTTATAGTTCTTTAATGGTGTTATTCCACTGAATTCCCCTTTGGTGAATTTAGTAACAAGATATCTGCTGCCATCCTTATTTTTGTCCTTCTGTGGCTGCTTTTAAGATTTTCACTTTATTACTAGTTTTGAGAAATTTGATTATCATATACTTTGGTATTTTTTTCTTCATGTTTCTTGTGCTCAAAATTTATTGTATTTATGGGTTTATTGTTTTCATAAAATTTAAAAAAATTTTAGTCATTATTTCTTCACATACTTTTTAGTTCCTTCTTTGTTTTCTCCTTTTGGGATTCCAATTACAAGTATATTAAGCTGCTTCAAGTTATCTTACATCTCACTGATATATTCTTTATTTAAAAAATTTTTTTATTTCTGTATTTCATTTTGGATAGTTCTATTGTTATATCTTCAAGTTCACTAATATTTTCTTCTGCAATGTCTAATCTGTTAATTCTATCCAGTGCATGTTTAATCTCACACATTGTAGTCTTCAACTCGAGAGGTTTGATTTGGATCCTTTTTATATTTTATATGTCTCTACTTAACTTGAATATATGGCACCCAATTGTAATAACTGTTTTCAGTTATTATAACTGAAATAATTCTAATTACTTTGTTAATTCTAACATCTGCATCAGTTCTGGTTTGGTTTCTATAGATTAATTTTTCTCCTCATTATGGGTGTGGGTACAAATTTTAAATTTTTTTGTCAAAGAAAACCAAATCGTCCTCCAAAAATGTTTTGTCATTTATTCTATCATAGCAAGTACATGAGAGTGTCTGTTTCCCTTCTTATTCTACCAGCACTGAATTTTATCAATCTTTAATCTTTGCCAATCTCATACGCTAAAACTATTTAGTCCTGCAACAGGTATTTATTGAGCACCAACTGTAAGTCTAGTGACAGATGGTGACAATTCTGCGGTGTTCAAGCAGCCACAGTAGCTGTCCTCATGGTGCTTATAACCTTGTGGTAGTGTATCAGGTTTTATTTGTACTTTCATTGATTAGTGATTTTGAGCATCTTTCCCTAAGTTTATTGGCCACTTATATTTCTTTGGTAGATTGCCTAATAATATCCACTGATCAGTTTTAACAGAATTGTTTGAAATTTTTTTATTTGTTTGTAAGAGTTATTTATTTACTAAGGATTGATAACCACTTTCACTTTTCAAGAATAAAAAATATGTTTTTAGACATCAGTCTAGGCAAAGAATTTATGAAGAAGACCCTAAAAGCAATCACAGCAACAACAAAAATAAAGAAATGAGACCTAATCAAATTAAAAAGCTTCTGCACAGCCAAAGAAACTATCACTAGAGTGAATAGAAAACCTACAGAATGGGAGAAAATATTTGCTTGCTATACATCCAATAAAGGGCTAATAACTAGAATCTATATAGAACTCAGGAAAATCCATAAGAAAAAATCAAATAACCCCACTAAAAAGTGGGCAAAGGACATGAACAGAAACTTTTCAAAAGAAGATAGACTAATGGCCAACAAACATATGAAAAATGCTCCACATCTCTAATCATCAGGGAAATGCAAATCAAAACCACAATGAGATATCACTTAACTCCAGTGAGAATGGCTTTTACCAAAAAGTCCCAAAACAACAAATGTTGGCGTGGATGTGGAGAGATAGGAACACTCATACACTGCAGGTGGGACTGCAAACTAGTACCACCTCTGTAGAAAGTAATTTGGAGATATCTCAAAGAGCTAAAAATAGAAATACCATTTGATCCAGCAATCCCATTAATAGGCATCTACCCAAAGATTGCTAATTTGTAATCATCTAAGATCTATTTACTGTTAAAATTGCCATTTTTGAACATTTACTCACCACTGAAGAGCATCAGAAGCTTTCCAAGGCACATGCTACCTACTTACCTGGCGGTGTAGGTAAATGTTGGGAGCACTAGGAAGGACACCTGATTGAGGCACAGATTCTAGACAATGCCTTCTGTGGATAGGGAGGGGAGGCCCTGAGGTGTGTTCAACTCTATGGCCAGGGACATGACTTGTACACATGACATAAAGCTACAGTACATCATATCATGGAGAAAATATTTGCTACCAGTTATGCCATGCATAAATAAACTGAGCCATTTCAATGACGGCAATGATGACAGCAGCCTACAAAACCCCATGAGGCCCAACCCACCAGTTCTGTTGGACTCGGGGCTCCCTGACCAACCTGTTTGGTGTAGGTGGTCTCTGGCCACCTCAAACAAGCGCAGGTGCATGTTGGTGATGGGGTTGAAGCTGCCACAGGCCAGGAGCACCACAGGGATTCGGCTCTTCATCATGTTAGGTTCATCCACACCCACGGCAGTGGCAACCCTGCCTTTATGGGGGCAAAAAGTCATGTCAGGGAGTTGGCACCAAGATAATTGTCCAGATCAGTGTCTCTAAACCACACATGGGCCATTAGTCCTCACTTATGAGATTACCAATGAGGCAATAAAAACAGTAACATTTAGGGAGGGCTCACCATGGGCCAGGAACTATGCCAAGTGCTATGCCATGGTACACACCTTCTCTTGCCAAATCCTTTTTAACAATCCTGAGTGGTTACTCATGTAGCTCAGGGACCTTAGAAGCTGCTGGGCCAGGCCTGGAACCCCGGCAGCCTGACCCCAGAGCTCACGTTTTGTTCTTAACCTCTACACCCTTCCTGGGCTCTGACGGGTCACCTTTGGGTCAAGGTCGGCCTCCCATCATGTCATCTCTGATAGTCCAAATAGAATTCACAAAGTCCCAGCATAGACCAGCACTGTTAAAAAACTTTTATTTTCAAATAACTTCAGGCATTGGAAAAAAAAGATGCAAAATTTATACAAAGAATTTTATATGCGCTTTATCCAGATTCCCCAAATGTTAACATTTTACCACATTTGCTTTATCGTTTATTCTCTCTTTCTCTATACACACACACACACACACATCTGTATACACCTATAAGTAATTTTTTCTGAGATGTTTGCAAGTTATGGACATAATACCACTTTACCTCTAACTACTTCAGTATATATTTTCTAAGAACAAGGATATTTTCTTTCACAATTGAAAAATGACAATTAAAATCAGGAAATCAATATTATTTCAGGACTACTATCTCATCTACAGACCATATTCTGATTTTACCTGTTGTCCTTTATCTGGGCCCAAGTATTCTGAGAAGGCACAGCCCACCCTCTGTCTTCCTCACTCTGTTGCTTCCAGCAGCAGGATAAGTTAAGGGCATGGACGTAGCCTGGGCTCCAGGGCAGGCTGGTAGGCACAGCTCTCCTGCCTCTGAGAGGCTGCCTCCCGCAGGGGTGGTGAAGAGCTCCACTGGAGGGGGGCCTGGCCTGCCTGCTAGTTCTGCTTCTCTCTGGCTGTGAGACCTAGGGCAAGTCACAGCCCCTCTCTGGGCTTCCTCATCTGCAAGGCGGGAGTAATGTTACTTACTCTTGTAAGGTTGTAGGGAGGACAGATGAGCTACATATGGAAAGTATCTGGTGCATAAGGAGCATTTAGCAATCACTGTGGCGTACTTGCTGCTGATGACAATGGTAAAAGAGATGCTGCTGCTGCTGCCCTGACGAGGGAGAGGGGGACAATGGCGATGGCAGTGTGCCTGCAGCAGGCAGCGTTTACGACGGTTCCCAATGGCCCTCCTTGTGTTCACCTCTAATCCCTTCCCCTTGCATAGGGGCTGGACCAGGTAACTTGCTTCTGATGAATGCCACAAAAGTGTGGGATGCCGTTTCCAAGACGAGGCTACGAAGGTCCCTGGCTCCCTCTTGCTCACTGTGATGAGGCCAGCGGCGGCGTTGTGAGGAGCTCCATGGAGAGGCCCATGGCCAGGGAACTGGGAGAGGCGTCTGGTGGCCACCAGCCCATGAGAAACTGAGCCCCTCAGTCCAACAGCCATGAGGAATTGAGTGTGTCAATAACTATGTGCGTTGTGTGGAAGTGGACCTTTCCCCAGTCAGGTTTTCGGTTGAGACTGCAGCCGTGTGAACACCCTGGCTGAGCTTTGTAAGAGACTCTGAGCCAGAAGGTGTAGTTAAGTTATACCTGGATTCCTGACCCACAGAAACTGTGAGATAATACATAAAGATAACAAATAAATGTATTGTTTTAAGCTGCTACATTTTGGGGTAGTTTGTTACGCAGTGATTACGAATACAGCGACCAGCGGGAGGAAAGCATTCACTTCCTTACTTCTTGCAGCTATGGTGGCCTTGGCTGCAATCCTGCTGTCTTGGGGGCGACATGGAGAGTTCTCCGTCACTGAACCTGGGACCCTCTTTGCATCTAAGGAAAGTGACTTAACCTGGCCTTTATTGTATACTTCTCCAGGCTTTAATCCAGCTTCCTACTTTATACTCTAGCAACAATGAACTATTTGTCAGTGGTTCCACTGTGAGTGCCTCATGGCTTCCTGCTTCGAGTTTCTGTACATGTTATTTTGGTTTCCTCCAACCAGAACACCCTGAGCACACTCCAATCTGTTAAAACTCAACTCAGATGATCACATTATCTATGACTTTCATCACTCTTTATTGACTACCTACTAGGTGCTAGATACGAGGTGCTTGTACCAGTTAGGGATGCACTGGCTGCCAGTCCCAGAAGCCTAACCTCAGTGGCCTAAACAAATAGAGGTTCACTTGTTTCTCACATGAAAAAAAGTCTAGAAGTAGGCAGCTGATGGCATTAGATCAGCATTAGATCAACAATCACCTGCAATTCTCTCAGTCACAAGATTGCCATTGCAGCTACAGCGATCATGACCTCAATCAAGGCAAGGACGAGGAGCAAGGAGCTGTACCAGGCTGGCTGTCCCTCTTAATCAAGAACACAAGAGCTTTTTCAGAAACCCCCTGTAGACTTTGCTTCTGTCTCATTGGCCAGAACTAGGTCACATAACCACTCTAGCTATGGGAGAGGCTCGAGAGGCACGCATTCAGCTTCACGGCATCTCCAGTGGGAACAGCAAGGGAAAGGGGACTGGGAACTGGATTAGCTAATCCACAGTGGCTGCCAGAGTTGGGGATACAACTGTCTGGGAGCTGGGCGTGTAGAGGCTGCTGAGATGGCTTCTCTGACACCTAGCTTGAGTTGGCTTACCTGACTTCCCTTTAGTAGATCAAATGCCACATTCTATTAAAAAAAACCTGCTCAGGTATCTTTCCTACCCATCAGGCAGTAAAACCTTTAAGAGCAGGAGTGGTGTTTTCTTCTTCTTTGGATCTCAGCTGCAAGTGCAGAGGCTGGCCCAGAGGAGGGCTCCGTGCAGACTGACACAGGGCACGGCCGGCTGGAGAGCAGACCTGCCCCTGGGAGCGGCCAGGCCTACTGCAGCTCCTGCTGCTCACAGAAGTTGTTCTGGATGTATTCTGAGCTACAGTGTGAAGGGGAAAAGCTCTCAGCTGAGGCAGGCTTGGTCTCTCCAAGCTTCCTTTGAGGCCGCAGGAACACCCCCTCCTGCGTGGGAAGAAGGCAGTCAACAGGCTGCTGCTAGCTCCTTCCCAGGGAGGTTGGATGGTTTAATGAGACATTATTTGCAAAATGTGCCGAGCTATTCACAAGAGCAGCCTCATGATGAGTGTATTTGAAGAGGGTGGCTGTTTTTCGCAACTATTATGAAGTCTTTCAAAACTGTATTTCATTTTGACAAAATATAAACTGTTAGAGCCATTAAAATGTGTAACTGCAGCGTCTCTGGTAACCTGAGGTTTTGACCCATTTTTTTCCAAAAGTTCCCAGAAACTGTAAATTAGAACATTTGTTTGAACAGTAGCATCAACCGCAATGAAGTATGATGCTGGGAAGGAGAATAAATGACCTTTACTAGGTACCTTTCTTTCTTTTTCTTTCCTTGCCATGGGCACCCTGAGCCACACTGCTCTAGTGGTGACTGTGCCCTGTCTGGGCCACATCTCATGCTGGAGGGCACAGTGAATGCACATTCCTAGGCACAGTACCAAGCTCAGTGTGCTCCTGTACCATCTGCATACTCCACCTTGCTCCAACTAAACACACGTTCAACCCCACCCTAGACATACACAATGACAGGGTTGAAATGCACTAACTCCAGGGTCCACCAGGAGAATAAATGGCTCTGATTTGAGTTCAAACCTCTTAGACACAAGGCAAGATGCATGCCATAAAAGTGACCCTTCAGCTCTTATCATCTCATAATATCTAGTGAGATGAGGCAAGTGAGAGAGGCTTTCGCTGTTGGGAGAGGCTTCTCATCAAAGGCATTTAATGGAGGCCCACAGAGTGAGAGCAATAACTGCTGCTGAGGATTTAACCACTTGAGAAGGTGGCATGTGGGCTTCTTGGAATTTATCATTAAACTGGAGACAAGGCAAACAGGCTTCCCATCTGGCCCCCACCCTCTCTCCAGCTCACCGCCTCCCACTCCACAGGCACCTGGAGGGCTCTTCAGCCTGCTCCTCAAACACCACACGCTGCTCCTGCAAATGTGGTTGTGACCACCTGAAACACTCTCACCACCCTTGCCACCTTGCTCTGCCTTCATGGTCTCTCTTGGAATACTTACCCTTCCCCACCACGCTAACACCGTACCTGTTTACACATTGTATCACTTTTTTCTTTCATCACCGCAGCCCTGTCATTGCTTTTTCCCCATGTTTCTCTTCCTCAAGTAGAAGGTAAACCCCTAGAGGGTGGCCTTTTATTCATCTGGGTCCCCTCAACTTCTAGCACTGTGCCTAGCACATAACAGGTGCTCAGGAAATGTGTGTGGAATGAACGAGAGTGAGTGGCTGTTCCTGACCAAGTGTTTTTGTCAGACGGCTACCTCCTCTCTGGTTCTGTCCCAAACAGTCAGCGGACTGGGCCTTACAGAGATGTAAAGTGACCTTTCCAGCTTCCTGGAGACACTAAGACCCCTCCCCCAAGCCCCATTCCACCCGACTCAATCTGGAATCAGATGAGACACCCCCTCCTTGTTGTGCCCTCTTCAAGACTGTGGTCCTGTCAACAGGGATATACCGAGGTCACCCCTCTGCCCTGGACCTGGATGGCTGCCGCTTTGCCAGGACAGAGCCCAGCCGATTCCTCCCAGGTTCCACCTCCCACGCACTGCCCGGCCCTTTTGAAGATGCGTCGTTGCACCAGTTTTCAGAGACCACCCAGTTTCTCCCAACAGCCAGGCCTCTGGCATGGCCCTGCCCTCCATCTGCCCACTGGCAACATTTACTAAGCATCTACTATAGGCCAGGCCCCCTGCTGGGCACTGGGATGCAATGGGGGGCAGAGCAGACATGGCCCTGTCCACACAGAGCTTCCAGTCGCCTATGTGTAGGGAGATTCAGCATGTAACCGCCACCAGGGCAAGGGCTCAACACCTCACTGCAAGAGGCTGGACAACGGTCACCGAAGATGGCCACCGCCTAATGCTTGGAACTCACGAAGACGTTATGGTACATGGTGAAAGGGACTTTACAGATGTGATTAAATAAAGAATCTTGAAGTGGGGAGGGTATCCGGGATTATCCAGTTTTATCAGGAGAGTGCTCACAGGAGGGAGGCAAGAGGGCCAGATACATAAAGAAGATGTATGGAGGAGGCAGCGGTCGGGGAGGAGAGAAGGTGCTAGGGAGGGGCTATGAGCCACGCAATGAAAGAGGCCTCTAGATGCTAGAAAAGGCAGGAAAGGACAGTCTCTAGATCAGGGGTCCTCAAACTTTTTAAACAGGGGGCCAGTTCACTGTCCTTCAGACCGTTGGAGGGCTGGACTATAGTTTAAAAAAAACTATGAACAAATTCTTATGCACACTGCACATATCTTATTTTGAAGTAAAAAACCAAACGGGCAAAAACACCCACATGTGGCCCGCGGGCCGTAGTTTGAGGACGCCTGCTCTAGAGCCTCCAGAAGGAACGCAGGCCTGCCCACACCTTCTTTTCCAACTTCTGACCTCCAGAACTTTAAGAGAATCAATCTGTGTTGTTTTAAGCCACACGTTAGTTTCCTACGGCTGTTGTGATTTGTTACAGCAGCCACAGGAAACTGAGACACTCGCCTACTTAGAGGCAGGCTGTCAGAAGTCACCTTTGAGTTTGGGCAGGGAAGGAATAGGGACGTGGAGAAGGATAGCGAACCTGTGTCAGGCACAGGGAACAGCACGGCAAAGGCCTAGAAACCACCACCACCACAAGACAGCTTGAGGTGAGGAATGAGCTAAAAGGTGTGAGCTGCTGTGTGAGTGGCTAGTGTGGAAGGAGCACATAGACCCCTGGGGCCTGTGGAATTTAGATATTATCCTATGGGCAAGAAAGAGCTTCCAGAGGATTTTAAACAGGGGCGTGGCTTCCTCAGATTTCTGTTTCAGAGAGAGCACTTCAGTGCTCCTAGGATGGGCATCAGGAAGCCTCAGACTGGCAGGAAAGCCTCAGGAAGGCCAGCTGCCCCCGGGCTCTTCTGCTCAGCAAAGGCCAGGCGGTCCCCAGCTTCTTGGGTGATGGCCTTTTCTGCTGCTCACATCTCACCTCATTCACCAGGTAACGTGATGACGGCCAATGCCCCGTGTGTACTAAATTCTAACTCAGCATGCGCCCCTTGGCCCATTTGTCACGGGCGGTCACAGAGGCACAGAAAGCAAGGCGAGCCGGAAGGTTAAGTGCCGTCACCGCAGATGTAATGTGCTAATGCTCACCGCTTGGGAGGCAGTCAATTTACCTTTCCTTGCGGTGAGCGCCTCTAACGGGCCTGGGCCCGGGAAAGTGGCTGCAAACATCCCTGTTTATTATAGACATAAAGCAGATGGCTTCAGGCAGAATGGAAATGGATTCCACAAACATCTTTCAATACACAGACCTCTTGACCGGACTCATCTTAAAGAAAACAGGAGACACGGTTTGTATGTGGGGTTGACGACCACATTTTTCAGGACTTGGGGAAATCATTTCCATCTGTGCAAGCGTGTCAACTTCTCTGGGGCAATCAACCTTCATGCGAACTCCAGCACTTTTTCTTTTCAACTTTGCTGGATTCGCCCACTGTTGCTATGGGCACACAGTGCTGCTAAGAACAAAAGCAGAGCAACCCTTCTTTGTCGGTGTGAGGATCCTCCGCCAGCCAGCCCTTGGAGGAAACAAACATGCCAATTAAGCACTCATCCTAATTGTGAGGCTCTCAGGAAAGCAGGCAGCCTGCTCTTCAGTTTTGAGAACTTTCAAAAGATTTGAAGGAGCGCAAGGAATGGGACGAGGTCTCTGCAATACCACACTCCTGAGTTTGGGATTGATTTCAATTGCTGCTGCAATAAAGTGGAGCAGATTAACAGCTACTGGGCTTACTGAGTGGCAGGTTGTGCTAAAAACTTTACACACATTGATGCTAATTCTTTTAACACGCCTAGCAGGGGTGCTTGCTTTCTGGTGAAGAGCCTAATCAACTTTCCTAAGCTCGGTGAGCCACACGGAAAATGGAGATAATTACATATATCTTTTAGAGCTCTCATGAGGGGTTTTAGAGTTGACCAATCTAGCACAGTACCTGGCCCAGAGGGGGTTCTTCAGAAATATTAGCTCCTTTCTCTTTCCTTTCGTTATGTTTAAAACCTAATTCATCATTCCCTACACATGCTTCCAGATGCCTGTTTACCTTGCTTGAAAAAGACCCCAGCATTTTTCTAGTCACCCATAATCAAGACCTGGCAGCCCTGGGGCACACATTCAGCATCCCCCTGCTTGTAGGGCAGCTTGCTCAGGCCCCCCTGGCCTGGGAGATGTCACCATGGAAGGGTGATCCTGAGGAAGGCCAACCCCACAGACCACTGCCATAGCCTTCCGTCTAGCTTCAACCGTGACCACTCAGCTCTAAGCATCACTTGTCCCTGGAATTAAGAATCAACATTGAAAAACTACAGGAACAGGCAGTGTAATGTCGTTCTGGTAGAAATAACATCTTTTGATGATGAAAAAGAAATGTGCCCAAATCCCAGCTGACTTGCCAACTTGGAACAAAGAAAGCAGAAGAAGGGATAGAAGACCAGAAGTCCCTGGGCTCTGCTGTGAGAAATACAAAATAGTAGATCGTTAAAAACACAACCTATTAATACCAGCTACTGGGCTAGTGCCTTGGAGATAAATGGATAAATAAAATCTGTTCCTGTCCCCAAGGTTACAATCCTGCAGGAAGAACAAACATCGAGGACCTCTGGGAGGGTCGAGTCCGACGGTGACTTCTGTTCTCCCCTTTTCTTTAGTCATAGAATCTCTGTCTGTAGCTGGGCATACTGCTACCTGTCCCAGTGTCTTTGACAGTTGGGCAAAGCCAGGTGACTAAGGTCTGGCCAGTGATCTTTGAATAGAAGTGTTAGGAATAGAAGCATTACAAGTTCTAGGAACTCTCCTGAAAAGGGAAAGGCAAGCCTTTCTCCTCTCCTCCACCCTTGCTGTCTCGAATGTGATGGCTGGAGTATGGCAGCTGTATTACACCCAGAGGACAAGGACCAACTCCAGGTGTGACAAAGAATAGGCTAAGAGAAAACCAGGACCCTGACGACCCTGAAACTGTCACACCAGCCCCAGACTACCTACCTCAAGGTTTCGTTTACCTGGGGAAGAAATAATCTAAGCCACCATTATTTGCCACTTTTTCTGTTATACACAGGTAAACTTAATTCTAACTGATATACTGATATCTAATGAATGTTTATTGAATTAGTATATAAAAAATAGAAATGTAAACTTTTAGAAGTTTCTATTGCCCCAGTTAAAGCTATTTTATATGCAAAAACTCAAATGGATATTGTTTGAAAGAGAAAATACACCTAAGAAAAAATTTACCATAACTTAATTTTTATATGAATTTTTCATGGGAGAAAAATTCCTTACTCAGGACCCTGGAAGGCTGAAATGTACAGCAGCAAATCTGCTTTTCTATAGATTACAAGAACCAGACGCTGTCCTATCTACTTCCCCCCAAAACAGATTCATTATAGTTAGTTGTCACACTCTGCTTCGAGTGGGCATTTGCCATATGGCTTGGCAGTTTAATGGTTTTCTGATACTTGACAAAAATGAAGCACAATTATTTTGCAAGGAGCTTGCATTCCTAGATGGGTCTTTTCCAAATAACAGCTGTGCCTCAAAATTGAGTTACTCAATTTGCAATTTGTGGACAAAACACTCAAACATTTACAAGTGAGCAAAACCTCAAATCACTTGGGCTATTTCCAGGCGCCAGAGTTTATGAAGTTTTTAGCAATGTTACGAGTGTGCAGCTGCCAACAAGCTCAAGCCAACGTCTCTGAACTACCAGACCCTGCAGGCAGCAGTGACGTCCTACTTAACAACAGGCCGTGTGGAGAGGACCACAAACCTATGGGAGAGAAAGAACGTGGGAGAGAGAAGCATTACCCCAAAGCCTATAGACTAAGTACCTATTCCTCTCTTTCCATTCTCTACCACATGTGTGTAGATGACACACACATCTACAGCTGTAGCCTTGACCTTGCTTATGGGCTCCTACAGCTCCACAGATGTCCACCCGGCACTGGCTTGATAACAAGACATGGACTCAAAGCCAATGGGCACTTCCTTACTGAGTGCTTCAGTCAGGAGAAGCCAGGTGAGCTATCCTAACTTAACTTAGTGGCCTAAAACAATAAAGGTTTATTTCATGTTCATAACATATACTCATTCCACGTTGGTTGGGGGCTCTGCTCTGTGTTATCTTTGTTCCTCAATCCAGGACTCAAGATGATAGATCAGCCACTATCTGGAATATAGTCAAGCACTACAGCAGAGAAAAAGAAGGCTCTGGAAGGTCCCTCACTAGCAATTTTATGCTTGGCCCCAAATTGGCATGTCACTTCCATAGACCCCGCCAACTACAGTGAGGTAGACAGTACAATTGGACTTTGTGTGCTGAAGGTAGAGAGCCAGAAATATTTGTGAATATCCTTGTGCTTACTACAGTGACTAAACCAATCTGAGTCTCAGTGCCGATATGGAACATGGAGATAATCACATACACTTCCTGGGATTGTCATAAAGGTTATCAGAATTGACCCATGAAGAGCACTAAGAATAGTGCCTGGCTCATAGGAGGTTCCTCCAGAGACATGAGCTCCTTTCCTTTCTCTGTGTTCAAAAGGTAATTCACTGTCTCCTACACCTGCTTTGGGTTGTCTATACCTTTTATTTGAAAAACACTCTGGCCATTTTCTAGTCACCCATGATCAAAACCTGCTAGGCAGCTAGGACGTCTCCTCATCCTCAGACCCCTCTCAGCCCAACACGATTAGCCTTCAAGTATGGCCAATATTCCTCACATAAAGACTTCACTTTTCACCACTACTGAGCCCCACCTACTGTATGCAGGATTAATTACCGTACTGTATCAATGAATGTTTTTGTTTTGTTTTTTTTAAGTTGCAAACAAGAGAAGCAAACTCTGGTTATCTTGGTCCCCCTCCCCACCAAAGGCAAAGCAGTGAAGGAGCATGCAGAGCTACCAGAAGGCTACAGGCCATCTCACAGAACAAACGAAGAGCTGAACATGGCATCTCAGGGTGGACAAGACAGGACAGTGCCACGGTCTCAGCATGGACAGGGTACCATGGCACAGACACGGTCGCGGGGGCTCATACCAGTGTACAATGCTGTTCCTAGAGAGGGGCAACTGACGTGGGTTGGACACCCCCTACCCCAGCACAGTGAAGGCTCCCGCACTTGTTAAGGTGACAGAAACTCTGAATCCTTTCCCTACCACCAATCTGGCCCCAATCCAATCTATTCTCAATATGCTAAGCAGATTAAGTGTCTTAAAGCCTGGGTTCAATCACTCGAACCAATGTGATAAACTATTGAGTGTTTACCATGCACCAAGCATCGTATAAAATCTGGCCCTTATGCCAACCCAGCGATAAACTACTGAGTAATTTTTTCTCCACTGGCATGTACCTGCTAGGCTGTGTTCTCCATCTGGCATCGGGCTCTGGAGATTTTGGCCTCACTCTACCTCTCCTACTTGTCTCTCACCACCCCCTCTATTCCCTGCATGCTCTCCAGATCCTCACCAAGCTGGGGTCGCCTGCTGTTCTCTCATGTGTCTGCTCAGGGTTCCTGCTTCTTGGGCCTCTGTTCATGCCATTTCCTAGTGCTGAAACGTTCCCTTCCACGCCCACTGTCCTGTGGGGCTTCCCTGGTGGCCCACCTGGAAGTCAGTGCTCCCTCCTCTGACCTCTTAAAGGTGACATGCTGCCTATTCTCTACTTTTGAGCCCCCACTCTTTTCTTGCCTAGCACACTATCAGTCCCTGAGGGCAGGGGTCCCATGGGGTCTAATGCGAAGTGGAGAATGAATATGAGGAATATTCACCTTATGTATCGGGGACAAGGCAAAAGTGAAAAGCAGATCGAAATGGGAGCCAGGGAGCAACAGCTGCTTCATGGCTGAGTCCAGGCTGAAGTAGGTCGAAGTAGCTGAGGAAGAAATATCCCCTAAATCAAAATAGCAGAGCCCCAGACTTGCTCACCCTCCCATCCCCATTCTTGCTTTCAACATCTGGCACTTCTGGTTTGCCCAGTTTGCTTTATCCCTTGAGAGTTTCTGCCTCCCAATATGGGGTATCAGTTCTCTTCTGAACTTAAATTTTGTTCTTGCCCCATAAATTGTGTCTGCTGCCTTGGCTGGACCCCACCCAAGGACCCTGACTCCTGATTCCCACCTCAGAGGCATCGTTTGATTCCCCTGTCCTCTCCCTGCCTCTGCCCTGCCTAACCTGGGGTCGATGCCCAAGGCCCACACTCCAGGCCCGCAGTGAGCAATATGCCGTGTTTAGTGTTGGGAGAGCAGCCCTGTACCCTCTGCAGCCTGAAGGACCTCCCTATGTGGCAGCAAAATGCAGAAACAGCCATTCATCATGGCAGCAGGGATGGCACCATGGCCCGTTAGTGCCCAAACCACAAAACTAACAGCCATCTGGGCTCTTCCCTCTCCCTCGCCTTGACAGCCTGCCAGTCCACCTCTGCAGTATCTTTATTACCCACCCGTCTCTCGAACTCCACAGTCACTGCCTTAGATTGGGGCTGACTGCCCTGAATGCGCTCTTAACCTGTCTCCTATTTCCAATCTCACCTCCTCGGATCCATCCTCCACTCAGCTGCCCAAGGAGTCTTTGTAACGTGCACATCGACATGTTGATTCCCTGCTTAACTCCTTCCCTACCAGTCAGTCACATTCTGGATAATCCTGAAACTCTCTGGTGTGTCATCCACAACCCCTTATCTGGTCATCACCTGTTGTCCTGGCCTCATTACTTACCCTGCCACCCCATCTCCATGTCTGTTCCATCAAACCGCTTTTCATCCTCTTCTAAGCACTGTGCTCCCTCTCACCCATTTATGATGAGAGTTTATCCTCTTACGGGCGACATCACTTAGAACTCACCTCCTCCAGAAAGCTTCTCAATGCCCATTCCTCCCAAGCTATGTTGGGGTCCCCTCCTCTGGTCTTCTTCATCCCCTTGGACCCTTCTCTCATATCTAATCCCATCCCACTTTACTCTCTTGTCCATTGTCTGTCCACCCTACTGGACAATGAGCTCTTTGAGGGCAGAGGATATGTTTTATTTTCTGTACCTTGCACACAGTAGGTATAAAACACGTGTGTGGAATAATCAAATTAAATGTATGATGAGTTCAAGTCAAGGACAATGTCGGGAGGCAATTCTTCATAGGTTGCTCATGTTTCTGCATGTCTTCCAAGCAAGGCATTGGCTGCCCATTGTTTTGGATTATCCTTCAGAGATATTTATACAGCCAACAGCAGCCCTGGAAGACAGAGATGTTGTCTCCCGCTGGGGCAAAGGCGGGCTTAGTTACTGCCCAGCACAACAAAGATGATCTCTCTCTTTGGAGCAAAGGAGAGGCATGTTTACTGCCCTGATGAAACATCTGGGTTCCCTAGGCACAGGGTCCCTCTCCTGTAACAAAATCCACTGTCTGTGTGAGTGCCACCTGCCTCTCTCAACTCCACCCTGTGGAAACTGTGGCTTGCGGAAGTGGCACAAGAAAATGCTGGCATCTGGCTTCTGTCGTTGCTGTGAGTAATGACATCCTTTGTCTCTGACCCAGGAGCCTCCATGTCTTCTGCCAGCATCCATGAAGCTGCGGCAGGCTAACTCGTCAGACCCTTTACAGTTCCTGACAGACATGAGAGTCAATTGTGGACTGCCCCTGGTGACCCAGGAAATACCGCAGAGGGAGGGACAATTGAGAAAGGTGTCGAGAAGATATTAGAGGCCACGAGGCCCTGACCGTCAACACTCCTTCCAAGCATAATAACATTCTTTTATTTTTGTCGGAAAGAAACTCAGATAGAAATGATTGTCTACAACTGCAGCTCAGCTGTCCCCATATCGAGGGATCAGGGAACCCCCTTCCCAGCGAGGACGGTGCGTGGTGGGATGGGGCTGGAGGGCAGGACAGGTTGCCTGGAGCTGTGCTCGCATCAGGCTCCCGGGTACCCTCTAGTAGAAATGGTGACATGAGCATCAGTATGGGGGGTGGATTCCAGACAACAGCATGAAGTCAAACAGAAGGGGCTAGCGGCCCAGCCTTTGCCCTGTGAGGCCTGTCCTGCGCCTTGCTGGGCAGAAGCAGCCTAATGGGGAACAGAGCTCAGGAGGTCAGCCAGGCTGCTTTCTGGCTTTGAAGAATGAAGATTATGACAAAGGAGAAAGAAAAACTGCTGAGGAATATAGGGTGACAGCCGTCTTTCCTATGCTACTGTCAGCCTGGTCCCTAAGATCTCAAATCCCCTTGGACTGAATTTTAGGGCCAGATCTAAAATATAATCTAAAAATTCTAACAAAAAGGTCCACTTTGTTTCAGCTTGCTTATTCATTCATTCACTTAGAAAGGAAACAAGTTATCATTGCTACCAAGTTCCACAAGGCAACGGAGGGTAATAGGGAGATCCTGAAACACCTGGAAGAGTGGAATCTTGGCCAGGCTCTCCAGGGAGACAGAGCAGACCAGTGGAGACGCAGTGAATCACAGTAGGGCGTATGCAGGCAAGAGCCCTGATACTCAAGGATCGCTGTTCACCTGAGAATTTCACTGGGCACATAACATAACCAAGTTCAGCTCATGCAATATAATTTCCTCTAGAAACTATAAGCCAAGCAGCCCATCTTCCCTTCTTTACTGAGCTGTGAGCAGACTGCCATGGTGATGAGCAGATAACTGCAAATCTGGGCAGTGATCAATGAAGTCAGAGCAGACCTGAGCCAGGTTTGGGACTTTAATTAATTAAAACTTTTAACTGAGTTCATCCAATATATATTTAATAGTATGCATAATTGCTATTGTGTTGGCTGGAAATTAGGCCAGAATTGTGGGCAGTTCATAGTAACAACTGTAGTCTATGATTTTTAAACAGACAAACTTGATTTTGTTTCTTCACTCAGTTATTACTTCAGAATCTGTAAGTAAGACTGGCAGAACAGGCTCTGTCCCTGTCCCCACCGTAGCCTATGTACAGGTGGACATTTCTTGTGTACACAAAGATACGTACACTCAGGCATTGACAGGCATGAAGCACTCATTCTGGCCTTGGACTAAGATTGCCTGCTCTTGCACTTGGGGGACCTCTAGAATGGGAAAAGCTTGGCATTCACAAGCTATGTGACCTTGAGCAAGCCCTTTAGTCCTCCCTAAAATGAGGATAACCCAACACACACCTATGGGGGGTTCTGAGAAGATGAACTAAAAGATACCTGAGGACTGTGCCTCCTACACCTCTTTAAGGGGAGGAGAAAGCTTCCATTGCACAGTCAGGGAGTTGGACTTACCTGTGCTACCCTGTGTCGAGACACTACTGTTCATGACAGATTCCACCTGTCCGCACAAGAGCAGGCCAAATGAAGCCATTACCTGTCCGAGGGCATCCAGCCCTGCCCAGCACAGAAGTGGGGATTCAATGGAGCCAGCGTTCCAGCTGATTCGTGCCTGGGTTGGGGCAGTCTAAGAAGCCTGACACACCTGCCAGCAAGTTATACACAATGCATCCTACAAAATGAGGCCTTGTTGACTTCCCTTACTATGTATGAATTTGAAAACTAACAAAGAGGTAATTTGGTTCTATGACTACTGAAGAACTAATGCATTTTTCTGCCATACTTGGCCAATGGCTCTTTTTATTAGGCCATTGTGATTCATGGCAGTGCGTAAGTGTGCACAGCACAAGCACAGCGCTCCCTGTCGTTGGAGCAGACAGCCTGCCCAGAGGGTCAGGAAAGGAGGGCCAGGCTCCAGGCAACAGGCAGATCCCCAGGCCTCCGGGTCAATGGGCAGAGCTAGAATCCAGCAGGCCAGAGGAACTAAAGAGTATCCCATGCCCAGAGGTGGCGCTAAAGCCCAGGGCAGACATCTGCAGGTACCAGGTCCAAGACTAACACAGTAAAGCTTTATCCCACAGGAACCAACTCCTATGAATCTACCTGAATGTGCTGGTTTCACTAAATCAATAAAATCATAATTTAAGTATAAAATAAAATATTGGTTGACATGAAATGATTTAGGCTGTCTTCCATGAGCACATGTTCCAGAGGGAGTGTGATGTAGTGAGGAAAATCTATTGGTCCTTCCTGCAGCACAGCGATTCCCTTTTTCCTGGCTGACACACCCCGATTCTGTTCCACTGCAGGGACAAGGAGGAACACAGCACCACATCCACCGTGGCTGTCCCAAGCTCTTTGCCAGAGATTGGTCAGGCGTGGGCATGTGATCCAGTTCTGGCCAATGAGATGCAAGAGGAAGTGCCTGGAGACCTAAGGAAAGATTTTTCAGGTGATGAAAGAACACTGATGTGAAGGCTCCTTTTCCGCCCCTTCCCTCCGTCTGTCCTGGACACTGGTGTAGGGATGTGATGCTTGGGGCTTCTGCAGCCTTCCTAAGACCACGAGGGGAAGGCCTGAAGAGCTGCATTAACCTTGTACAGTACTACCTTCCTCTAGACTTGTTATTCTACGAAGTGTTAAGATATTTTTATGCTTAAGCTCCTGCTGGTCAAGTATTCAGTGACTCATGGCACAAGTCATCCAAAGAGATACAGTCCAGGCGGCCTAGGTTCTTGCCTTTCTCCCACAGTGTGTGCACTTCCATGGGCCTAATGTGATGCCAGAACACAAAGATAAGCACTCTCTGTACACTGCGTCTCCTCAAATCAAGGCAGCTCCTTCCTCTGGGCTGCAGTGAAGACAGCCTGTGCCTGTGCGTGAGGAAACCTTGCTGTGTGGGGCCTAGGGAGGGGGGTATGTCCCAACGTGGCACTGCAATGGGAACTTTTCAGGACTGTTTTGAATAAACATGATTTTTGGTTGACTCTATGACCTCATAACTTAACCCCAAGGGAAGCTGCCTCCTGACGGAGCCTCTTAACAGAACCCTCTGAGCTGCATTCAGGGACCCCATGGGCTCCATCGGGACCTTGCTGGGGGCAGCTCTGTGTCAGGTAGAGCAGTCTCCACACTCTTACTGGCTCCCTAGGGGGATACCTTCAGTGCAGCCTCCTCACTCCAGCCCTTCACAGGTGGGGCAGCCCTGCTTTCCTGCCTCAGTGCCGCTGCTTCCCTACTGTGATTTATGGCCTAACACAGCCTAGTGACTAGAGGAAACCTGACCGAGAATGCACCCTGCACTCTGTCACCTCCGAGCCTTTGCTCTTGTGGGGCCCTCTGGCCAGAACGCCCTTTCCACCCATTTCTGCCTATTAAAGTTTGCTCCCCCAATGCTCAGCACTAATATGCTGAGCCCATGAAGGGCTCTTTTACTCAACAACAAAAAAAACAACAACAAGAAAAAACAACCCAAGTAAAAAATGGGCAAAGGACTTGAGTAAATATTTCTCTAAAGAAATCCAAATGGCCAAGAAGCACACAAAAGATCCCTAATCACTAGGAAATGCAAATCAAAACCACAATGAGATACCACCTCATACTCACTAGAATGACTATTAACAAAAAAATAGAAAATAACAAGTGTTGCAAGGATATGGAGAAATGGGAACCCTTATGCATTGTTGGTGGGAATGGAAAATGGTGCAGATGCTATGGAAAACAGCATGGTGGTTCCTCAAAGGAGTAAAAATAGAATTGCTATACGATCCATTTCTGGATATATAACCAAAAGAATTAAAGCAGGGACATAGGGGGCGGAGCAAGATGGCGG
>VBSM01000272.1:1071577-1087403 GCA_008086735.1 Cheirogaleus medius
AAAAAAAAAAAAAAAAAAAAAAGCAGGGACATAAACAGATATTTATATACCCATGTTCACAGCAGCATTATTTACAGTAGCCAGAAGGTGGAAGAAACCCAAGTATTCATTAATAGATGAATGGAGAAACAAAATATACATTATATGTATATAATGGAATAGTATTCAGTCTTAAAAAGGAAAACAATTTTGACACATGCTACAGCATTTGAGAACATTATGCTAAGTAAAATAAGCCAGGCCTAAAAAGACAATATTGCATAATTTCAATTAAATGAGGTACCCAGAATAGTCAAACTCATAGAGATAGGAAGTAGAATGGTGGTACCAGTGGCTGAGAGGAGGGGAAATAGACAACTACTGTCTAATGGGCATACAATTTTAGTTTTATAAGATAAAATAAGTTCTGAAGACTGGCTGCACAACAACGTCAATGTACTTAACACTACTGAATTGTATACTTAAAAATGGTTAAGATGATAAATTTTGTTATGTGTATTTTGTCACAATTAAACATTTAAAATAAAAGCTCTCCTTTGTTAAACCTTCTCTGATGTTAGGCTTCAAGTCCACTGCATTGCTTGTCAACCTCTGTCTTGATTCCTTGTTTTCTGTTCTATCAGGATTGTTTTTAGATTTACCCAGTTGCCTATATCAAGAAAATCACAGAGAAATAGTGCCAGAGTCCTGATAGAACTAGTCCTAAAGTCAATCCTATCTAGGGCATTTCAATTATGTGAGCCAATAAATACCCTTTTTATCATTAAGCCAATTTGAGTTGGTGTGACACAACCAAAATCAACCTATTGATAATACACTTGGTCTGAAATGTTAGGACACTAAGAATAAGGAAAAGACCTTAGAAATTTCCAGAAAGTACATAGAAAAGAGAATGAAAATAAGACTAGTATCTGACCTCTCATTTGCAACACTACATACAAAAGACAATGAGCAATGCCTGAATACTTCTTAGAGAAAATCTAGGCTTTAAATCTAGGCTACGAATTAAGTATGAAAATAGAATAAATACATTTTTATACATGCAAGAACTCAATGTTTACCTTTCAGGAACTCCTTCTTAAGAAGTTCTTTGAGGATGTGTTCCAGCAAAACAAGGAAGAAAAACAAACAAACAAACAAAGTAGAAGTAATCCAACCCAGGAGGATGGCGAAACTAGAATGAAAGTTGTACAGGCTGGAGAGCAACAGCCTAGGGCAGAGCATGAAAATGTGGGGCTCTAAGCAAAAAGGTGAATGCTGGAGAGGTTGGGTAAACTGAGGATATGGTGAGAACACCTCTCTCTCCACAATAATGACAACAAATCAAAGTAAAATAAAAAAGCTATATAAGTAACATGGTCCAAAAATAATGTAAATTAAATGTGACATACTTTCAAGACTTTGATAGAATATCAGAAAAGAAAATTCATTTGACCCTGATATTAGGAATTTCCCTTTGAGTGATCCAGGGCAACTTGACCCAGGAGCAAACATGCATGTGATCATAATGATCTAAATCCTATTTAATGATGTTCAACTTTTAAAGTCAATCTAGTGGAAAGGCACAGAAGGCTTAATTGTGATTACCAAATAGAAAGGTAATTTTAACAGTATTGGCAATATAAGAATAAAGCAACCAGAAGAGAAGTAGTTGAAAGAATGACGAGAAAAAGGGGAAAAGCACTAATATTTTCCTCTTATCTATGGAAAGTCTAGATACTGATTAAAGTTGATGAACAAGAATCACAGATTTGGTTGTGAATAACAAATATGGGGAAATATTGCCTTAAACAAGACAAGGCTTAAACTTCTCTCCCATAAAATGAAGTTGGAAGGTAGGTAGTTTAGGGCCAGTGTGGCAGCTCTGATATCATCAAGAGCCCAGGCTCTCTCTAGATTTTTTCCTCTGTCATTCTTAGAACATGCCTTCTATCTACCCTCCAGCTTGTCTCACAGTCACATTATGACTGTTGCAGCTCCAGCCATCATATCTGTGTTCCAAGTAAGAATGAGAAAGAGGGGAGAAGGGCAAAAGAAACCTACCTGCGGAGTCAGCCCTCTTTATAAGGGGTTTTCCTGAAGCCCCACCAAACAACTTCTAATTACATCTCACTGGCTGGAACACAGTGACAAGGATGACTATTACAAGAAAAACTGAAAAGTGTAGTTTTTTTAGATGATACACTGCTGCTCTAAACCCTAAAATTGGGTTTGCTTTAATAAGTAACAAGGAGAAAATAGCTATCTGGCCATCTGTGACTCAAGAGATAGAAGTATATTATTTAAAGTAAAAAGGTAACCAATTAAAGAATAAAAATTGTAATAGAACCACCAAAAATGAGAGAAAGGAGGAAGGGTAGGGAGTGGAGAGTATAAATGAGTTAAATCTTTATCTTTAATAACGGGGCTCAGTGGCATAAAAGTTAAAGCTTGGGAGCGTTTAACCTCCAAAGTAATTGAAAGACTTGAGAGGCTAAAGGAACTTGCCTTTGGGAAGTAGGGACAGGGTTGTGACTATTCATTAAAATCCCTTATGTATTATTTGTTGTTTTTTAAAATCCATGTACAGATATTATTTTGATTTTTAAAAAAATCAGTATTTGTTATATTGGGAAGCAAGACACGACTATATTCTCTTTATCCTTGGCAACCTGGTGCTGTAGTGGACATTTCAGTATGTTATTTAGTCGCTATCACTGGCTTAGAAAGTGACAAAACCCATCCATAATCAGGGCTTTCTTTATTTTACTTCTTTCAATTGATTTATCTTTTAAACTCTAGCCATTCACACTGGATTCTTTTTTCATGAGCAGACAGACTCTGGCAGGTGCATCACTCCCTGTTTCTGGTGGGGCAGGTCCACCTATGCCCCGTCCTCTGTCCGGAACGAGGCAGCCGACACCTCCCCACGTTCATTCCCCTGGGCCACTCCCACGTGCCCGGGGAACTCTCTGCAGGGAAGTATGTTCTCTACCCGCCTGGTGTGCACTCTCGAATCACTGTCCTAATGTCCCTATAATATATTAACAGGCAGTGGCCAAAGGGAGTTCTGCTGAAATAGGCAGTAGTTTGGGCCATTTTGGACTAAATCCTAGAATGCACACGATAATGCTGAGCGATGCAGTTTAATTTATGAGCGTGCAGGTCTGCTGTGAAATTGGGAAATGGAAGTATAAGACATTAGCATTCACATGGCAAGGGCAGGGCCAAGTCCAAAGCTGTAACAGGCTTTTCACAGGGAGGACTGCAGAGTGTAAAGGAGCAGACATACTCTGTCAGTTATATACGTGCTCATGAGCCTCACCTTTGTATTAAATATTTCGATGCTGCGAATTGCGTAAGAGGTATGCACTTCTCCTGGACTTAGGCCCTTAATATTGCCCAACTCCCTCCATTATTTTTAGCAACAGTGGAACACCTGTATGCACATCTGGGCAGATTTAAAACATGAACGTCATGGCTTGGGTGTGGTTTGATCTGAAAGAAGGAAGGTGGGCTTCTCAACTCCGTCCTAGCTAGGGCATACAAAATATCGCACAGCTAATTTAATTTATTTCTAAGTTAAAAAGGGAAGATAGGCATGTTTTAATTTAAGTCATTGCAGCTGTGTGTGCAGTTCATGCCATGTCTCTGGCTTAAAGAGCTTGTACGCCAGAGATTTTCTGTCCGACCTTGATTCTGCTACCTCACCTTTCTAACCAATTTTTCAGTGCACAGAGCAAAATAACATCTATTTCTGCCTTCCTTATGAATAAAAAGACATTCTTCCAAGGGGTTCAAAGGAAATATCAAGCATGCCCCAGCAGTATGCTAAAATATGTTGGAAAAGAGGTTGAACAAGTCCATCAAAGTAGGCTGAGTAATATCCCCCAAAGATCTCAGGTCCTAATCTCTAGAACCTATAAAAATCACTTTATTTGGATAAAGGGTCATTGTAGATGTGATTAAGAATCTTGAGATGGGGAGGGGCTAAATGCAATCCCATGTAGCTTTATAAGAGGGAAGCAGAGGGAGATTTCACACATACACACACACAAGTCTGTATGAGGATGGACAGAAAGTTGAAGATGCTGGTCTTGTAGGTCGGGGAGATGCAGCCACCAGAAGGTAGGAAGCAGCAAGGAACAGAGTCCTCCGTAGAACCTCTGAACAGATTAGGCCTTGCTGACACCTTCATTTTGGTCTAGCGATACTGGTTTTAAACTTCTGGCCTCCAGAATCGTGAGAAAATAAATTTGTGTTGTTGTAAACTACCAAGTGTGTGGTCATTTGTTACAGCAGCTACAGGAAACTAATATACTCATAGAGGTGCTGGAGGGAAGAGTTTTAGTTTATTCTAGGTTCTTTGATGGTATTTGGCAAAATCCAACTTCCTGCCTCCAGCAAGTGGGACAGGAGAGGGCTGAATGCAAGCACAGGTTAGGAAAAGCAGGCAGCCAAGTCCCAGCTCTGGGCAATGTTCCCTCCTGAAGCAGGAGGCTGAGGGCATGAGGAAAAAATGTTTAGTTCTTATAGCAAACATTTGAATAGGTAAGTGTGAAGCAGGTGGTGCAGACCAAGGATTTAAGAAACTTCCCATAAATTAACCTCATCGTTCAGATTGGACTACGCAGATATGTCCCTGTGTCCAGGAAGCACATCTTCAAACAAACACAGTATAATTGTTAGTTAACATGGCCAGATGCCTGCAAATATATTTTATCAGGCTTTTCTCTGAAAGTTGATTTGCAATAGTGAAAAATTAGAGACCCGAATGTCTACCAACAGGAGAATGGTTAAATTCCATGTAATACTATGCAGCTGTTAAAAAGAGTGACATATTTTTACATATATGATGTGGAAGATTATTAACGAGTAAATATTGGGTAAAAATGCGAGTTGCAAACATGAGATAGTATTATCTCATATTTTTTAAACAAAGCAATCTATGTTATAATCTACAAAGAACATATAATATACATACACCTATGTAGGTTTATAAATTCACTGGATGGATGCACATCAAACAGTCATTACCTCTGTGGGAAGAAGTGGAGTTTTTGGGAGAATGGCAGGAACAGTGAACAGACCTGGGCTTTATTCATATTACTTTATATTAAATGCGCTTTTCCCCTAAGCATGTACTTGTTCTGTAGTTCAAAGAAACAAAAAGAAGATGAAAATGCAATAAAAATATGCTACGAGAACCTTGTTTAGCATGATGTCTGGTAAACAGTGGAGACCCCGAGTACTCCATGAAGGGCTGTGAGCAGATGGACTTTACAGATCGCCTGTGGCTTCTGGAGGTTTTCTGTAACATGTTAATGGGGCAGGGCAGGGGGGCAAAAAACCCTGGTTTTTACACCAAGCTCCCTGTTGATGCTGCCATGTTTTTATTTTCAAAAAGATAAAAAATACACAGTCAGTAGCCAAAGTCCCAGGCAAGTGTGTCTTTTGTCTCTTTTATAAGAGTGGGGCAAAGTCACTATTCACTGACTCAGCGGTTTCACAAAAAAGCCAAGGGATTCTGCCTTTTGAACACTTCTTCCTGAAAAATTCTATATAGGGATGTTTCCAAAGGCTGTTTTACCACCTGGAAAGGCAGTTTTCTCACCAGTGAGCAGACAGTTCCTGCAGGGTTAGCTATTGTTCACAGCCCTCCTTGCGTCTGTGAGCTGCACACCAGGAAGGGGGGCACTCTACCTGGGAAAAGGACATTCCTGGTCTCACTCCTCGCACTACACCCCAAAGCACACACCATCCGTGCAACACTACACACAAAGGGAGAGCTCTCAGATCAAGAGAGTCCCCCGTTACTTGCTGATTTGAAACACTGTTTTGGATTAATGCACAGTCAGGCTGATCAACTGCACTCCCGCAAGGCATTAATATAGACGGGAAATATGTATTGACCTCACAGCATTCAATCCAGGGTCACTGAGGAGAAGAATGAGAGTGTGTCTCAAGACCCCAAAGCAAAGATGCGATTTCCGGACAACAAGAAACTATGAGCCCAATTACCTTTTGGGTAAATAAAAGCAGGGGCATGGGTCACTTCTACCTCAAACACATGCTTCATGAGCACAGTGCTATGAAGGTGACAGGTCTCTACATACACTTCTTATGTGGTGGTTCTTATTGAAATCACCACTTTTTGCTGAATGAAAGCAACCAATCTTCTCTGTCTTCCATATAATATGAAGTGTTTATTTTTCAAGGTATGTTTCTCTAAGATTTGCTGCAAATCATAAAAAGTCATGGCACTTTATGATTCCTTGTTACAGATTTCAGGAAAGACTCTCATCTTCTGTATTTTAAAGAAACTGTTACAAAAACACATAGATTGGGAGCTGGATCTTTCCTTTAGCAGAGGGACCACTCTATCTTAATCAAAATCAAAATATTTAACCCTGTCGGTTTTGTGCTTCCATTTGCAGAATGTTAACACCTGGTCCAAACCCTGTATGTTACAGTTCTGTGAGGAAACTGAGGACCAGAGAGGTGATGTTGTTTATCGAAGGTTACACAGTAAGTTAATAATGGAGCTAGAGCCAGAGCTCCAGGCTCAAACTCCCAGCTCAGGGCTGAGACTTCTATCACACTGTGACACCACCTTATAAACTGAGCTCTTTGGTTAGGAAAATTTTAGGTTTTGCCTAAGGAATGCATCCTGCCATATAATCCTCATCACCAGGCCTAATGAGATTGACACCCTAGGACAAATGTGGAAGATGGGGGAGATCCCTTCTGCCAAGGTAATAAATCCAGAGAAACATACGGCTGAAAAGGACCAGGAGGGATTCTCCACTCCATTTCCTTTCCTTGAGGCAGAAGGTGCTGACATCATGCCAAGGGAGAAGTATTTATTTTATTTCTAAAACCCTTCAGGGAAGATTTCATCACTTCACTTACAAAAGGGAATATCTGATTTTCTCTTAACAGTCGAATCCAACAAAGAATCAGAGAAAAATCATCACACAGTTTTTTAAATAAAAAAATATAAAATCTTCCTCACTTCAATACCTCACAAGTGATTATTTAAAATAACTTTCTAGTTTAATTCAACATGACGATTTCTACTGCAAATGTAAAACATTTTAGAAAATAAGAAGAACATGGAGTTGTCATGACACCTTAACTATGATTTTGGTAAGAATTGATAAGAATGTGAGAGACTCACTCAGGCCTGGTTGTATAAAGAACTTTGATAGAAAGTAGAATATATAGACACCTGCCGAGCATAAATCATTTGATACATGAAAACTCATGACTTAGAAACTCAAGGATGGCTCCCATCATATGATTTTCATTTTAAGTTTTATAAATCCCCAGTTTTTTGCAAAGTAGTTTCTGCATTAGGCCTTAGCTTAAGAAGGTACATTTCCAAGTGATTGGAATGGAAAAGTAAAATAAAAACAAAATAGATTAAAAACTGCAATGATTCCACATATATTCATGCCAAATGATTCAAAAGCCAGAGGTTATTCTGAGAGGAGGAAGTCTGCCTAACACCCGTGATATCAAGAGAGGAGAAGCTAATAACGTGTGGTACTTTATCTGCAGATGATGCCGCTGACTCACACCAACGGCTCTGCACTGCTTTTCCATCAGAGTCGATGACAGTCCAGGCTCCCGGAGATCAAGAGGTGCATCTCAAAGGCAGCTGCTGGAATTAAGGTGGCCCACATCTGTGGGTGCAGCTCAGGCTGTCCTGGCCTCAGGGTCCCAGGCTCTGGGCAAGGGTGCAAAGTGGCCTTCCTTAATTTCTCCCCCCACCCCATCCCATCTCCCAATGGCCCTTTAAAGCTTCTCCTGGTGACTACAACTCAGTAGCCATTTCTCCCCTTCTCTGCTGTTCCAAAGCAAGTATTTCTCTGACTGCTCCCTGCTCCTTCCCCAGGTGGAGAGAGACTGAGGATCCACATCCTCCTCCCCCCCCCCCAACGAGCATATGTAGGCCCACTCCGTGATCTGTGGGAAGCCCCCATGGTTCCATCCAGCTTTAGGCCTGACAGGGAAAGTTCTAGAACCTCACATAGAGTCCCAAAAACCAAGGCTGGAGGTGATACTTGGGAGGAAGCCATGCTTCAGGAAGATCCTCGTACCCTGGCGTCTACCCCAAGCCGGGCTGTGCTCAGGCAGGTGTGTAGACTCAGCAACCCAGGAGACTCAGCAGCACTGCTGCCCTGCGACAGCCTGGCAACCATAATCTAGTGAGGTGTGGTCATCTGGGCACCCACAAACGCCGGGGGACTCGGAAGTGAGGCTAAATGGCTCTGGGTGGATAGTCCAAGGAAAACTGTAGAGTTGCATCTGAGCTGGATCATATTACCAACCATTTAAGGGACACACATATTTCACTTAGATGCTACTACCCCACTTTGCAGATAAGGCAACTGGGACTCAGAGAAGTTAACTTTTTTGCTCAAGGTTGCACTGCAAGGAGGAGTGAGCTGGGATTCCACCCCACAGTTTCAGGTTCTCCTGATCTCGCTGGGCTGTGCAGTACTGACACCCAGGGTGTGAACCAGGGCAGCCTATAGGTGGCAACAGCACTTCTCAGCTAGCCTGTGACCAGGTTCCCAAGAGTACAATATTTTTAAGTGAAATTGCAAAACTTTCAAAACTAAATTAAATCCACTTTAATTTGAAGCCAAAACAAACAGATGCCCTGCAGCCTCTTTCCTAAGGAGAGGGAATTGAGATCCCATAAACCACCATCTCTTCCCTTCCATAAGAGAGGCTGGGAATCACCTCTCAGACAGCAGACAGTTTTGCCTGTAACTCTACAAGTCCAATAGCAAATGCAACCGAACAAAAGCTGGAGCTTGATGCACTTAACCAGTCAGAGACACATTCACTTAAGAGAGGATTAAAAAAAGATTCAAAAGTACAAAATGGGTTTCATGATAAGTACCTTACCCTCATTTTATTGAAGAAATGGAGTTAAAATGTTAAAGGAAAGGATAGATATGGGGGTAAATGCCAGAAGTTCCAGCGAAGGAATCATTGCTTCCATAAATGTCACCTTATTGCTGTTATTTTGTCATTTTCTGTGTCTATTGCATTTTATAAAAATACTTATGTTTGGATTAAATGGCTCCTAAGAGGTCATCCTGCAAATACAGTGGGACTTGGAGGTGTTTTTTGAAAGAAATTTAAATGCAAAAAATCTCACACTTCTCAATGTGTCATGGAATAATGCAAAAGGTAATGTTGTTAAAAACGTCATACTTTTTAAAAAAAAACTGTTCAATTCAAAAATAATAGAAATGAGAAGTTATAAAATGCTTATGTGAATTGAAGCCATTATTTTCTGAGCAAACAGATCATTTATCAGCAAAAACTACTCTTTCCTTTTATACTCAGAGTTCCATCAGTTTATGTTATATTTAATAAAGTTATGCGACTATAGTAACAAATACAACTGACACCAACACATTTGGAAACAAACGCTTGACTGCTAAGTGCCTTCGGGGTCTCTGTGCCTAGCACAGGACTGGAACGTAATCTGGGCTCAGGAAATGCTGCCTCAGTGGATATAAACGAGCCTCCCCACAGGCCAGCCCTATCCCAGCCCCAGGAACTCCTCCAGCAAATCCAGGCTGCCTAGACACTCCCTCCTCTCCACACTTCCACGCACTCACTGCCTGAGTCACCCAGTCAGCAGCATGTTCTGACTCAGACCCAGAGTGTGACAACACTTCAGAGCAAGGTGAAAGGGACCAGAGGCATTTTCTAGTCTGGCCTCGTCATTCCGTAGGTCAGGAAGATGGAGACAAGCTAAGAGATCAGGTCGGAGCACACCGTGCCTTGTGACCGGCACTTCTCCTTTGCTCTCTTGGCCCTGACTCCGATCCTCTCTTGTCCCTTGGTCTCCAGGAGTAAGTAGAGCACGTGTTGGGACAGCCCCCGAGACAAAGACGACGCTAGACTATCCTTGCTCTCCATGTCTTATGGGCGAGATCCTTTAGGCAGGAATCATTCCTGACTCCCCTTTTCTTCCCGGTGTCTAGGGGCGTGAGAGGTATCTGATTAGCTGAAAAGCCAAGTATTTGGCAGTTAATCTGCAGATAAAAATAAAGTCAACTTCCAACCAGGGGGCTGATTTAAATGTAAACACTGTCTCTACTGACCTATGAGCCTGGAACTGACTCAGAACAAGGGTGGTGAGGAAAACCCAGCCCCGGCAGGCATGCCCACTCACCGGCAGGGGCCCGAGCCCCATGGCCTACCTGGGACAGACAGCCAAATGCTGGGTTACAGGGCAGAAGGAAAAGTGAGAAACCTTGCTTCCTGGGCTCACAACCGATTCATTAATAACACTGACCTCCTTTTGATGCCGAAAGCATCTGTGTGCCCTTCAATACTTCTAATAATATCACAAAAATAAGATGCAAAGCAGCAAACACAATGCTGTCCTGATTATGGTACAGAGGGACAAAGAATTCAAGGCAGAGGCAAAACCGTTATGTCTCTCCGGGCAGGGCTACCTCATGATCCACCCTCCGCCCATCACCAAAATGAACACAGACACAGAGGATCCAAGTATCCCAGTTGGCTGTGGAATGCATTGTGGGATTTAGTTTATCAATAACTCTATGTCATAACTCTGCTTTTTCAAAGACAAACTTTGAAATGGTTTCAAAGTCCTTGACTACCATTAATAATCCCTTCATTCAGCAAACATCAAACAGCAGCTACTATGTGTTAGGCACTATGCCAGGAACCAGAGACAGAACATGCCACAGTCCTGCCCAGAGGCTCACCTGTCCGTGCTGTGGGAGGCGGAAAGGCTCATGATGGTCACTGCCCAGGGTGGTGAGAGCTGGCATAAATGGAAACAGAGGGAGCTTGGGAGCAGAGCACGGCCCCCTTCCCCGCCAGGTTGAGGGAAGGGCGCTAGGAGGAAGTAACAGGTGTTTTCAGTTTTGAAGGATGAATAGGAATTAGGCAGTAATTGAGTTGGGAAGAGGAAACAGTTTGCAAAAGCCTGGGAATATGAGAGGGCCTGGGTGTGCGGAGGCCCTAAGAGGGTCAACAGAGCGGCTAAGGAGTGGGGATAGGCCAGGTCGACATGGTTGGCAAGGTTGACCTTGATCCTGATGGCTGTGGCTGGCGAGCCTCTGCAGGGTTTCACGCAGGGGAGTGATCAATCTACAAGTGATTACCTGAGGGTCCCCTGAACAGCTGAGCAGCTCTCAGGTATGGCTTCCTTTATTCACTGCTCCCAGGGCAACAGCAACTTAAAAGCCTCATTAGCAGGCAGGTCTCCAACTAACAACTAAGCTTGCCTTCCCTACCATAATGCTCTCTGTCTGCGGCCACAGCTATGTTCAATTGCATTCTAATTTCAAGAAGTGATAAACATATGCTCATGTTTCCATTTACAAGTTTTTGATTATCAGCCTGGCATTGTAGCTGCAAATTACCCATTTTCTATTAGAATTATTTCTACTTCTCTAGATGAAGAAGGAGAAGAAGTACTTTTAAATTACTAAAGTGCCCGAGCCACAGAGAGAGGAAAGTAGTAACCACTGCTGCATCTTTTGCCAAAGGCAATATAATAGCAAGAGTTTGAAAAAGGAAATGCAAGGCTTGTGGCTGTGTTAGACCAGGCATTCCGCATGGGCACATTTGCTCACTGCCATCAGTTTATCTAAAACCTGGCCCGGACTACAACAAACCAGGGGAGGACTAGGCTGGCAGGAGAATTGCAGCTTATGAGGGCTCTCCAAGAGCAGCTCCTTGGAAACTGCCCTGCTTTAGTTGACCGGCAGGTCCCTCCCGCTCTTGGGCACTACTCTTGCTTTTTTAGTTTCTAGTATGGATTTTAAAAGATAGGAATGTCGCTAACTCAGATGCATCCAAGCAACTACAATGTTTGGTCATATTATGATTAGAATCCAGCCATGCTAACTTGCATGGAGATCCCTCCTAAACAAGAGGGAGGGCAGGGCCAGGTCTGGTTGCCTTTCTGTTTTGGTAGGGGGTGTCTAGGGATGGGCCTGGGGGCAAGCCTTGGTAATTAATGGATGGGAGGCAATGAATTCAGGTCACTGGCTGAAGTGAAAAGAATTCCACCATGCAGAGTTGCAGACCTATTGGCAACTTAATGTCCCATTTAATTGGCATGTAACATTAATTGACAGAGTAGCATGTAAATAAGAACACAACCATGGTTTTAAAGGTGCTGTTGGCAGGGTTCTTCCTAAAGTACAGCTCAGTTTAAAGAGTTTTGTCATTGTGATGACTTGCTCATTAAGAAATTGTGCCAATCATCCAAATTCCTAACATCTTCCATGTGTGACTGTGCTAGTCTTGTGGACAGAGGTGTGGAGGATACAGTCCCTGCCCTCGAGAAACTCATTTAGGCACAGTAGTCAGATACAGGAAAAACAAGCAGCTACTTAAATGTTCAAAGTTCTATTTGTGATTTTTAAAAAATCATATTATTGTACCTGCAGAAATTCCAAAATTACGCTTTTCATATTTTAAATCTTCATGGATGATAATAATCAATCATAATCATAATAAATCAATAATAGTAACAATCACAATAGCTAAAAGTGTCCTATGTAATAGGCACTTTTGAGGTCCAGTAACCCACATTTTGGCAATACCTCTACTGCGCTACAGAGAAGTACAATCATGTTGTTTCTGAAGGGGACATGGAAGCTCGGGGCTTGGTCCAGAGATGCAGTACTAGGAAACAAGCCAGTAGAAGCTCCCGTAGCAAAGGGCTGGCCAGGCCATTGCACTCCTACTGCTTTTGGAGGCACAGAAAGCAGCAGGGGGTGTTGTGGGGGCTTCTGTGCCGGGTATCTGCCATGGCGGGGTTTGATGGAGGATGGGTCTGCGGGGTGTCTCACAGGGAGGCGTGCTGTGAGTACGGGGTGGGGTGAGGGTGGGTTATCGGGGAGGGCTATGCTGTGGATGATTTGGATGATGCATGATGATTTCAGGTGAGAACTTAAAAATGTCATCAGATAAAAGATTTGTTTTTACAAAATTATGTCCTATTTATGGCTTATGAAACTAGTTTTCCTACATGCAGGGGATGTATAGTTTGCTTTTTATTAATTTTTATTTTTTGAGACAGGGTCTCATTCTGTTGCCCAGGCTCAAGGGCAGTGATGTCATCATAACTCGCTGCAACCTCAAACTCCTGCCTCAGCCTCCCAAGTAGCTGGGAGAGACATGTACCACCACACCTGCTTAATTTTTCTGTTTTTTTTTTTTTTTATATATATAGAGACAAAGGTTTGCTATGTTGCCCAGGCTGGTCTCAAACCCCTGGCCTCAAGTGATCCTCCTGCCTTGACCTCCCAAAGTGCTGGGATTACAGGCATGAGCCACTGTGCCTCGACTACTTTTTAAATAAATGTATTTACATGACAAAAAACCTGATTTAAAGAAAAATATTAAATAAAAGGGAGTAAAGATGTAAAAAAAATCATCAGACTTATATGTAGATGTCTGAGGTGTGGGAAACATTATCTAGAGCAATGGTTGTCAATCCTAGATGCACATTAGAACCACTTGGAAAGCTTAAAAAAATACCCTACTGGGGTCCCACAACACAAGCCTTTCATGTAATTGGTCAGGGCGCATCCAGGCATCAACAGGTTTCAAAAGCTCCCCAGGTGATTCTAATGTGCAACCTGGGCTGAGAAAGTCTTGGTTTTCAAAGACTTGCAGTATTAGCATCACCTGGGCACTTGTTAGAAATGCAAATTCTTAGGTCCCACTCCAGACCTTCTCAATTGGAAATTGGGGCTGGGGTCCAGCAATCTGGGTCTTAACAGGCCCTCTAGGTGGTTCTGATGCTTGAAGTTTGAGACCTACTGCTCTAGGGGCAGGTGGGACAAGTCCCTAAAGGCCACCTCTAGCTAGCTCCCAAGATTAAGGTCACCACCATCGTGGTACCAATGTAGCCAAAGTCAACCAGGTCTGCCTGATGCAGCCCCTGAGAAGCCCTTTCCCTCCCTGGGACAGAGAGGGTGTGTGGGTGCCAAGTGTTTCGTAGTGGCTGGCCAATTACCAAAGGGATGACATCTTAGGGCCCACTGTGTCTTAACCTCAATCCACAAACCAATTATTCATCCCCTAGAAAATTCAGTGTTGACTATAATTTTATTTTCACCATGATTTTTGATTATCAGTGACCTCCTTCCACTCCATTACCCTCGTTAATTGAGAATTGACTACGCAGTTAAAATGAATGTTTCCTCCACTAGCAGAGCTGTACCAGATTCATCTTAAAGTCCCTCACAGCTCAAAAAATGTGACGAGTCTGCAGATATATTGATCTTATACAATTCATTTCACCAAGAATTTATGAAATTACCACTTAGAGGTCACCTGTTATGCATTCATATGTCCAAAGGCTTATAGGAAAGGAATAGAGCTTTATTTGAAGGATAACACTGTATTTCGAGGGCTAAACCAGAGAACTTGGCAAAGCCTGGCCTCTTGATTAGCAGTGATGTCTCTATTAAAGGACGCTCAACACAGTTCTTCGGATTTGGTAAAGTTCTTGGAACTGTTACCTTATAGTTAGAGAGAAGATAATGTAAGAACAAACACTCCGGGAGCTGCTCCTCCTCACCGGCTGGCTATTTTGATAAGGAAAAATACAAAGTAAGAGGACGCTAGCGGCAGATCAAGGAATCTGATTATCTGTTCCAATGCCACCTTTGAAAAATGAACTTTCATGTAAAACCAAAAAGATTACAGAATTTGCCAAAGAAAACGTGCTGGGAAATCCAAAGTGACAAAGGCAATGCCTATTAAGCAGTATGTACCATGAGAAAATGTTTGACAAAACACCACGGTTCTTTTTTTCTCATTGTCATAATACAGCAAAGGAATAATGTCACTATGGAGGAAAAATCAGCCCACCTGTTTGTGGAAGCACAGTAGCACACCGTAAGGAATCTTTCAATGATCAGGCATCAAAAAAGACTCAGCCAGCTGTTCCTTACTTACTTGATTGAGGACTGACAATAAAGAGCTCAACATGAGCACCTGTGCAACTGGGAGAACTAAGAATCAGGACGAGGATAAGACTTCCTTGCAGAGCCTGCCCCTCTCAGGCTGCCCCCCAACCCCCTCTGCTCCTAAGCTCCGCCCCACCCGGTCAAGATGCCTCTTCCATTGCGGTGGAACGACTGCTTTGTGGGTCTTCGCCTGCAGCGCTGTGTCCAGTCTAGTCTAAGACTGTGTACACTCAAGTGATCAGTGAATGACTTTTTAGAAAAACTTTTTGTTATGAAAAATTCAAACATACAAAAAATAGAGGAAATAGTATAATGAACTGCCACAGAGGTCCCCAAATGATCATTAACTTGTTTCCATATTATTTTCACCTTTTTCCTTCTAAAGCATATTAAGTTACATTATAAACACCATAACAGGCCGGGCGTGGTGGCTCACGCCTGTAATCCTAGCACTCTGGGAGGCCGAGGCGGGCGGATCGCTCAAGGTCAGGATTTCGAAACCAGCCTGAGCAAGAGCGAGACCCCGTCTCTACTAAAAATAGAAAGAAATTAATTGACCAACTAAAAATATATACAGAAAAAATTAGCCGGGCATGGTGGCGCATGCCTGTAGTCCCAGCTACTCGGGAGGCTGAGGCAGTAGGATTGCTTGAGCCCAGGAGATTGAGGTTGCTGTGAGCTAGGCTGACGCCACGGCACTCACTCTAGCCTGGGCAACAAAGTGAGACTCTGTTTCAAAACAAAACAAACAAACAAAAAAAACACCATAACATTTTACCTCTAAATACTTCAAAAATAAAGAACACTTTCTTATTTATATATGATCACTCCTGACAATATTAACA
>VBSM01000272.1:1087503-1167082 GCA_008086735.1 Cheirogaleus medius
AAAAAAAAAAAAAAAAAAGGTAAAACACAGATATAATTGTGGTGCCTCAGAGAATAGAAGATGTGAATGCCCCTACAAAGTCCCCAGCAAGCAAGTGTGCTTCACCTCCATCCCACTGGAGACTCCATTCCATCATTCCCAGAGGTACACGAGAGGACTGGAAGGGGTGTATCCTTTAGTGGGGGGCCTCCTCCTGGAGATTTGGGGGTTCTCATGCCAACAGGCCACAGCATCCAAACACAGCACTCCCAAGACCCTTTCAGTCAGCCGGCAAATGCCAGTCACGTGTCTTCTACCTGGTGACCCATTTTGTCCATGAGGCTAGATCTGGAGTCAGACAAACCTAGTTTGTAATCCTAGCTCTGCCACTGTTTGACCTCGAACGAGATGCCCAACCTCCTGGAGCCTCTATCTGCTCATTCGCAACATGGGAAACAAAGACCTGCCTCAGAGGGCGATCTTGAAGATGAAATGAGACAGCAGTCACAGGACACCTGGCATGCTGCCTGGCCCATAGTAAGCTCACTGAAGTTCAGCTTCTGACACTGGGAGTGACAGTAATAATCTTTAAGGCTGTGAGAGTAGCCAATGGCGTTAGGGTGAAGGCCAGGCAGAAGCTCAGAGCTCAGAGAGAGGCCCACATCTCACTGGACAGCCCCAGGCGGGGCTCTACCTGATGGAAGGGATCGCAGGGTCAGCCTTTCCCAACCCTCGCTTCCTCCGATGTAGGGCGGTGCTGCTGGAGATGGAAGTGCTGAAGAATCGCAGGGGGAAGGCTTTCCTGACCCTAGGTGCAGAGGGGTTCCTGCAGGGTGCCCTTGGCCACCCAACTGGGCCATCTGGGGTCTCCTACTGGCCTCCTTCTATGAACGGCCCTGAACCTCACCACAAGGCACCAGCTTCAGTTCTTCAAAGACACCTGTCCATCAGCTACTCTCCTTTTTAATGACCACCACTGCCTACACCACCACTGTCCTTTGTCAACATTACTATTTATTAAGCATCTACCATGTTCCAGGATCTTTGCTGGGAAATCAATTCCCTGACGCTAAACTCAAATCTTTCGGGGAGGCATGCTATTCCCCTTACAGGGGTACTGGTTTCCTACTGCTGTGGTAACGAATCACCCCACACTTAAAACAACACACATTTATTATCTTACAGTTTTGAAAGCCAGAAGTCAAAAAGGACTAAAATCAAGGTGTTGGCAGGGCTGTATTCCTTTCCAGAGGCTCTAGGTGAGAATCTATTTGCTGCCTTTTCCAGCTTCTACCTTCCCCTTCTACCTTCCGAGCCAGCAGTGGCCCATCTGTTTTTTCTCATGCTGGATCTCTCTCACTGACTCTCCTACCTCTGTCTTTCACCTGCAAGGACCCCTGTGACTAGACTGGGCCTAGCTGGATGATCCAGGATACACTCCTTATCTTAAGGTCAGCTGATTAGCAACCTTAATTTCATCTGCCACCTTAATTCCCCTGTACCATGGAGCCAAGCACAAGCATAGGTTCTGGGAATTAGGATGTGGACATTTTTGGAGGGTCATCATTCTGCCTCCCATGACAGGTGAGGAAAGTGAAGCTCAGAGAGGTAATGAAGCTTACTCAAAGTCACACAGCTATTAAGTGGTACTAGACTCCAAAATCAGATATGGGGACTTAAACCTACCTACCTCTGTCCCTGCTACTTCACTGTGTGTCCTTAGGGCAGTCACTTAACTCCTCTGGCCTCAGCTTCCTCACCTATAAAATAAAAAGGCAGCCCAAACACTCTCTAAGATTTCCTCCAGCAGCCAGTTCATGACCTTCTGAGTCTCTGGGCCTTCCCCTAACCACACACATGGATCAGAAAGTCTGTCCACACTCACCAGGCTCAAGTAACTGCCCATGAAGGGTGGAGATGCAGACTCATGGTCACAGCATAGACATCCTTCTCTCCCCAGCTGGAATTTTCTGAGGCTTTTGTCCTGGGAACCATGAAGACAAGGATTTAAGGGCACTTGACTCTCTTCCCCTCAACCCCCTCCAAACACACCACACAAATCTAAAGTCAAGTACCGTGTGTATCTTCCCAATCTCCAGCTTAGAGGAAAGTAAGGATTAAGGTTTCTTTGTACAATGAAAAGAAAAACATAGAGCAAGAAAACCATTGAGTAAACATACAGGAATGTGAAGGCTTGTTGAGAGTTCCCCAAACAAGGCAGAAAAAAGCTCCTTTCTTTTTTTAATGCATTTTTTACAAAAGCACGCTTTTATTACATAAATCTTCAAACATATACAAAAGAAGAGAGATTAGCATAATGAACCTTTTCTTAACTCTCAGGTCAACCATCACCAATTCAGATACTCTTCACAGTCTGAAATTCAAGTCTGAATCCCATCCGCGGCGGGCGGCTCCCCTGTGTCGGTCCTGCAACACTTCTGTTTTGAAACCTGCTCGGCTACCACTCTCCACGATTCTGGAAGGTCTGTCAATCAGGATGGCCAGAAAACTTCAACTTCTTGGAAAAAATCATTAGTCCAGGAGTGGACACATGATTCCTGAAGAACAAATCAGATCCCTTTTTCAAAGTGGACACTGGACAGGAGTGTCCTCTCGGGAGAGAAGGGGCCGTAAGCTCCACGCAAGCCTGGAACTGCCATCCTCCCCGCCGTAGAGAGTGACGCTGACATGGTGGTGAGAAGAGCTGTGAGACAGAGAAGGTGGGATTGCCAGTGCCACCATCTATCCGATTCACCTGGATACAACTGTGCCTGAAACCCCCAAATTTTATATTATGATAGCCATGTTCGAAGTTTTGCTCAGTCTAGTTTCAGAGGAGTTTCTCTTCCTTACACTAGCAAGAATCTTGAACATGAGCTCTCCCAGAAAGCCTTCTTTAAAGCAACAAGTGCAACTGTCAATCTTCCTTGTGGAGATTAGAGAGCATCTTTAATTTAACAAAAGCAATCTATCTTCCTTCAAGAATACTCCCAACAGAAACAATAAAAGCATGTGATTTAAGAATACATCTGCGACAAAGGAGAACTCTTCTTTTCTTTTTTTTTTTTTTTTTTTGCTGGTTTTTTTTCTTTAAATCAGGACAGCAATTCATCAATGATATCTTAGTACCACGTGATGACCCCACCCACATCCTCTCTCACAACAAACCCTGCTGGTGCAGGAGTGGTCCTGAGCTGACCTGGGAGACTACAAAAACTGAACTTTGGGATTGAGCCTTCTGGGGTATACCCTGTGCATGAAGCCAGGCAAAACAGGGTAGAACCAGATTCCAGTTTCGCACAGGCCCGGAGTGGTAACTGCCACTAAGATATGCAATTACAGGGGCAATGAGAGGAGGTGAAACAAGGCCACTCAGGTGCCTGTACTCGGTCACCTCCCCTGCTCTTCCTTCCTCCTCCCTCCTTGCATAGGCTTCCTCTGTACCGTGTGGACACATAGCTCCCTACGCTAGGCAATGTGGAAACAAGCCACAGTGGCCACGGTTCGTAACCTCTGGGAGCCCACGGTCTGGTGAGAGGAGGCGTGGTGGGATGAGATGTAAGGCACTGGGGCAAAAGGATGCCCACAACTGGCAGGGGCTCTTGGGGAAGGCGTCCTAATTTATTCTCTCCCATGCAAGATGGTACATGTGTGTTATTCACTGCAGCATTGCCTGTAGCAGCTCAGTGCCCACCCACAGAAACTGATTAAGTGATCTAAGGTAAAGCCACACAAGAGAGCAATAGGACACTATGCATGAGAGAGAGAGAGAGAGAGAGAGAGAGAGAGAGAGATTGACTCTGTACTGATAAGGAAATAATGTCCAGATATATATTGTTAAGTGAAAAAAAGGGAAAGTGTAGAACGGTTAAGTATAGAATGCTGTTTTGTACAACAGGTTGAAATATAAAAATACCTATAAACTCGGAAAGGATATGAAAACATTTGACAGTGATTATCTATGGAAAGTAGAGGTAGAAACTATGACAACGAGAGGAAATATTTTCATTGTGCACATTTATATTTATTTTTCCTAACTTTTGAATCATGTAAATACGTTACCTATAAAAAAAAAATCCACCTAAACAGAAACCTGTGGCATTTCAGGTAGTCCTCGAGGGAGTGCTTGGATGTGTTGGGGGCCTGTGGCAAAATGTATTTTCCAATACAGGTACAACAGTATTTTCTGTCCATATGCTGTTCTTACAATGTGACTGTGACAGGTGTCCCATCAAGAGGTGGGTCTGTGCCCCATGCCCTTGCAGCTGGGCAGGCTAGCAAATATGGCAAAAGTGATGCTATGAGACTTCTGAGGGGAGATCGTAAGAGGTGATACGGCTTCCACCTGGTCCTCTTGGTATGCTTGTTCTTAGAACCCAGCGGCCATGCTGTGAGAACAGTCAGGCCACATGACAAGGCATTCCAGACAACGTCCCAGCTGAGCTCCCAGCTGCCAGCAAACATCAACTGCCAGCCACTGAGTGAGGAAGTCTTTTTAAGAAAAAAAAATCATTGATGCATATTGCACATATTTATGGGGTACTTATGATATTTAGATACATGAATACAATGTGTAATGATCAAATCACAGTAACTAGGATATCCATTACCTCAAACATTTATCTTTTATTTGTGTTGGGAACATTCCAAATCTTTTCTTCTAGTTATTTTAAAATACATGACAAATTATTGTTAACTATTGTTACCCTACTGTGCTATCAAACACTAGAACTTATTCCTTCTATGTAACTGTATTTTGTACCCATTAACCAACCTCTCTTCATCTCCTTCCATCTCCTCAGCTTCTAATATCTACTGTTCCACTCTCTACCTTCATGAGATCAACTTTGTCTGCTCCCACATGGATGAGAACATATGATATTTGTCTTTCTATGCCTGGCTTATTTCACCTAACATAGTGTCCTCCAGTTCCATCTATGTTGCTGCAAATGAAGGAATTCCATTCTTTTTTATGGCTGAATAATATTCCGTTGTGTATATATGCCACATTTTCTTTATCCATTCATCTGATGGACACGTAGGTTGCTTCTGTATCTTGGCTATTATGAATAGTGCTGCAATAAACATGGGAGTGCAGATATCTCTCTGATATGCCAATTTCCATTCTTCTGGATATATACCCAGTAGTGGAATTGCTGGATCATATGGTAGTTCTACTTTTAGTTTTCTGAGGAATCTCCATACTGTTTTCCATAGTGGCTGCACTAATTCATACTTCCACCAACAGTATACTAGCATTCCTCTTTCTCCTCATCCTTGCCAGCATTTATTTTTTGTCTTTTTGATAACAGCCATTTTAACTTGGATGAGATGATATCTCATTGAGGTTTTGATTTGCATTTCTCTGATGATTAGTGATGCTGAGCATTTAAAAAAATGCCCCTTGGCCATTTGTATGTCTTCTTTTAAGAAACATCTATTCAGGTCTTTTGCCTATTTTTTAATATTTGTGTTTTTTTTTTGTTATTGAGCTCTTTGGGTTCCTTATATATTCTGGTTATTAATCCTTTGTCAGATGGATAGTTTCACCTGGGGGTGAAATAGCAAATATTTTCACCCATTCTTTAGGTTGTTTCTTAAGTCAGGAAGCCTTTGAGGTGGCTCCAGCCCGAGTTGCCATCTAAGTGCCATTGAATGAGAGACTAAGGGAGAGAACTGACTTGCTGAGTCCAGTCAACCCCCAGAATTGTGAGAGATAATCAAATGACTGTTTTTGTTTTAAGATCCTTAGTTTTAAGGCATAGTTTTGGTTTGAGCCCTAGTCTTATATTTGATTCCTCAAGACAGAGCTTTCTCTCAAGTTCAGAACAATGTACCTATGACTCCAAGGAAGTAGCAGAAACAACCTGACAAGGACAAGTATTTAGTTGGCCTTGTGAAAGGAGAAACAGTCTAGAACAAATGAAACATGTTGCCTATGGCAGCCACAAGAAGAAACATTCAACAGGCTGCTGGACACAGAAGTCTGGGCTCCAGAGAGGGGATGTGATGGAGACAAGAATATGAGAGGTATCTGTGTAAAGGTTACAGTTAAAAACCAAGTGTGTGGATGAAATCATCCAGGTGGAATGCATGGACAAGAGGAGGTGAAGGGAAGAACCCTGGGGACATCCCAATGAAAATGCAAGCAGAGGAAAGAAAGCAGGTAGAGAAGTCAAAGAAGAAACAATCAGGGAGGAGGGAGGAAAATCCAAGAAACGGTTCAAAAGGTGGACACAGTCAGAGGTCTCAGATGTTGCACAGAAAATATGGACAGAAAACCCTGTAAGATTTGATAATGTGGAGGTCGCCAGTGACCTATAGGAAAGCATTCTTCCTGAAGTGGTAGAAAAAATCAAAATGTCAATGTATTTCCATTAATACAAATGACTTCAACTAAATTTAATAAGAGAGAATAACAAATAATTTTGGGCTTCCTGCTTTATCTTCTGAGCAACATTATAGGACACAAAGAAGAAGGAAAAAAATCAAAATGCACATGACAAAAGGAAAAATGGAAGGGAGACAATCATTGACAAATTGAATACCTATCATCTGCATGGCAGAGAGGTGACTAAAAATACAATAGGTGAGCAAACCAGCTGACTCTTGAACTCATTTTTTTTTGTAGGGGGACTATGAAAGCTTCTTTTGTTGACTATTCCCAGCAATGGCAGGGCTAGGTATTATAAAAAAGGTATGCAAGAGCATGGGGAGTCCCTAGGCTTCATCTGGTGGACCAGTTCTGATGAATTGTAGCAGCTGGCTGCGTGGAGCACATTGTAGAAGAGGATCAGGCTTGAGTATCAGCCAATGATGCCTGCCATGTGCACAGGGCACGGGAATGAACACCAGACATTTGTCATCTTAGTCTTTATGAAATGCATCTTGGACCACAACTTGAAGGAAAATGGCTTCATTTCTCTAAAACACTGGGTTCTTAAAATCTTTCTATACAAATTCTAAAATGCCCATAAATCAAAGCAGATGAACTTTAGCCACTAAACCCTATTGTGCTTTCTACATGATTTACAATTTTAAATCATTTCTTAGAGTAAGGCCTTCATTTATAGTGACAAATGTTCCAATATACTTAGTAAACACATGGAGAGTGTTTCTAGAATCTACATTAAGCCCCAGATTTCTGCTGCTATTCCTCCTCTATGCGTAGGGAAAAAAAACATAAAATGGATTGGGACCCACAAAACTATAGAGTGAATTAAGCTGAAATGTCAGCATAACCATATCGTATGCCTCAATTGTGAATAGATATTTTGATGAAGAGCTTACTAAATCTTTAATTGGAGATGGAGTGTTTCTATATAAAGGCAATGACTACAAAACATTTATCACAGTGCTTAAAGCCATAACTACAGAGATTCTCTGCCATCCTCTGGTGTTAGTGAGTACAGTAAATCCAGTATTAATATTAAAACATGGCACTGGAGATATAATCATGGGTGGATACAAATGAGGTTAAATATTTTCTCCCACTGAATTTTTCTTTTAAAATCATCTCAATCTACTTGAGAAATAAGAGGAGTAATCAAGCTTCAGCAGAGGGGAAAACATTGCCACATTAAGATAAATCTTACACATTCAGGCCCTCTTTTAAGTGTTGGGTCTCAAACCATACAGCTGCAGAATATTAGCATTCCGCCACTTAAATCAAATATTGGTAGTCTATGCCAATACCCTGGGAAAAATATGGTAATGTTTTTCTTATTTAAAGTTTTCTTCCCATGATTATTTTCTTAAACTCTTGGGGTTGGTTATTACTTAATGCGGTCTTCAATTTAGCACAACCAGGTCTGAGATTTAGTAGAGAATAGTGGATTTGATTATTTTCAGTGTAGTACACTGCTAATGTTCATGGCGGCTAGGGAAGGACAGTACAGCAGACACCATGAGTGCTGTGCCCTTAGCTTCAGGCCTCGCCTCCTTAGAGCAAACCAGCTTGACTTTCAACTGTCAGCATCTGTATCTCTTTGCCCAGATGCTTTACCTAGTGACTGGAACCCGCCAGAAGAATTCAAGTATTAACTCCCCATAAGGAATAAAGCTCAAGCAATGACTGACAGGAATGGTGTGTACACACTCAGCCCCCAACCCCACGAGGGGAGAACTCTGGGATGGGTGTTCTATACAGACTTGGGAGATCCGGGCAGGATTACAGTCCAGTTGCCCACAGTAGTAACATGGTAGCCTGCTTGAGAGTACACTCCCCTGGCTCATTTCCCTACTTCTTACTAGTGCTTCCTGGGATCTCCTCCCAAATAAACTACTCAGATTCAAATCTTTGTCTTGTGTCATGATTTCCCAGTGTTGAGACAACTGAACAAGTTCAATGTAGAGCATACCATTGGCCATGCACTAGGCTTTGGCCAGCATTAGGGAGCAAAGGATACATGGGCACAGAGCTGTCACAAGGAGAGCTGGCATTAAGTTCCAGGTTGACTGATGGACATATTTACTCCCCAGAACCCTTTTCATAAATATCCACCACCACCAGTGTTCTGTAATTTGACTATCCTCCTACACTGCATATTCAGATCACTTCCAAGTTTTCACCATTAGAAATAATGATGCAGAGAGTATTTTTTATATAGTGGCTCTTTCCATTTTTCAGATTATTTTCTTTTTAAAGGTGAACCCCAGAAGAAGCCAAAAGGTAGTAGCATTTCAGTAGCACCTGAAACAGGCAGCCCCTCTACTTTTATCAACCATCATCCTTTGATTGCTTACAAAATATAAAGTGGGTAACAGATACTAGCATCCTTTTGCTTACAAAAAACACTAAGACAAGAATGGCCAATAGTATCATAAAAGTTATGGAGAAGACCAGATGGGGAAATTAAAAGCAAAGCAGTCTTTGATACAAAGTATAAGGTTCATGCAATAAACACCTATTTCTGATCTTTAAAATGAACAGTTGAAAGTCAATAATAACTTCAAGTTAGGTTCCCACACACTAATTCCTGTAACAGGCATTCTGTCCTAATGATCACCTGCTCACAGAGAAACTTCCAGCCTTCTAAAGCTTTCTCTTTCCCTGACCTGGTGTGATTCCCTCACTGACACTGACATTCATTCTCTCCCATCTGCCACTTACTGCGCCCAAATTCAGGTTAGTTTGCATCAGTTGTTTTCATCATTCTTTTCCCCTCCAGTTGCAAACCCTTTTCAGCGAGCAGCCTGGCTGATGGCAGAGTTGCTGATGCCTGTGGTTGGGATGCAATTAGGCTGAACCATGTTTGTCAGCCTTGCTCCGCACTCTTGTCTCTTCAGAACACGGGGACTAGGGGGAAGTACCAGAGTCAAGGCACTCACCCCCACACACCCGCCTTTAATACACTAGCTGTGCTTCTGCAAGGCAGTTCCAACCTCCCCCCTGGGCTCCGTCCTGCTTTGACACTTCATTTTTATAAGAGGAAGCAGAGGGGGCGGGGGAGCTGATGGCAGGGGGAAGGCAGGAAGAAGATTGGCTCTAATTTAAAACCATCTTAGGAGCTCTAAAAAGTTCCAGGTTGACTGATGGACACATTTACTCCTCAGAACCCTTTTCATAAATATCCACCACTTAACATGCACTTTCAAGAGGCATAAATACCGTTACTGTGTCAGCCTTTATGGAAGTGAGATTTCCAGAACCACTTTTTTTCTCCATGGCTAAGAGCCACACAATTACAACCCTATTAAAGCTGTACCATGAGGATACAGCCCTTCCCCACCGGCCTACGCAGGGCAGTCACACCCACCCCACCAAGGGGAGCGTGGAGGCCTTCTCAGTCTCTGCGTGGTGACGCTGGTATCCTTGCTTTGTGTGGAAAGATGGCAGCTCATCTCCTGTAATACGGTCTACCTCTGAGACTGGTGGGGACTGGAGATGTATTTTGTTAACAGTTCTGGCCAAACAAATAAAATAACTCTCTAATAACATTCAGGCATGCAGAGAGAATGTTTCCTGGGGCTGTCTGGATTATATCTTATTTAAAACAGGCCTTTTAGTGTATTTTCTCCCTGTTTTCAGTGGAACTGAATGGGCTTGAAGGCAAGCATGGTGTCCCTCGTGACCGTGCTGAGATGGCTCAGCTCTGGTGGGATCGCTGCCAGCTCACTCTGCCACCGCTGCATGCAGACAGCGGGCCCACCCTCTGAACAACAGCAGTCAGCTTTGCCTTTGTTTCCTCTCAGATGGCAGGCCACTGGCCACAGCTTAATAAAATCTATGCTGGAACCTCAGCCTGCCCAGGGGAATCAGAGAAGGAGAAAACAAACAGGCCCCCAGGTGGACTCTGTCACTTGGAAGGGAAAGAGCTCCAGTGCCCACCCCACCAGACTTCCATCAGGTGAGCTGGGTCCCCGTTTGCTGCTGCCACCCAGTGTGAGACATATGATGCTGAGAACTGAGCACCCAACCAGACAACAGCCGACGGGGCTCTGCAAACTCTAAAGGGGTAAGCAAAGTGGAGCATTAGCATTATTCTCCCATTTGGAAGCTGAAGTACAGTTGTTTTTAAAAATACACATTCTCAATAAGATTACTTTGGCAGTATAAAGTATTGTTTATCAGAATTTATAGAAAAATACCATCCAGTGGTCTTCAAAGTTGTATGAATAAATGAGCATAAGCCTCCAGCCACCACTCACAGGCCCACTGTAGCCACGCTGGTACCGCCTGCATTTCTGGATCTGCCCCACTTTTGCACACTGCCGTGGCACACCAGGCTCCTCCTCCAGGGCAGTTAACCCAGTTTATAGTCTCTTACTCTGTGTGCTTATGTGCCTCATTCTGTCTTTAGTAAATCTGTCTCATGATGTGTGTGGGCTCCGCAAGGGTCAGGACTGTGTCATTTTGACTCACCATTCAAATCCCCAGGATAATGCCTAAACTATTTGTAGAAGAAAGAGAAGAAGGAAGAGAGGGACGGAGGGAGGACAATGTGCCAGGCACAGTGCTGGGTACTGGGAACACTTGGTCCAATAGCTGTGGAAGAGCCCACAGCCCAGCAGAGGAGGTGATTCAGGGCAGCTGGAGAAGGGCATGTGACAGGTGCCCACTGGTACTGTGGGAAGGCAGGAGTTGATTCAGGGAGGCTTCCCTGCAACAGCTTGTTCCTCTGCAGCTGCCTCAGGGATTCTGGTTTTAGGGGCAGGTCTGGCCAGAGGCAGGGACAGCAGGGAGGCACAGAGATCCCGACCAGGCATTCACTGGGCAGGAGGCCAGGCCCAGAGATGGCAGTCCAAGGAGGAAGGAGCAGACAGCTCTGGCTTCCAGAAAATGGGGTCACCCTCATCCCAGAAACCCATTACAGAGAATCATAGATTTCCCCAGAGTCGATTTCCCAGATTCACACTAGCAACAGAATGCCTTTCTATTCCTAATTCCTAGACTGGCACACGGGTCTGTGTGTATGCGAGACGAACAATGATGAAGGAATCATGAGTCCACTGTGGTTTGTTGAACACCATCATGAAGAACTGCATGGCTAAAACAGTGGGGCAGGGGCTGCCATCCCAAAGCCTGCAATGCAAAATGGGATCTGTCCATCTTTACTGGGGAACTATGATAAACGAGCAAAGACAGACACTGGTCAGGATAAGCCACTTTATTTAAGAGCTTCGACAGCCCAAAGTGGTTTAACATGGATGCATGGAAGATTTATCTAGATGATAAAATACCTGAACTTGAAAGGCACATAAATTATAATTTTGCAGTTTCTCTCTTTTTAAGATTTCACATAGTCAAGTGCTTTAAGTAATGAATGAAATGCATATAAGGTTGACTGCATTTCACACAAGCTATCTGGCTGGTGTCTGCAGAGTCTGACGCCAGAGAGACTGAGTTCAGAATCAGTGCCACCCATCTGTGCCTGTAGCCTTCAGTTTCCTCATCAGAGTAGAGATCACTGGGAGGATTAATAAATATAATAATAATACAGCAGCTATTATTGTCTGAGCCCTTACCATACTACATGCTATGCACTGAGGGTAGCACTACACATACTTATCCTGATTAATGTTCCTAACAGCATGAGTTATGCACAAAGATTCCCATTTTACAGATGCAAAAACTTAGGTTTAGAGAGCTTTGGTGATGCATGGGAGGTCACACAAGCAATTTTATCTGACTACGCAGCTGCAACATACATGAAAATGCTTGGCCTCAGCAAATGCTTAAATACATTAGTTGTCTTTCCCTATCTTCACACTCCTTTTTTTTTTTTAATAGACATAATATACAACAAAAAGTTTGCCTCTTGGGCTTATGTTAATCTATTTGTTCATTCATTCATGCATGCCTTTTGGCATGCCTGGTTCTCTGCTGGTACAAGGGTTACAAAATTAGACTCCACAGCTCCCAGGCCAGTCAAAGAGGCAGGCCAGTGTCAGGCAATTACCATGCCCATAAAGATGGCAGAGGTCAGCAAGGAACAGTGGCAGCCCCTGCAAGGGACTCACACCCAGCTCTGGGTTAGAGATAATACTTGAAAAAGACAATTTTAAGCCTTTTCAACACTAGTTTTTCCACACAACTTTTGCTGTCTTTTCTTTGGCCCAAGTTTCCAAAGACACTCAAACTGCAGGGCCTTCTGACAGTGTGGCTGCCCAAGAGCCCTTTATCATGCAGAACACCCCTCTCTGCCTCCAGGCTGATGCTTCCTGGCAAAACCACTGCAACAGATAACCCAACTCCCCAGCTAATCACCCTGCCCTCAGCTGCCTTGTTTCACCAGTTTTTGTCCAGACTAAGGAATAATATCAATAGTACTAGTAGCAGTAATATCCTACATGTCAGATGCTGCTCTACGTATTGTAGGTACTCATTAAATACTCATAATAACCCTTTGAGGTAGGCACTATTATTATTATTCCCTTTTTAGTTCATTCAGGGGAAGAAGAGGGTGGGAGTTAATATTTCTTCAGGACCACCTACATGCCAAGCATCTGTCAAGGATGCACAATCCTCATAATTCAGACGGTAAGTAATAAGCGCCCAGGGTCAGTCATGTGGCTGGTCTGTGACCACCAAGCCTGGAGCTTCCCTTCTCTCTTTGGCTGGGACACTACTGTTGTCTGAGAGGTGAACAGAGGGGCTGCACAAAGGTTGCCCTCTCCCCTTCTCCCTCCAGCACCCTCTGTTAACATTTGTCCTCTGTTTTTTACCACTCCCCACAAACTATGCCAGACTCCACTCTCAACTGTGTTTTCCCACTCTCTGGGCCTCCCAGCCAGGTTTCACAGAGCAAATCTTGTGTCTACACTAATGATGTCAATAGAGTCAAAGAAGAAATTGGGATCACTCAAGCCAATAAAATACAGCAAGCAGCTGATGGGCATTTCCTAAAAGGTCTCCCAAATTCGTGGGGCCTTAAGGTCTGAGGGGTCATCAGCAAGGGACTAGGAGAGTTGCTGCCTCTGGGGAGTCTTTTGGCCAGTTTTAGGGGGTGACACCAAAAGCTGAGCGTGACCAATGAAAGTCAGGAGGTAACTGATGTTCAGTGGAGTAGCATGAACCATACATTCCGGGGACTCAAAGAGCTGGCTTTCTGGGAAATGTGTACTTGGCCAGAAGCAGAGGGCTTTCCCTGGCAAGGCTAGAGGGTCGGACCCCTTCCTTTGGGCTCTGCCAGGCTCGAATTGTCGCTTTATTTCACTTGCTCATCCCATGTCCAGAAGGCCAGGGGCCTTGTCTGGTTTCCCTTTGAATCTTCGGAGCCAGGGTAAAGTGGGCACCAGTTAAATGTTCCAAGAATGAATGACTATACCAATGATCATTTTAGAGAACAGGCTGAGAGATTCTACTCAGAACCCCTTATCTGACAGAGGAGGAAACAGTCCTCAAGGAGAGGGGTGAGTCTGCTCAGAGGCAGACACAGTGTGTAGCCCACTACAACATCCAGCCTCCATCCAGAACATCTTCATCTTTGCTTCACTTACTGCATACCTAAAACAAGGCTAAGTCATTTACATTCAACGTTTCCATCCGCTATGGGCAGAACAGTTCCATTATACAGACCAGGAAGTCAAGGTTAAGGAACTTGCCTTCCCTCAGCTCTCTGCAGGCCAGCCCCACTCACTTCTTTCCCCAAAGAAGCCAACAACCTCTCCCAACAAAATGTGTTTGCTCTGTTGATCGCCACCCTGGAATTCTCTGAAGTTTTAGTTCCTGCAGACTTTATAGCTGGGGGCCCTGATAAAAGATCTCCAGCACCCTGCACTTTCTATCTTCAGAGCTCTCACCACAGTTTTAACGTTTACAATTTGTTTGTTCGGATCCATGAGGTGTAAGTCTCCCACACTGGACTGTGATCCAGGGGGCGGGCCCCATGTTAGTTGGCCCACCAGTTTAACCCCAGCACTTAGCCCAGGGGCGGGCACTCTGCAGCACACAGTAAGTATAAGTTAGATATTGTGTTTATTTTTAACACATTGACTGCCACACTAGAAATATTTTTTCCCCCTTGGAGCCATGGTGTTTTATTACGAAATAGAATAAAAACTTCGAAAACAAAACTACCCTTTCTAACTTAATAAAAATTGGTTATTTTTTATTGTTTTCCGTGCGTGAGTTATATGCAACTTGAAAAATAGTTCAGGTGGCTCCCAAGGTAAAGAGACGTATGTTACATATGCTTCACGAGGCCCTGGGCTCAGAACTAGCGTGAGTTAAATGCAACTCACATGGCAGTTAATGTGTTAACTGCTGAGTGCACAAATGCTGAAGGTGGGATCCGAACTCATGTCTGCCGGGACTCGGGTCACAGCCAAAGGGGTACTGAGGGTTTGGTTGATAACGGTGCAGCGAGAACGCGCGGCGCGCAGGGGCAGAGCGGAGCTGTTCCCGGCTCCATCCGACCCGGCACCCGCGCGGCACTCCGCCGCCACCTGTCGCCACGGAGCCGGCGCCCAGGTCTCCGCCGCGGCCCGGGTGGTGTGGGCCGGGCGTCCAGCCGCCATCCGGGTCCTCGCGGGCGCCCGCGCGGGCAGGAGCGGGCCGACCAGGGCCCAAGGCTGCGCTTACCTGCGCGTCGCGGGGCTGAGCAGCGGCGCTCGGCGAGTCTCGGGGAACTGCAGGGACTGGGGGACCGGAGGGCCGAAGCGCGGCTGCCGGCCAGCGCGGCCCCGCACGCGAGCACCGGGAGTGGGTGGCACTGGGTCTCGGGACGCCAGGCCGCTTTCAGGGGGAGCAGCCCCGGACTTGCCCGCCTTGCCCACGAGCTGAGCTGGGAGGGGGGCGGGGCCTAAGGTGAACTTGACCTTGGCCTCCCCCTCCCCTGGGAGGACCGAGTCTTAAGGAAGCAGTCTGCGCCCCGCCCCCTCTCTGGGGGCGGGCCCTACGGAGACCCACCCCTGGCACAAGCCCCGCCCACCGGCTCCCAACTGCCAGGATCCTTTTGTGGTGCGTGAACGTTTGCCTTTTATTTTCCTGTGTTTTGCATTGCGTTTATTTCTTATTTTTATTTAATTTTACTTTCCTTTTAAACAACTGAATTAAAAAAAATATATCAAAGTAATGCACGAGCACTTTTTACAAAATAAAATTACCTAGATTTGCTTATACAATGAAAGCAACAGGCCGCTTCTCCGTTGCTCCTTTTTAAGTTCCTCAGTGTAGTTCTGGTGGTCACCCCTTTGTCGCTAAAAAAATAAGCTTACATAGCGATTTCTTGATTTATCTATTGACTCCCTGCCATGTTAGATGAGAATTTACTCTCTTACTGAGCCGCCTTGCATCCTTCTGACAAATTTACACCTCTATTCCCAAGCCTGCCCTGGTGAGCGCTGAGACCTCAAACCAGGAGTGGATGAAGGTTTCTGGAGCCTGAAAGCTTACACAATTGTGGGAGGAAACGGGAAGGGAGGACTGTTTTAGAAAGGGAATACAGAATTTATGGCATGCAAGTGTACATTTATTTAGAATGAGGAAAGAAATCATAAAGTCCTGGAGCCTTGGAGATTGTGTTCCCTATCCCCTGAGATTTTCTTAGGCAATTTAGGTCCTGAATTTGCTTCCCTCATGCAGTCTGGCATCCTCTGACTCGCCAGACCTCTCCATAACTCCCAGCGCTCACATGAGCTTTGCAGGGAGGGGCCCTGAAGGTCAAGATTCCACCAGCTTCTGCCAATAGGATTTCCTAATGGAGTGAATTGGAGTGCAAAGAAAGAGAGACATCAAGGATGATGTCAAGGTTTTGTGATTGCTAGGCAATCAGTTTCCAGCTTTTTCTAGCCACAGTGACAAGTCTTCACCTTAGTACCAGGAGTGATTTATAAAGCCGACTCTGGACCCTGCCCCTGTTGTCAGAGCCTCACAGTTCTCCCATGAGGCTGGCTGGGCAGGCACACTGTCCATGCTTTGAGGAGGGCCCATAAACCTGTCCCTTTTGTATCAGCACAGGAGCATGCAGCTAGCACCCAGTAAGTGCCCAGGTAAAAGGTACCTCCTCACTCACAGGGAAGACACATCATCCATGCTCTCTCTAATCGCTTTTCTCCTGCTTACAATAAGAAATGTGGCTCCGCAAGGTGACCTCGGGCAAGTCACTTTATCTCTCCAAGCGTCAGTTTCTTTTTCTATAGTTGGAGATAACCCCTACCACACTGGGTTTTTTGGGAGGATTAAGTGGCTTAATATCTAAGTGTGTACGAATAATTATTTTTGGATATTCTCTTATTAATTAAGTCAATTTGTCTCCCAGCAGGATGGCAGGCTTATGAGAAAGTTTAGAGATTTTTAGGTATCTGTGTGTAGCATGTGATACCACAGGTTGATTAGAAGCCTTGTATTAGAATCAAGGGCCAAGTCATAGAGCAAGTGAAGAGGCTGGGCAATGATTTCCCCTCCTAAGGGAAGCTTTCTTTTTCTGGGGTAGGGACGACTAAGGCCTGGTCTAGGAGGAAGCCTGTTTTCCTGGGCAAGAAGTAGTGTTCCCTGTGGTGGGAGGTAAGAACCTCACCTAATAGCCAAGCTTTACCTAACCCAAGTGGAGGAAGGGCAGTGGCTGAGAAATCCATTCTGAAGAGAAAACTAGCTCTTAATTGTTTGGAATGGGGAATATCTAGATGCAAGCCATGTCCTTTGCTTAAGCGCACAAAGGGCTATTGGATCCTGGGTATAATGGGAATAATATTTTTGGATCTCCCCTTGGTTGGTATGTTTCGTTTCTTCTGGATCCTATCTGCCACTATGGCTCAAGGAGGGTGGCCAGGTAATGCCACCTCAGGAAGGAGGAGGATTTTACATAGAGGATGTCTCGGTGTGAGTCCCTCAAAGCAGATCCCAAGACAAGAATGCTAATGCAAGTGGTTTATGTGGGAGGTACAGGGAACGCCAGCGGAGGAGTAGAGAAGTAAAATAGGGAAGGAAAGGGAGCCCATAAAGAATTGTTGAACCAACCACCATAATAGATGATCGGAGTTTAATCCTGGGGGAATGTCTAGAAAGCAGTGTGAATGAAGAACATGCCTTGGAATTATCCCACCCAAGGAAACTCTATAGGAGGCAAGACTCTAAGGAGAAAAAACTGGAACTGACAGATTAACTCATATTTTTGCACAATTAAGACATTATTTCTAGGCACAAAAAAGTGTTTACCAAAATGAGATCGAGCTATAAAATAACACTATTCTGCAGTTTCCTTATGAAGTTTCAGCAGGAACACTTGGGGCAGTAAGCAATGTGCAGATGGCCGAGTCACAGTCTTGGGATGAGGCCTGAGGACCTTCTGGAAAACTCACTCTTGGAAAGTTTGTGATGGGACTGTAGGCTAGGTCAGCCTCTGTGTTTGGATGACCCTTTCTAACCTTGACTTCTGAGCTTTCACTGAGAAAGAGCAAGCATTGACTGGGTAAAAATAAAATGTGAGAGGGAGACCAGTGGACTTTTCAAATGACCAGAGAGGGCAAGCTTTTCAATCACGGCAAGTACTTTAGAAGGCGGATGTTTTCTTACAAACCATGAACAGATAATGCTCATGTGAAATCTTTCTTATAGAGCCATTGAAGCAGCACCCTAGAAAACCTCCATTCTGTCAACCTGGATCCCTTGGCCATACTCACTATTGAGCTAAAGTGATCCTTTTAAAATATGACTCAATTTGTAATAAACACTCCCCTGCTCAAAAAACCACAGTGGCTTCCACCACAATTAGGGTAAAACCCCAAGTCCCCCCATGGCCTGCAAGACCCTCACAAGGTTGGCCCTGACAAGCTCTCCCACGTTGGCCATCCTCCTCTCTAGTCTCCTTGGCTTTGTTGCTGCCCTTTGAACACGTCGCACCTATTTGTACCCCAGAGCCATTATGTTGCTATTCTCACTGACCGAAATGAAACACTCCCTCACTCTCAAGGTAACTCACCCAATTCATTAGCTTTCTAATAGACCACCCTACCAAACAAGGAAACAAACACTCAAGCTCTGATACCACCCCCCTTCACAGTATTTCTTACCTATCATTGCAGTATATTTTTATTAATTATCTGTCCCCTTCACTTAAGTGTAGGGTCCAAAAGGGGCTGAGTCTTTATATATTTTGTTCTGTGATATATCACCCTACCCAGAACAGTACCTAGCATCTAGTAGGTATCCAATAAATATTTGTTGAATGAATAAATGAATTGAATTGAGTAAATGAAAAATATAATCAGTAAGTATACAGATAAAAATATTCTAGAATGCAGACTTTCAACTAATCTAGATTTGATTCCTCTCAAACTGAAAAGAATTGTTAAAACACAGAGAGAAAAAATAAAATGAAGTGGGCAAGTTGTATTATATAATCTTGCTTATAATTACAGTTGAGTATTAGACTAAGAACTTTCGCTTTTTTATATTTGGCCCAATGTCTGTGTTAAATATTTAAGCGAAGGTTAGTTTGAAAGGCTACATATTCATTTAAAAGTAGTAAAAACAAAAAAGTTTCCCTTAGTCATTTTAATAATTCAGAATGGTTTTCTGTGCTTCTGTTTGGGTTTGAGTGCCCAAGATGGTAACTAGTTACCTGAAAATAGAGGTCTTGATCAAATATTTAAGATCTCATTTATTTTCATTTTCTGCATATTTTGTATTCCTATTTCTCACTTTTTTTTTTACCCATTCTTCAGTCACACCATTCACACACTAAAGTTAACAGAAATATTTCATGGATTATCAAATGCAGCTAAGCAATGAGATTTTGCTAGAAAATAAGGCCAAACTGGGGCCACTTTGCTGTTCTAACAAAGTAATTTTTCCTTAGGGTACAGGCTATGAATTTACAAAGGCCTCTGCCCTTTATTCTGAAGTTTTGCAAGGCACACACATGTCTGCTGCAGAAGAGGCTTTAAAGTAGAAAACAGATACTCCCCAAAAGCATGTTATATGGTGGTGCAATTAAGAAGTCTTATAAATAAGAACAATTGAAACGGTAGAATTGTAAGTGGACCCTTGAAATTATGGCAAGAAGACACTAAATAGCAGCTGTTCACTAATGGAAACTTTGAACTCTGGTGCCACCAGCAGTGGAGTAGGCTTTGTTAGCATCTCTCTAGGCATAATTGTGTAAGGAATGCGCTGGTAGCAGCACCCAATGCTGTAAGTTGTCTTTCCTAATGGAGCTTTTGTATTCCACCCTGGTAGTTAAAACCATAATCCAGGCTTTGAAGTCCATTTAGGCCTACTTGGTACAAAGAGGGCCTTCTGGAGGTATTCAAAGCCATAATGCATTGTTCACAGTGGAGAACACTTTAGAAATAACCTATCCTTTCGTGATGCCAAGAGTGTACCCAAAGAGGTTTGATGATCTTCTTAAGATCACACACAGCTGGCCAGTGGCAGCGTTGGAGTATAAGTCGAGATTTTTTTGTTACAAGCAACAGAAACGGTCTCTGTTAACTGAGTAGAAGGGAGTTTATTGGTAGGATTGGGCCTTCAGAACTTACAGGAAGGTCGGAGATCCAGGATTAGAAAGGGGTGGGAAGAAAGCAGCTCCAAAAAGCTAGAAAGCAAAAACCCTGGGAATAATCTCTTAGTAGAAATGGTCTAGTCAGGATGCCACTACCAGGATAGATGATTAAATTCCAGACACTTCTTATGCCCTTGTTTTACTCACGCACAAGTCAAGTCTTGGGAAAGGCCCTCTGATTGGCTCTGGTTGTCCTGGGGAAGGTATTGGCAAACTCCTTCAACTTCGGATGTTGAAGGCGAGGCATCTGAATTTACTCGGCTACTAAGAGTCTCATAATGGAGAGAGGCAGTTCCCCACAAGGAAACCCCAAGGCTGCTGCAAGGAGGAAGGCAGGGATGCAGTGGAACCCCAGTGTTCTTTAGAGTCGTAGACTCCTGTGCAGCGAGAGGTGGCTGTTAGAAGCAAACAAGAGTCTGCTTGGGGTCACTAGAAGGGGTTTGCTTCCCAACAAAGGAGCTTCCTGTCCCTCTCCTCTATCCTTCTTTTAGCCTATGATGTGGAATGAGCCTGGAGGCCAAGAAGCCCTCTTGAGTCTATGAGGTGACAAGCATGAACTCCAAAGCCACTTGCTAAGGACAGCTGAGTGGATAAATAGGAGAAGTCTGATATTTTAAATACATCATGGAACTGCTGTACCAGCCCTGAATTGCTTACCTCCAGGCTTCTTATTTTATAAGCAAATTAAAATCCTATTTGGTCAGGCTACTGTAGTTGAGTATGAGTAACATTCAGCCTAGCACAATCTGATAGTACAAATTGGTCCTAGAATTCCGATCTCTCGATTCCCTGTGCAGCACCATTCCTGTTCCACTTACAAAGACATGGTTTCTGCCTTCAAGGAGCTTATGGTTGAATTGAGGTTGTATTAGTTAGAGTGCTCTGGAGAAACATAACTAATAGGATATATATAGCTATATAAGCAGAGATTTATTAAGGGAATTGGTGCACATAATCATGGAGGCTGAGAAGTCCCACAATCTGCCATTTATGAGCTGGAGAGCTAGGAGAGCCCATGGTGTAATTCCATCTGAGTTTGAAGGTCTGAAAACCAGGGTAGCTGATGGTATCACTACAAATTTGAGGCTGAAGGCCTGAGAACTGGGGTGGGGGCAGAGGAGATGCTTGTGTATTTCCGAAGGCCTGAGAACCAGAAGTTCTGATGTCCAAGAGCGGGAGAAGATGGGTATTCTAGCTCAAGGTGAGAAGGAGAGAGGGGGAGGGGTGGGGGGGAGAGCTCTAGCCTGCCCCACTTTGCCAGAAACTTTGGCCCAGAGCTGTGAGCTATGTGCAGAGACTTAGGCCACTCCATGAGCTCCTGTCAATAAATGCTGGTTGGCAGAAGGTGTGGCTGACATGAAGATGTACTGCTCAAATCTGCCTTCAGAAAGGACTTGCTTCCCTGGTGGGAGGAGCATGGTTTTATGACAATCTCCAGCTGTTAGCTTCTCCAGGGTCTGGCTCAAGTTTTTAAGCCTAGGACATGCTATTCTCAGGCCAGCCAGTGACTAAGCAAAGCGGAGATACAGGAGCCCAGCCAGGAACAGATTTTGTCTGTATCCCAGATCCTAAAATAATAGCTAGGAATGAAGACTTCACCACTAGGTTTTTGAATGTAGTAACAAAGGCTCAGTCGTGAACCTAAGCTCTGTCTCCTTCCTCTGCCCGCAGGGCCCTGTGTGCCTCCTCTGTGTGCTGCTCAGGCTGTTGGTGTCTGGACCCACGCTGTGCTCAGAGGACCCACTGGCTGAGTGAATGAGGAAATGAATGACTCACAGAATGAGTGAAGGAAAGAATGATGGCCCAGGTGAAAGAATGTAAGAATCATGAGAATAGAATAAATTAAATAAAGATAATCCAGCAACAGAACTACCAACAGAGTCACTTAGGGATGGGATGATCATGTTCGCCCTCCAGGGATTCTTTGAAAAATCACTTGACTGTTCATTCAGTGGCAGAGGAGTGTCTGCTTTTCTTCCTGCCTGTTCCCCAGTGATGACAGTTATTCTTTTACTCTGAACCTGCAGCTCTGTGGCTAAGTTGCCATTCTTCCCTTGCAGGCAGCTTTGCTAAAGGCACGGGGAGCGCAGATTGTCCGTGAAGGCTGTGTGGCTGTCTGGATCTGAGGCCACAGGTGGTAATTGACTGCACTACCCTCCTTCTGTCCATCTTTATCACATCACACTTTGTCCAGATGGTACTCGAGCCTCGAGCCTCCAGTTGAGGCCACAGTTGATTGGATCTCAGTCCCTTCGAGGGTGGACAGCAGGCTGAATGCTCCCTTCCACGTGGTCCTATGATGATGTAGAGCCATGTGCTACTGGCCTGCCTTTCTTCGGGCAGTTCCAGAGCCTGCGACTGGCACTGATCCTAGCAGTCTGCCCCACCAGGACAGCATGCTGTGGGAAGACACCCTAGAGGAGGAGGTAATTTCCTCCAAGATCATGTTCCCCAAGATAGGACAAGTGGAATTTTACACTAATGCTTCTTTCAAGACTTCCCTATTTTTCCCTTCCAAGAAGAGGAAGTAGGAAATGTATCAGTAACTGCTTATACATTTGCAGTTTTACACATATGGAGTCAGTCAGCTCAGGTTAAGTTATACTGTGGTAACAAACAACCCTCACCTCTCAGTGGCTTAGGAAAAGATAGATTTCTTGCCATGGCCACATGTCCATGTCCATCCTGGGTCAACCTCCGCTCTGCTCACTCAGTGTTTATACACTGACCTTCTGGGGGACATGGCATTATGGCAGAGGGAAAAGAGGGACATGGAGAACCATAAGCTGGATCCTAACACTTTCGTGTGGAAGTAACATGTCATTTTCCTTCATGCTTTGTTAACCAAAGTAAGTCACATGCCACTTTAGGTTCAGCAGGCTAAGGATGTATAGTGCCCCCACCCCAAGTCACAGGGCCAAGTCCAACATCAATGGGGTGAGAAAGTGAAGTCCTCCTCCAGGGAAACTAATCTTGGGAATCATAATATACTAATGTACTGAATCACTTACATTTACAATGAGGAGTTGGACGAGGAAGTTCAGGTGATCCAGTAAGCTTTCAGGTATGTGCAAGGCCCTGCACCTGCAGATGAGGTAGAGGATGGCCTCTCCACAAGCAGCATGATTTAGTGGCTGAGGGCCTAAGGTCTAGTTTGATTTCCTCCTCAGCTTGTGTGACCTTGAGCAAATTGCCTAACCTTTCTAAACTTCTAAATGGGCATATTAATATCTCCCTCTTAGGGCTGTTGTGAAGATTAAATCATATATCTGGCAGGTGCATAATACATTGGAGATTTTATGATAAAGTAGTTCATGCTTGCTGTGGACAATTTGGAAAATTCAGAATAATAGGAAGAAATAAATAACACTAAACCACTTCTTTCCACCTGAAGACAACCAGTGTTAAAATTTTGGCATATTTCCTTCAAAAGATGAAAACATGCTATTTTTAAAGCTGCAGCTGTTTCTGCATTTAGGCAGAAGGACAAGGAAGACATTTGTTTGGGAAGACACCTTAATGGGCCTATTAGCTTCCGTCTCTTGCTCTCCTGAGCTAGTCTCGTTGGAAAAAGTTTTCTGAATTCTCTGCATCTAATCACAGAGAAGGTGTTTTTTTTTTTTTCCAGTCCTCTGTTAAAAGCAGAGAAGAAGGAAAGTTCCAATGTGGGGACTCTGGAAATTGGAAAAGATAGGATGTGAACACAGTGAGAAGCCTAAGAGATTATCTAAGGGAGAGATACACACAGGGAGAAAGTGAGGAATAGAGAGAGGAGCTGGCAGAGATGAAGACAGAGAGAGATGAAGAGGAAGGGACACAGGAAGACACAAAGAAAGACACGCAAATAGCAGAGACGAACAAAAACACATGCACACGTACATGCACAAACACATATGCACACACACATATCCATGCACACAGGGGCAGAGCAGGAAGCCCAGGACCAGAGTCAGCCTGTGTCCTTGGTAAAGATGTGCCTGACGGGTCTTGCCTGGGGCCCAGCACGTCCAGTCAACTTCAGAGACTGAAGCTTGATGCTCAGTTCTCAGACACTTCCTGCCCTGCACTGCAGGGCCTGCTTTTATTACCCTCAAAGCTTTAGGATAAAGACTGTTGCTGGTGCCATGGGGCATAGGAGAGGGGTCCTGGTCCTGAGCAGGAGAAAGTGGCTCAGGGAGAAGAGCAGGGCACAATGGGATGGTGCTGAGATCGCTCAGGGGGATTGATAACCAAGCTAAGAGGAGGGTTTGGAATAAGAGGTGAGAGGCCATCCCTAGAAAAAATGAAATCTCCTTTTCTCAGAGTGTCCTTGAAATATCAAGGAGAAAGCTTCAGATTCCTGCCTTTCTGTGAGATTGGGGTTTGAGTTATTATATTTGGATATTAAACAAATCTATTAATTGATATGAATTAAATATAAAATATGATAGCTATGTTGATATATGTATATATGTGTGTTTATATGTGTATTTAACGTAATTGAAATCATACTGTCCACTATCGTATAGCTTGCTTTTTCTCCTAAGTATCATATTTCAAACATTCTCCTACATCATTAAAAACTCTCCATAAACATCATTTTAGGGCTTTTACCTTTTAACAGCCACTGAATTGCCCTCCCTCTGCCTCCCCCTTCCTGGACCCCCTCCAGATTCCTGCCGCCCACTCACTTTGTTTTATGAATTCTCTCTGCTGAGCTGGAGGAGGGGGCATTGACAAGGTCCTTGGTGGGCTCAATTATGGAAAACATGGACCGAGTCACGAGATGGGTGATTGCTGTGTCCCTCCCTCCTGTTATGGGAGCCATCACCCAGATGCTTCCAGAGTGCAGGCACAGTTTTGTTATTTGCCATTGTGGTTAATGAAAAGATGAAATTGGAGCCTATGAACACAACATGTAGTCAGTACCATAATTAGCCCTTTGGAAGTTGAAGGATCCACTTTAAAATAAAAGAAAAGAGCTTTACTCCCACAATGAAATGGCTGCAATTTTCCAGCTAATGCAAAACCTGTAGTATTTCTGTAATTATGTTCCCTAGGCCTATTATTCACTGTAATTTCTTCCTTTCTTTTTCTTTCTTTTTCCTCTTTCTTTATTTTTTGCTCCTAAGTAAATTCCCGTCAGTACAAAGAAGGCTAAATAATATTATTTGCAAACAGAAGGAAAAAGCTTTTGCTCACACGATGAATGCATTTTATTTTGAAAAGTAAAAGACCAAATAATCAAGTTCTTAACATAGTAGAGCTGTGCTGTCCGAAATTCATCCAAACGTGTGCAGGCAAGACTTAGCCTTGTTTCCTGGTGAGAAGGAAGGTGCCCTGAACAAGGAAAAGCAGTTTTCTGGGAGCGGATGGACCGCTATGGCAAATCACAGGCAGGATGTGAAGGAAATGGAGGGGTGGGGCCAGACAACCTGGGACTATCACCCAGATCACCTCTGTGCCTCAGTTTTCTTACCTGCAGGATGCATAAAAATCCCCACCTTGCAAACTGCTCCAAAACACTGCCTGGCGCAGTGCCTACAATGTGGTCAGGACTCAATAATGGTAATTTTTCCTTTTATCCTGTGACCATTGAATGAACGGACATTTAACACAGAGAGAGCCTGAGCTGACAATGACTCACTAGCTTCTAATGATTGATGGCTCCGGAACTGTAGAAGGTAGCCAAAGTGAGAATCTTTTGATTTTCTTGAAGCAGCACTTTGAGGGGTTTTGCAGCAAACCATTTTGCAAGACGGTGTTCTTATCCCCATTTTACACTTGAGGGAATGGAGACTCAGCAACTTGCTTAAGGCCACACATCTTGTAAGTGGCTGAGCCAAGACAGATAAATTCCATTCTATCTGATTCCAGAGCCTACGCTCATTTCTCTGCTCAAATCCTATCTTGGCTTTACCATGTACTAATTTTTCATCTGTGAAATGGGTGTGTTGCTTGTCAAAGTGGTCAAATGCATGGCTTTTGTTATCAGACAGACCCGAATTTAAGCTCCAGACCTCTCATCTCCTGGCTGTGTGATTTTAGGCAAGAAACTTAACATCCCTGAGAGCACTATCTGTAAAATAAGAGAAAGCATCTCATAGATGCTGTGGACATAAAAGAGAGAGTATAAAGCAAATGTGTGCAGTGCCTGACATCTCATAAGCATCCAGTAAAAAAAAAAAGCTTTTATGATATCACCTTCTATGTTGCTGTTGTGAGGATTCATGGAGGTCACAGACACGAAAGGCTTTATAACTTGGGATGCCCTAGATCCATATTGGCCCCCATCACAAATTTTTTATCGCCAACTTCCATGCCTCTGCTGGTAATAATGGCCGTGGGGCCCTTATAACTCAGTGTGAACAAACAATCCGCACACCTACGCCTCTTAAGGCTCTCAACTCTGAACTGTCCCCAGATCTGAGGGGACAGTTACCAAATGAAAATGTTTGCATGAGGCTTCAGCAGCCAGTGCAGAGGCTTAGCAGCAATCCCCCCTTGCTGATTAGTTTTACTGCAGATCTTAGTCAAATAGAGTCCCTGTTCCCTCAGCACACAGTGGCACCAAGACCTGGCAGGGGCAGGGGGAGGGGGAGCCGCTGATCTGTGATTAAAAATTCACTGTGGATCATCGGCCAACAAATCGTGCCCTTCGGGAAGGCTAAAAATTGACTGCAGTGTCAATTTACTGCCCCAGCCTGGGAGTCCATGGTCCTGATCTGGGGACAGAGAAGTCACTGTCTCTGTTAGATCTGAGGGTGGTGGTGGTGGGGGGGAAGGTAGGACTGGAAGGGAGGCATATGATGATCCTTGGGGACCATGTTCCCCACTTCCCTTCCTCCCTCCCTTCCTTTCTCTTTTCTCCATTTCCATGCCTCCGTTTTCTCCTTTCCACAACAATTACTGAATCTCTGTTGAGCCGTGTCCTGCCTGGTCTAGGCTCTGAGCTAGAGAATGGATCTCACCTGGCTCGGTTCTCAAGGGCTACAGAGAAGTAAAGGACAATGACACTCACTGGTCAGCCATGATAGAGGGAAGTGCAGGCACCATGGGAGCTCATAAGGAGCTCAGCCTGGGGACGGTGGAGGGTGAGTGTCCAGGAAAATATTCAAAAAGAAATGGCATTTGAGCTGAGCTTTGGGGAGTGTTGGGGGTAGAATTTAGAAGAGCCTCAGCAATGACCTGGTGACACTTGGGGGATGCAAGTCATTTGGCACGAGTGGAGGTGGAGCGGTAACACAGGGAGAGCAAGCATGGGGAAGGTGAGGCCAGAGGGCAGCATCCTATAAGCCAGGCTATAGGACAAGAATGCATTAGACAGGCTTGTCACATGTCTGATGTCCTCAAATCCCAATCCTGCCATTTAGCAGCTGGATAACTAAACAAGTTATGCGAAGAGACTCGGTTTCCTCATCTATGTAAATGACAATTTAAACACCCACTTCATAGGGGCAAATCTCCAAGCCAACATCTGGCTCACTTGGGCACTCAGGAAATGGCACTTCATTCTTTCCCCCAAGTGTGGGGATTGGAGAGCTGTGGGTTAGGACAGCAGGCTTGCTCATGACTGGCTGGTAAACCTTTCCTCTCTGGTGCAATTATCTATTGCCAAACCCTTTTAAGTTCATACTGTAGCTGGAACCATAGAAGCCCTAGCGCCCCAGTGCTCTGCAAGCTCTAACTTCTCTGTGCGCTGTGAGGTTGAAGGGGAGCCCTGTGCATTCATGCCATCGGGAGGCAGGCACAACCATTGGCCAACGTGGTGTGTGTGCCACGTGGTAGAGGATGCTACTGTAGGGAGAATGGAGACGTTCACAGGTTGAGTGCATGTCTATGAACCTTGGGTTTTATTTATATACTCTTTATATACTCTTACTAGAACAAGAGATCTTTGAAGGGGAAGCAGAGCACACTTCAGCATCTAGCAGGGCCTGGCACAGAGCTCAGTAGGTACTGGTTGAATGGGTGCACGAACTGTCCTCTTCTTCCCATGTTCTGTTTCTCTGCAGTAATGCCTGCCCCACGCAGTACTGTAGGAAGCTCCAGACCATGGGGTCTGGGGAGTTATCCTAGAAATAGGTCTTCCTATTGCCCTCCAAATGTCCTATGTCCATAAGCACCCAGAGAAGATGGTTGGTAGGCTTGGCCCGGTGTGTCAGGGCATGCTCCACCTTTTCAGAAGGGCCCCTTTCCACACTCAAGGTAGCATGATGCCATCTTGTCATGCCATTGAGGCCTGGCCAGACAGGTGGTGGGGTAGAGCTTCCCCAGGGCCCTCGGTTTCACATCACAGGACAGCTGTGGCTCCTAATACTCTGAAAGCCATCGTTACTCTCATGCTTCCAGTCAGTTCATCCGCCTCTTCTAGGAAGCCTGTCCTGAACTCTCCTGGTGCCCTTCTTACTTTCTGTAGCATGGGTTTCCAGACCACAACTGCACTGCCACTTTGTGTAATTTAGAAGTAAGCTCTTTGGTAAACACCAAGGGAGAGTCTTGACTTCATTGCTTTTGCCAAAAGACCAAATTTATCATGTTGTTTCTACCCTTCCCATCAATCTCTTGTAAAGCACTCCCCAAGTCCAACTCTAAAAAGCGCTGACAAATGGTGTGGCTTTTGCTGTAAGTCTCATAGAGAGGTGGAGTGGGAATTTGCATCACATATATCAAACTTTTCTAAATACCTCTTTTAAAAAGTTCCTTCAGCAGTTGCCCCTCTTTCCCTTCTCTCTCCTTTCTCTAAATCTCCCTTATTCAGCTTTTCCAGGCCTGCTCTTTCTCTCTCACTCCAGGGTCACCAGGCGGTACAATTCCAAGGGTGCTATTCACATCATGGTCCATGTGTGTGATATCCCATGTCCCAAGAGGAGGCTACACTTGGTTGTCCTGCTATATCTTCTTCAAAAACCCAACACTGGCACACCAGCCCCAGCTGACCAAAGCTACACAGGAACATGTTTGCTGCCCCAAACCTTGGCTTTCCATCATCCCATCTCAAGCACTTTCCAACAGTGACTATTTGTCACGAGCCTACGGGAGCACAACCCTCCTGCAAGGTAGTGGCATGTGCTTCATGTCTCCATTTTACACGTGGACAGCCCAAGGCCCCGGGAGATAAGTTACACCACCAAGCTGACACAGCTGCAAGAGGCATAGCTGGCAATCACTTCCCTCCAAGCTCATGCTCTTCACCATTGCTCAATACTCGTCTTTTTATTTGGATCCTGGAGGAAAAGACTGTGCTCTGAATTTATATTTTATTATTCCTTTAAGGTTTATTGTGATGCTTACATCTAGAGACTGGATGAAGGAATTCATGACAGAAAAGGTAAAAACCTTTTAGATCATTCATGATACAGTAGCATGTTGCATTTTTATTCCAGGCAAGGCAGTAGCACAGGGATTTCGTACATAGACTATGGCACCAGATAGCCTGTGTCCCAAGCCCAGCTCTACAACTGGCTGGGTGACTTTGAGCAACCTCTGTGTGCCTCAGTTTCTATATCTGTAATTTTGAGGTAATTACCTTATATAATTTTTGTGATTAAATAAGTTAATAGGTACGAACACTTAGAAGAGAGTCTGCATTTTAGTAAGCGCTGTGTAAGTGTAAGTTATTATTATAGCTAAAAATATTGAATGTTCGTTCTACAGCTTGACTATTCTGCAGAAGGATAATAAAGCAAAAACAGTAGCTGGATCCTGTTCATTCAAGAGGTATTGAGGTCTGGGCAATGGTTTTGAGGGTATTTTAACAAGTTTGCTGATTAGTGAAAAAAAGAATCGATTAGCTGGCCAAACTGCACCATTCTTGACCTAGGTGCAGATTCGATTATAACTGCAGCTTAAATCACAAGCTCTGGCTGCCCCGGGGAAGCACAGGCTAACCTCAGCCCCTGGCCCCTGGGCACATACTAATTTGCATGCCTGCATTCAAGTCAACAAAATAGTCAAAGCAATGCTGAGGGCAGAGAAAGTCAGGAAATTTCTTTCCTCTCCTGCATCTAACAGAGGAGGAGAGTCCTTTAATGGAATGTATGAGTTTAGGCATTCATTACTTTAGCACATCCACTAAATAAAAATAATAGATCCCACATCCCCAAACAATGGCAATTCCATTGACAAACTCAAGCTACAACAAGTAAGGGATCTAGACATCTAACTTTGTGGCTAGAAGTTTGAAGTGAATGGATAATTTTATGAAATAATATACTACCTATCAAATTATATGCCCTCCTTCTACAAAAGATTGAAAAAGATGTTTCTTCTATAACCCTATTTCCAACTTTTTCCTCATTCTAGAATACTATTTCATGGCTGGCCAGAGGCCCAAGCAACCAGGCCTTCTGCTGAAGGCCATTGCCCTCCAGCCAATACCTGGGCTTCCTTGACAAGGCCTATGCCAAGTCCTCTGTTTCTGGTATGAAAACAGCCAAAATAATTGCAATGTAAAAGAATAACTTTGGAATAAGTTCTTCTCCTCCCCTTTTTAGATTTGTGGCGTCCATACTACCATATCACACTACCACTGCTCAGCATCCAAGCCCTGGCACAGAGTCCTTCCCAGGAGAGCATGCTGTAGGATGGTATGCCCAGTTCATCACACAATTATGCACCATTTGTGCTGTTTGCAGTGCTGCCCAAATCCATAAATACAAACCAACAATGGCAAGGTGGAAACTCTTCAGGAGGAAGGATTTTCCTTTCACTACAAAGAAGTCAATACATAAGCATTTGCTAATACCTCCTTCCCCAGTTAACACATCTCAGCCTGATTTCCAACTGGGCTCCATGGCCTTAATGGGCAGGCTGTGAGGGCGTTCGGTTTTGTTAACTTTGTAGCTGACAATTTCTTCACTGGGTTAGACGGCCTGCAGACTGTGATTTGTTAGTTCTCATTAGAAGGGAAAAGGTGTCGTCCTGCACTCCCCAGCTTTCATAAATCACATTTTCAGGTGGTTTTAGCATGCTAGAACATTTCTGAGCACAGGGCCTGACATGAATAATCCCAAGGATGTGGGTCTGTGTCAGGCAGCCAGCACTCAGAGCACTTCTATGATCCCATCTGTGATTCACCGAACATTTGTACGGAGGCACAGACAAAGGTGAATTAGTTCCAGACAAAAATGCATCAATGCTCTATTGAATAGTCAATTATTAAACACATAATGGAATCTGCGGTTAGCAAGGCATGCTGAAGATGTGCCATGTTTGCACAATTTCTAAAAGGAAAGAAAGGCTGGTTTATAATTTTTGAAAAATGCAACAATTCAATGGTAAACTTGGAAACACACATCTTTCCTTAGAGATGAGTGTGAGATTTCTGTTCATTATCCAAATTTTCTTCCATTCCTCCCTTTAATTATGCCTTGGGGCCATCAACTCTTGAAACTCAACAGTCAGCAATTCTGGAGGGAATGAATAGGAGTAAATTGTCCAAGGTGGTAAACCCTCCAACATTCTTTCTATTTTTGGTTCTTTTCAGCTTTTATTCAACTTACGTGTAATAATGGATGTGTGTGCTCTGTAACCATAGGGCTCCAAGCAAAATAGTGCATTATGAATCTTGCCTACCTACCATATATCCTTGGCCTCAAAGTCTCAAGTGGATGCAAGTCACCATCTAAAAGGAGTTCTTCTCTTTAACCTAGGCTTGCTTCCATACTGCCTCGGACTTTCCTGGGACAGAAAAAGCTGGTAGTTTGGATTCAAAGCACCACCCTTGCCACCTCCACTGTATTATCAAGGACAGTGATAGGCACAGATGCTTCCTTTGACCTTGTCACAAGTCAATGGGCATAGTAAGTTCTGCTACTAACTATGTGTCTTTGGGCAAACCACTTTCATTCTTGTTTTACTCATCTATAAAATGGGTGGATTGAATTAAAAAAAAAGATTATTAAAAAAATTTGGTGGTTCATAAACACATTGAAATCAGATACCAAAATTTGGATGCACCTGTGATTTATTGGATAGTCTTAACTCAGTTGGGGTATAAACATGACTTGACTTCATTTTCTCTAATCATTGCCTTCAACTGTGCATGTTGACTCTTTTCTATCCTTAGCAACATCTTGGACAGATTCCATCACTGTTCTGTCACTGTTAGTTATTAGGAGTTAAGTCCAGTTTAAAGTTTCAATCTGAAACTCAATTTAGTTCTCTTCTCCTCTCCTCCCCCAGTGAAGACTTTACTCATAACTCTAGGAACCTATAGAAGTTAGGTAGTATGATTTGCTCCCTTGCCTGCACCTTAGAGTTGGGAGTCTGCTTCCCTCCATCCTTTGGGCCCAGGCCCCCTAGGGCTGAGGCAAGGAGGATGAAAAGAGGGAGCAGAAGTCTTTCCTCACACCTGAGGACTTATCAGGAGAGGGGAGGCTGGTGCTGCTGGCCCTGAGGTTTGGGACAATCTTGACTCTGGCTGGTGGCCAACGTGGTGATCCCCACATCAGTGGTGTACATGGGCTTTGGGGGCAGTGTTCAACTTCCCGCTAGCTGAGGACTTATCCATAATGAGATAGCCAGAATTTTCTTCATTCTATCCCTTAGTACACATTCCTAACTTCTCTCTGGGGCCATGGAGGAGAGGGGTCCTTTCTTGTACCAGCTATGAGTCACACACAGTTGTGACAGTGGTGGGGAGCTCCCTACACTATGATCTTCATTTTTGCTGCTACAGCCAGCCTCCAATCTTTAGAAATTTCTAGGAGTGAAGCAGGCCCCAGCCTCTGTCTAGACATATACTCCAAACTGCCAGAAACATATACTAGACTTTCCCCAAAATGCATTACCAGCCTTTGCTCCATCTAGCAACATTAGAGGGACCTATGAGTGCCAAGTTTACCAAGGTGTGTGTATGAAATGCCAGCTCTCTCCTCTTTCAGGCTCCCTCAATCTCTATGAGTTCACCTGTTGGAGCCTCCTGTGCCTGGCTCTGGTGAGAGAGTGTGATGACCTCCGCCAAACTCCCTTCTCCCTAGGACATTGCTTCTCAGTCTTATTGGATAGACTGGTAAAGGACAGGGTGGCCCTGGCTGGAGGTAGCAGGCCTGGTTTTGCCATTTTCTCCCCAATCCCTGTGCTAGGGTGGGGATGTCTGGCTCTAATTGCTTTGGGCTTTCCATAGAATATGTGATACCTGGTGACTCCATTACCCCAGTGTTGGGCTTAGCTGGTAATCCTGGAACCACTGGAAAAATCCATATTCAACATTTTGTTACAAGTGTTTGTATTTGTGTCTCTGTTCATTGGATCCTCACAGGGCTACATGACTCAAAAAACATTAAGAGATATTGAAATAGATGATATCCAAGGGACTTCTGGATTTCACAGCTTATGACTTTAGTTGGAACTGAGGTTCATTTGTGTTTTAACATTAATCAGGAAGGTTGGCGAGACCAGGCCACCCTTGCTGCCCCTGCCCTTATGGCAGAGCATGAAGGATGAGTGACTGTCCTCTGAGGAGGACCCCTGTGGAAGGGAGACTCCAGCTCTCTGGGCAGGGAGGCCACGCTGAGGGTATGTTTCATTGTAGGCCTAAGAGATGGTGCTGTGGGACCTGCCATGTGAGCAGAGACCAGGAGACACCTGGAGGCACCTGGAGGTAGCCTCCTCATTGAAGAAGTAATGTCCTCTGAGATGAATTGTTTCCAGTCCTGCCACTTCTTGTTTATTTGCCCTGGGATTGAAGCCTAATCCAGGAGGCCCTTTGTGGTCTCAGCTCTATCTCCAGGAAGGGCCTTTGCATCTGAGTAGTCCTCTCTCTTCTCTCATCACCACACCCCTGCCTTAGACTCTAGCGTGGGGCAGCAGCCCATCTTCATCCAAGCTTCTTAGTTAGGGAGGCTGGGTTATATTGTGGTAACAAATCAATTCTCAAGTCCCGGGGGCTTAGCTTGGCAAGAGTTTATTTTTCACTTAGATAAAGTCTTGGATGGGTCAGCAAGGGCTGGCCTCTTCCTGGTGACTCAGGGACCAAGACTCCCTCCATTCTCGGATGCCGCTATCTTTATGCAAGTCCTCTAAGATCTCCACGGCAGAGCAAGAGAGGAATGGAGCAGATCTCTTCCTGAGTCAACCTTGGATGTCCTGGGCTTTAATTTCCTTAATGAATGTCACATTTCTTCACAGCCACTTCCAGGCATTTGTCATGTCCAAGGGATATTTCTATCTCCACTATAGATTATTGTAATGTACTTGCCCAATAATGTTACAATGAGTTAGGACCAGACATGCCTGGACTGCCCTAGGTCTAGTAATGGCACTGTGCATTTATATAGCCCTTTTATTTTCCAAGAGCTTTCAGATTTATCATCTCATTTGACTCTTTCAATATCTTTCTGAGGACTGATGGCCCACTTCTTCCCTGCACTATCCATTTGGAGAAGCCAGGCACAGCAGGGTTCAGTGCTCCACTTCTGCCCCCACAGGTAGATCACCTGGTGTCCAACTGAATGATATGGTATTAATGCAGTTGACTCTCATCAAATGCTCGATGATTGGATCCTAAGTGGAACATATGAGGTTCTGGTTATGGGGCAGGGTTCGGGGATAGCTGAGTGTATTGGTTCTTGAAATCTCCAGAAGAGAATTTTTAAAGGCTCTTGAAAATGTGTTAGAATTGTCAAGAAAGAAATTTGGCATTTTGAATTGTTAAATACAAATCACAGCTCTGTTTGGTATGAAACAACATAAAATTGCAATTTTTTAAAACAAAAGAAGAAATAAAAATAGAGACTTTGAGTTAAACAGGGTGGTTTGCACACATGCATTTATCCCTACTGTCTCCTGAGATATCAAAAAGATGGCAGGAAAAGGAAATAAAAGTAGTGTGAATCTGCAAAGACAAAGAGAATAGGGGCAAACATACAGTAGGTAAGAGATCCACACATTTGGGAAGGCAAGATATGGGTGGAGGAGACAGCTGGGATGCATTGTCTGCAGCAGGGCTACAGGGAGGACCTGACCACTTAACACCAAGAACTGGAGGGCTGGGAACAGGAAGGCCCAGGTACCTCCAAAGGCAAAGGTAAGACTCAGACAGGCAGACAGATAGAATACAAGTCTGTACAGGGTGCAGATAGACCCAGACCTCCTCTTTTTTGTCTGGCCATGGGAGATGATTCCAAAGAAACTCTACTGGCAAGACACTGAACTCAGGACATTCAACACAGAATAGAGGGGGATCTGGAGGCATGGCAGTGAAAATAGAGATCAAATGAAAGTATAATTGATTGGGGAGAGCCCAGCCCCTTTCCTTTGCTCAGCTCCCACAAGAATGCTGACTAGCTACTTATCACTCCCAGTAGGAGCATTCCAGATCAGAGAATGAAAAAGTAGAAATAGGAACAAAAAAAGAAAAGAAGAAAGAAAGAAAGAAAATAAATTGTAGGCTCAATCTATGAGGTATAAACCTAACTAATAGGAGTTACAGAAAGAGAGAACAGAAAAGATTGGTGGGAGATTATCAAAGAGATAATAAAAGTATATTTCCCAGAACTGAAGGACTTGCGTTTCAGATAGAAAGGGGCTGCCACATGCTCAGCACAGTGGATGAAAAATGACCCACCCCAAGGCCAGAGCACCAGAGATAAAGCGAAGATCCTAAAAACTTTCAGGGCGGTGGAGGGGAGAGAGAGTTAGACAAAAGTAAGTGGGAATCAAAAGACTTCTTAGCACAACCAGAGTGCTTCTCTCACCCTTCTGTCCCCCAGGTGCAGCCATGCACGACTCCTTGACACAAAGACAGCTCACCTTAGCCCTAGCAGCCATCACAGCTGTTGGGCCAGTGCCTCTAGGAAGTGGAAGTCCCTGTGTCAAGAGAAAGCTGACTTGGATGCTCCATTTCAGGTGGCAGAGCTCAGACCAGAACTCAGGTTAGAGGGCAGGGAGAAGGCATCAGATTGCTGCACATTTTGGTGGAACAGAGCCTCTCCCTAAGCACTATTGCCTTCTCTTTCCTCTCAAAGTCATCTAAAAAGAAGGCCATCATTCCATCAAAATGCTTCCATTGTATTTGACCATTCAAAAATTTTCAAACACATTCAATAGATATGCACCAAACATCCAGTGTTCTGTGCACTGGACATTATGCAAGGCTCAGTGTTTGAGAAAACCCAAAATAAGTATTGGAGGGTCCCCCAAATGAGTTACACCTGGCCCTGCCCTTAAAGATTCCATGACCCAGGGCTCCTCAGCCAGTTCACCTCAGCCTTGAAGCTGCCCTCACCTTCCAACATAAGGCCCATCTCTCGTGGACCCTTTATGTGTGCCAGGCTCTTTTCTCAGAGTTGGGATTCAGACACAGGTTGAAAAGACACAGTGTCTGCATTCTGGGAGATCACTGTCCTGCTAGGGGGCCATGGAAGACAGAAGAGAAATCTAAGTCTCTTCTTCTGAGAAAGCTACAGTCTATCTGTGAACATAAAGCACACCTTTATGTTTAAATCTGGAGCTGGGTGGAGTGGAATTCAGGGGAAGTGAAGGAAGTGATTATAATTGGAAGATTTTTGTAGACAGGGTTTTTGTCTTTTCTCTTTGCTTTATGTTTATTAAATTTAAAAACAAATGAAGAAAAAAAATCAAGAGTACAGATGTTCTTTTATTATAAATACTATTGATCTAATAAACTCGAACTTGCAATCACTGCAGTTTTTCCTTTTCCTGGGATATGTACATGTGTTATGTCCTGAGCCAGGGATGCCTGAATAACTTCTATTAAACCATCAGAGTCAGCCTGGGGTCTCTCTTCCAGGAAGCCTTCCAGGGCACCCAGGCTGACTGAGGGCCTCCCTTTGTGCTCCAAGCTCCCAGCAAGTCCCTCTATCAAAGCATGTTGCATGGGACAGGAACTACCTGTTTTCCCACCAGACCATGATTAACTCAATTAACTAAGGTCATGGAATGGTTTGCTGAATACTACCGTGCTGGGCCCTGAACCTGGCACATAGAAAAGGAGATGTTCAGAGGATGCTTCTTACAGTGAACGAGGTACCTGCTCTTGCTGACATAACTGACCACCTTCAGGCAGGCTGGGCTAGCGTGTGGGGGTGAGAGAACAGATGAGTGGGGAGGGAGGGGGCATAGAAGGTCCCCCCAGGTGTGGCAAATCATTTCCAAATTCATTGCCTCTAGGCCACATGGGCCCCAGAGGTGGGGGCCACTTTTCCTTGCTCTCAGGCAGGTTCCCACTTGCACAGTCGTAAGAAGGACGACCACCATTGATCCCCTCACATGTCCAGTGCAGGCCTATCTGGCAAGAAATGGGCATTCAGAAACTCTGGTTTGAAGACGGCATGCTTAAACTTGTCTTCCTAGCAGTCCACGTCTGTCCCCATGGCTGTCTGATGATCTGTTTTCTCCATCTTAACTTTGGAATAATGTAAAAGCTGTGATACCCATTTGGGCACTGGAGGTGATAAACATTTTAAAATGAGTACTTATAGATTTGACTGGATTCAAATATTTACAAATCCTAATATAATTGAAAGTCCATCTGTTTGATAGGCAAAGGAATAAAATCCAAGCAGGCAAATAACACAATTTAAAAATGGGCAAAAAATCTGAATAGACAGTTTCCCAAAGAAGGTATATACATGGCCAAAAGGCACATGAAAAGATGCTCAATGTAATTATCCATTAAGAAAATGAAAAGCAAAATCACAATGAGATACCACTTCACACCTGCTAGGTTGGCTATAATCAAAAAGACAGGTAGGTATTGGCAAAGAAATGGAGAAATTGGAACCCTCATACACTGCTGGTGGGAATATAAAATGATACAGCCACTTTGGAAAACAGTCTAGCAGTTACTCAAAATGTTAAACATAGAGTTATATATGACACCAAAATTCCACTTTAAGATATATACCTAAGAGAAATGAAAACATAAGACCACACAAAAATCTGTGCTCAAATGTTCATGGTAGCATTATTCATAATAGACAAAAAAGTGGAAACAAACTATTGAATGGATGCACAAAATGTGGTCTACTCATACAATGGAATATTATTTGGCCATAATATGCTGGCCATGCTGCAACATGGCTGAACCTTAAAACATTATGCTAAGTGAAAGAAACCAGTCACAGAAGACCACACCTTGTGTGATTCTATTTATATGAAATGTTCAGTAGACAAATTTATAGAGACAGAAAGTAGATTAGTGGTTACCTAGGGCCGGGGAAGGGAGAATGGGGAATGACTGCTAATGGGTACAGAGTTTCTTTCCGGGATGATAAAAATGTTACAAAATTGATTTTGGTAATGGCTGCACAACTCTGTGAATAAGCCAGGAAACCATTAAATTGTACACTGTAAGTGAGTGACTTGTATGGCATGTAAATTATATCCCAATAATGTCGTCATAAAAAACCTTGAGCAGGGAACCTGCTAGTCTCTCCCACCCAGACTGTGAGCTCTTTCAGGGTAAATTTGGCACCTTCTTCCTCTGTGATTCTCCCGTGGAAGTAAGCATGGTGCTGAATACTACCAAGTTTGCATGTTGACTGATTGTATGATTGTTAAATATCTCTTAAAATGTGAGGAGGCTATAAGGGAACTATCCCCCCACCTGCCATTATCAATAGGTGGGGTGTGTATGTGTGCACATATATATGGGGAGGGAGCAGGGAGAATTGAGTGGGGGTTATTTAAACCTCCCAGTCCTTCTAATGCTGACAGGCAAGTGGGTGAGGTGGAGAAAGAGAGCAGTGAGGAATGGAGGGACCTGCACTTTAATTCCAGCTCAGGTGATACCTGGCCTGAAGCTTGAGTTCTGGGACTCAGCTGCCTGCCTGTGAAAGAAAGGGCTGGAGGTTAAGTCTCAAGGACACCTTATTACCTGGACACTGTGTGGCTGAGTCGAGGAGAAACATTCTGATTTGGGTCTGGAATACTAGCTCTGCCACAGGCTTGCAAGGGTTTAAATCTCTTTCTGCCCTTTGGTTATAATTTTTCTGCATGGACTAAGTCAGGTTGGGCTCTGGGACATCTATGTCATCTCCCAGCAGCGCTTGTCCAGATAGCGGCACACCCAGATTGGGGCCTTGACCCTAGCTGTGCCGGTGGCCTTATTTATTGGAGTCAAGGATGTTCAGAACTGGCTCCTTTCCCTTCCGCTTCTCAAGCCCAACTTGATTTTCCACTTGCATTCTGGCCACAATAAGAAAAGGCAGAGCAGTGTGATTAGAGCAGATAGAGGAGAAGGAAGAGGAGGAAGAAGAGGAGGAACAGGAAGAGAGGGAGGGGAGGGAGGAAGGAGAGGAAGCACCAGTGGCCAGGGCTGCAGAGGGTTAGGGCAGGGGTTCTGGAATTAGTAGCAGCCTCTGCTGAGGGTTTGAAGAGGGATGGGACAGTGGCAGGCATAGAGTTGTGGGCACCAGTTAGCTGCCCTTGGAGTCACTTTGGGTGGGTGCCACGACAGTGGCTACTTTGGGATACTGGCTGGCTGCAGGTATCTGTCTTTTTCCCCAGAATAAAGCATCTGCCCCTCTGCCTGGAGTAGTCTTTGTGCACAGAGACTTATCCTGCCTCTACAGGGTCTTATCTCCAGGTGATAGCACAATCATAGCAATCGCCCCCATATTTGCCTAGTAAGTATTGCAACTCCTTACCAAATCCCCATGGAACAGTTATTATCATCACCACTTTACAGATGGGGACCCGGAGTGCACAGAGACTAAGACACTTCCTACAGCTCCACAGAGCCCAGGTCTATCTACTTGTGAAGACCCAGTTTTTTCTACCCCATGATGTGGCTCTTCAGTGACAATCTGAGCTTTTCCCTCTCTGCACAATGCCCTCCTCCCAGCCAAGTCCATTACTTATGTATGAAAGCACTCAGCCAATGTTCACTGACATTTTAGGTTTGATCTGGACATGATCTTGCAGAGAGACAAGGCTCTAACAAAGAAGCACCCTGGAGCATGTCCCTGAGGGTCTCATTTACTGCTCCCAACAGAGCAGTGAGCATTGTGAGATGAACGGCCTCTCAGTTGGCTAATCCTACCTGCACTCCTGGGAGTGTGTCAGCTTGGGAAGAGAGGCATTTAAAGCTTTAGCATCAAACCAATACCATAGTCCCAAATGGTCCTCTTGAGCCAATGTCCCTGCTGCCACTGGACATGTCCCCTGGGGGAGGGCCGTAGCCACTGGCCACTTGGCTGAGGCCGGGTCAGATTTCACACTTGCTGCCTTTCCACTGCCACATCTCTCTGGTACCCGTAATGGAGTCTCTGTCAAAATTCTTGTTAAGACTATTTTTAAAAAGTCTTATTTAGCAACGAAGTGATGCCAGAAATGCGATCTATAAAGAAAGACGACAAATGATCACTTCCTCTTCCAATTCTGTCCGAGGCCTGAAGCTGGAAGACTTACTGCAGAGTCTATTCTTAGAAATTCAAGACAGAAGGATTTTTTTTATATATTATTTTTTCAAATGCCAATCAAAATGTAATGTTATCAGCACTCTTTCGGAGTCTATGTATAGTGAGTGAGCCAATGAGATGGAATAGAAGAATTGCCATTATGGAGATGAAGGCAGAGTGTTATGGTAATATATATGCATCTATATAGATGGAAGTCAGTATCTTCCTGAATACCACATTCCAACAGTGTTTATGGGACAGTTCTGGTGTGCTAGAGAAGACCCACAAGCAGTATGTGTATTATGAAGGCCTCACATAGTAATAGCAAACACCTCTCTAACACTATTACGGTGCCAGATATATATTTATCTCATTTAATCCTTTTAGTCACTCTAGTAGGTGGGTGCTATTACGATGTCCATTTAACACATTAGGAAACTGAGACTCAGAGGGGTTAAGTAACTTGCCCAAGGCCACACAGCTGGTAAGTGATAGAGTAGGGATTCAAAATTCAGGCAGTCAGCCCCCAAAACAGGGGCCCGTAACCCCTGCACTGACTGCCTCTCGAATGTGTGCTTGAGGCCAGGCTGGCAGGATCAGGGAAGGCTGCCTGGAGGTCGTGGAAGGAGCCGTGTTTGGTGCTAGGAAGAAGGCCTCCTGCTTCTCCTCTTGCCGTCCCCCCACATGTGCCCCAATGGTGCCATGTGCTCTCCCTTACTATTCTGCTGAACACACCGTGTTTCCAGTGCTTTTGCCTTTTCTTTCACCCTTACTAACTCTATGAGAGCAAAATCTCTGCTTTTGTCATCTCTGTGCCCTCAACTCCCAACCCATTTTCTGGCCTAGAGTAGGAGGTCAGTAAACTTAGGCTGAACGGGGTTGCTGATGAGAGTTGGGGAGGAGCGATGAGGGCATTTCAGTTTGGGCAGCCATAAGAGCCAAAGTTGGCATTGGAAGGAATGTGGCATCTTCCTAGGGCTTGGAGAGTCCATGGGGAGTCCAAGTCAGAAAGGCAAAACAGGCTTTAGCTGTGAATAGCTTGATGGACTTTGAGAATGTGGGGAGTGTTAGAGGTCCCTACCCCGTGCACCAACAAATGCAGACAAGAGCTTTGGGAGGATTTTTGATAACTGTGAAGGGAAGGCTTAGACAGGGCACAGACAGGAGGCTCACAGGAAACATCAGAGAATCAGCAAAATCAGAACAAACTCTAAATCAGTTAAAAACAAAAACCGATGGACACGCATTATGCTGTGAGACAGGTGGCAACTCCAAAGGGTGTGGGGAACACTTGGCCTTTCTTTCCTTCCCCAGGTGCTGCCTTGGAGAAATGGCCACAGGTTCTGTCCAACGTCCCCAGTTGGCTGTATCCTGTTGGACACCATCAGCCCCACATGGTGTCTCTCATCACTGCTACCATCCCCACCACCAGGGCTGAGCCTACAAGCTTTCATCTTTTCCCCAGGACTGCGGTATCAAACATTTTTCTCCCGTTCAAGGAACCAAACTCTTTTATCCTACTCCATCATGTTGGAGTGGGAAAAAGGAATTGCTCACCCTCAGCAAAATTGATGCAAATGCCAACTCTGATTTGAAAACAGCCTTGTCACGGGGAAGCTGAGTTTCTCTCTTATAAGCTCCTCTTGAGTTCTCAAGGGAAGTAGAATAATCATTTATAAGAATAATAAAATCATTTTCCTGGTTTGACAGTGTCTGCTTCCCAGCATAGTTGGCTATGAAGCAGGTGCTGATTCTTGGGGCTCTGTCTTGCTTTCAGACACTCTCTCTTAAGTCAGCACAACTGCTAGGGCCTTTCGGCTCTAGAAGCCCACCGCACAGCCCTAGCTAGCGACTTAGAGGTGGAGGCTGGGCTAGTCGCGAGAGAGGGCTCCTCGTTGATGTCACACACAGCATTCCCTCATCTTTCATCTCTGCTAGGGTGTTCTCACCCGAATGTCCCTTCATGTCCTTCAAATCCACTTCCTTCTTCCAGGCTGTGACAGTTTATTTTATATGTCAACTTGACTAGGCCAAGGGATGCCCAGATAGTCCATAAAACATTATTTTGGGGTGTGTCTGTGTGGATGTTTCTGGAAGAAATTAACATTTGAATTGATAGACTGAGTAAAGAAGATCCATTCTCACCAATGTGGACAGGCTTCATCCAATCTGATTTTGGAGATTGAAAGCACAAAAAGGCAGAGGAGGGGTGAATTCTCTTTTTTCTTGGGCTGGGACATCCATCTTCTCCTGACCTTGGACATTGGAGCTCCTGGTTCTCAGGCCTGCAGACTTGGATTGAATCACACCACCGGCTTTCCCGGTTCTCTAGCTTGCAGATGGCAGATTGTGGGATTTCTCAGCCTCCATAATGATGTGAGCCAATTTCCATAATAAATATCTCCACACATGCATACACACACACGCACACACACATTCTATTTCTTGTTTCTCTGGAGAACCATGACTAACACACAGGACTGGAGTAAGTGCCAACTATTTGGTGAGGATGTCCCCAGGTTTCCCTTTATCTGCTGAAGTCCTATACGAGCTATAGTCTGAACCATCTGAATTAGCCCTGGGAGAGGTCTTTGATGCTGACTTTTGATTCTGCCCTGTTAGTTCTCTCTTCTCACCCAGGTTGTGGCTTACCCCAGGGCAGGAGGAGGCCATTCAGTGGGGTGTGAGTAGCCAGCTGAACCTTGCTCTACCATTTACTGCCTTATATAAGTCACTTAATCTCTCTGAGTCTCAGTTTCTGTATCTGAGAAACTGGAAAATGGAAATGACAATGGCAACCTCACAGGGCTGCTGAGAGTATTTAAAAAATAATTTGCCTAAAGTCTTTGTCATAGTGCCTGTCATATAAGTAAGCTCTCAGTTAATGGTAGTACCATTATCATTCTCCTCCTCCTCCTCCTCCTCATTATCATCACTCAATCTGTCCCCAAAGCGTGTAACGGTCTGAAGCATGTATCAGATGCCCCAGTGCTGGGCCAACTCATCCACCAGGCCCAGTAGGCACAAGCCCAGGGCCCATGATAATTTCAGGGGCTCATGAAATATTTTAATTTCTTTTAAAATCAGAAGAAACATGAATACAATAAGTATATAATAATGAATGCACCCTGAATTATATTCATCTTTATACCAATGCAGTCATAAAATATAATTTTAAATTTTTTTATGGAGAAAGTGGCCCACAATAGCAAATGTGCTTAGGGCTGGCTTGTGAAAGTCATAATGAGATTCTGGTTAAATAGACACGAGTGAGGAGGCCCATCGTTGGGGTTGCTGGTAATGGGACAACAGTATCTTGAGGGCAGGAATTTGCTAGAGCCTCACGGCCCAGTGCAGGGCTGGGCGCCCAGTAGGACCTCAGGAAATGTGGGCTACTCTTCAAAGACAGAGAAATCTTCCTGTCTTCCCCAGCAATCCAAGCTGTGCTACGTGACTGAAAGTTTCCTAAAATCTTACAGACTTCAGAAACTTAATCGTTAGGGATCTGGAAGAATAAAATCCAACCAAAGTGAAGATTACCATTTGGAAAATAGGCGTAAATAGTTTTGGAAATTTAAAACATCATTTCCTTGGGCAAGGGTGAATAGCTTTATCATGGGCAGAGCCAGATTTCTCCAGAGCCTTTAGCAAAGTGCTGCCTTAGAAACTCATGGCAGCTCAACTCCTGGAGTCCTTTCTGGCTATTTAATTCCACAAAGGGAGGCCACCTCTCAAACCTGTCCCCGGAAACTACCTTTCACTTCCGTGGAGAGAGGAGGGAGGGTGCTGCAGAAAGAGGGTGTACAAACCTATGTCTATCCACTGAGCCCCTTCCCTGGGATGCAAACCCCAGAGATCCGGGAGTCCTGCTACTCCCTTGGCTCCGAGGAGATGATCTCATGGATTTGGTGGTGGACTCACCCATAGGGCTATGCCTGAGTATCTTGGGAGGAATCTACTATTACACAGGGTGTTTGGGGAAGGGCTTTGACATAGACTCCTCTTTCTATCTGAAGATGTCTGGAGGGGATTCCTACCACCTCTGGCATTACTATTACTAACTAATATGTACAAAGCCTTTGCTATGTGCCAAAGGCTTTCTACACACATTTAACTCTCATAAAAACTTTGCAGGGATGCTATTTTTGTCTGCTGATGGAACTAAATAATTCGTGTGATGGCTGATTAAAATACTCCATGTATGTTCTCATCGTAAAATCACTTTAGTTATTACAAAGTACATGACATTACTATTAAACACAGAATTGATATAGAAACAATCATGGCCAGTACTCACTGAGTTCCTACTACTCATCAGGTGCTTTACCTGAGGTCATAAAGGTCATTTAGCCTTCAAAAGATCCTTTGACGTGGGTACTGTTAGCATTTCTGTTTTGCAGCTGAGTAAACTGAGGCAGATTCCAGTGAAGTAACTTGCTCAAGTGGTAGAGCCAGGATTAGAAGGCAGGCGGTTTGCTCCAGAGCTGCTGATGGCTCTCTGGTTCCCTTGCTCATTTGCTCTCCCTCCTTAGTTCTTTCCTCCTCTACTCCTCTGCTAGGACCTGGGGTGCCAAGAAGCTCCTCATACTCCTCGGTCCATGCCTTGCCATCACCTTTTGTCCACGCAGGGCCACTCTCTCTGGGTCTGTCTATTTGTTGACTACTTATCTATCCATTTTCCCTCCACCTCTGATCACTATACTTATTCCCCTACCCTTCACAGGCTCCTATTTTAACAAGTTTTACTTAAAAAAAGGCATGTCTACTTATAAAATCTCTGGAGTTGTTTTGCGCATGCTTGGGTTTTAATTTATATTAAAAGTAATGCCCCATAGAACCCATTCTGCTTCTGACTTTTCCCACTGAAATCCATGCTTTTAAGTCTATCTGTGTTGAATTATGTGCCTCCAGTCCACAGCTTCTCACTGCTGCCTGGTATTTTATTCTCCAGCACGTTTGACTTAATTATCCCTCCAATGATGTACCCTCAAGCTTAACTACCTACTATTAGAACTAATAACACTGTTGATAAACATTCTCACACTGGTTCCCTTATTAGATATCTGCCAAATCTCTGGGATGTATAAATGGGGGTGGAATTGCCAGATTATAGACATAAATTCCCATCATTTGACTAAATCCTGCTAAATTGCTTTGCAAGACAGCTGTACCAATTTAAAACTCCCAGCAAGCAGTGCACAGTGTTTCCAACTCCTGACATCCTCACCTCAACTATGAATTACCCACTTTTCTAATTTCTGCTTCCTTGATGGATATAAAGCACCGTCTCATTCATGATTTAATTTGCATATATCGATTACTAGGGAATAAGAGCATAAACGTGTTATTCATTTAGCTTCCTATTCTGTGAATTCCTATTCATATCATTGCCTCTTAAAAAATATTGGGTTTCCCTCCTTTTTCTTAATGATTTATAGTTCCTTGTAGCATTTAGAGTAGATATTAATCAATTATTGTTATATCTCCTTATCTCCTTCCAGTCTGTCATTGATCTGTTAACTTTGAGGTGCTCCTTGTTAAATCCCATGACTGCTAAGTTATGATGTTTACCCATTTTTTTTTTTTTTGCCTTATGATTTGTGCTTTTGGATATTTGATTGTAGATAGTCAAGTACATTTTTTGGTATGAGGTTTATATATTTAATTTCCATGTTAGATGTTTATTCCGTTTGGAATTTTTCAGCGTAAAGTAACTGTCCATCTTTCTCTTTCTCCTTATGCCAAGTCAGTTTCCTCATACGACTGACTAAACAACCTTTTTTCCCATTGCTCTATGGTACTGCTTTGACCATATACAAGTTCGCATATATACACGGTGCCATTGGTCTATTGGATGCCATCAGTCTATTTAATTTCTATGCCAGTATTTACTATATACTGATGGTATTACTATGGCTTTTTAGTAGGTTATACCATCCTATGGTGAGTCTCTTCTTTTGGCTCTTCAATTTTTATAGACTTAGCTATATATGACACTGTATTCTTACTTTCAAAATTTGGAATGAGTTTGTCAAGTTCTTGAAAGAATCCAGCTGCAATTTTGATTGGAATTGGATTGAATTTTTTATATTCATTTGGGAAACAACATATTTACTATATTAAACTGTCACTGAACATGGTATATATCTCTAATTACTCATATTTTTATTTATGTTTTCTAATAGTGTTAAAGAAAACTCTATGCAGATTTATGGATACTTGAGTGTTTTTGTTTTTATTGTGTATGCTATTTTTTTACTATTGTGTATCCTATTTTTGATTATGTTCTTTAGTTTATTATTATAAGGCCAGAAAACAAGAAGTGAAAGAACAAATAAAAAATAAAATATACAGATATTTTTTAAAGATAATATACTCCTTACATGTAGAATGTATTGATTTTTGCATGCTTATCTTACATCTAGCTGCCTAGCTGAATTATTTTAAAGTTGTAATAGCTGGCTGTAGATTTTTTGTTACTTCTGTAAGGAGTACATTATCTTCAAAAAATAGCTGTATATTTTATTTCGTATTTGTTCTTTCACTTCTTGTTTTCTGGTCTTATAGCACAGGCAAGGACCTTCATTTAGTGCATGGTTAAATGGTCCTACTGACAGCAGAGCCTATGCTCTTTGTCCCTGTGCATTAAGTCTTAATGGGATTGAGCCCTCATGCCTCTCTCGAAGTCCACAGCTTAAAGTTTATAGGGTAGTAAGTTGCTGATGCTTCCCTTAAGATTTATTTTTACTTTTTAAAATAAAAGTTTGGCATTTTTATTGGGAAAATGAATGTCATTTAATTTTTTATTTCAAAACACTGGCCTTACATCTAAGTGGCACAGTCCACTTACCAGGAAGCCTAAAGGAGGAGAAGATGAAAAGGCACAAGAAAGAGAAAAGGACAAGAGACAACTTTCTTGCTTCTAAAGAGATTTATATCAATCTCCACTTGAGCATAAACTTTGTCCAAATCTGTTTGCTTTCTTAGGATAAAGTGGAATTCTGAGATTAAAAATGTTTCTGGGTGCATTTGACAGACTAAGCATCATTCATTCATTCAACATTTATATTGAATGCCTAAGTAGCCAACATTGTGCTAAACATGGAATCTCATTTATTTCAAGAAGTTTTCACTGGAGTCACTTGTTTTTGTAAGAACAATGTTCACCTACAACCTTGAAAGCCTAAGTGACGCAGACGTGGCTTTGTGAAAGTGAGGCATGGGAAGCAGAGGAACTTACTTACAAAGAAGACAGACCATACAGTAAATGTGCTGTCCAATGACGGTAATTTGATATGGGGTAGAGGTGATGAAAGCTTTTAATACTCTGATTCTCTTTCCTCAGAGCTCATACTCTAGCTAGGTGGGGGGGAGACACATAACAGTGCAGCTTCTACGCAGTGTGGTTGATACCCAACTAGAGGTGTGAGCGAGGCGTGGTGGACACATGGAGAGAGGATGGTTGGCTCTGGCTGGGGGGGAGGGGTGGGAGTAGCCTTGCTGGGGAGCTGAGTCAAGTTAGGCCTTGAAAGGTGAGTAGGAGGCTTGGAGAACACTTGTGTGTAAGGAGTTATGGGATTTCATGAAGGGCTCAGGGTTCTACGTCTGGCAGAACCAGGTGTGAGTCAGCTCCTCACTCAAGCTGTGTGTTGTCAAGTAAGCTATTTAACCCTTTTGAGCTTCTGTAAAGCACGCGGTTAATAATACTAACCATTAGGGGTTTTAGTGAGGACTAGATATTCAAAGAATTCAGTATATTCCTATACACACAAACACACACATACACACATGATGTGTGCACAGGCACTGGGGACAACTGGGAGTTCAGATGGCTGGCCTTGCAAACAAGTGGCTGGAAGATGGAGCTGGGCACAGCTTGACAAGGTCCTAATTGTGCTTTAGAAAATGAAGGCAGGGAAACACGGCCTTGGTCGCTACCCTGGTTCTAAAAGAACAGACTAGATGCTTGCCTCTTAACCCCTAACTAGAGGAGCAGAGAGTATGGTGTGGTGGCAAGATCTGAGCCTAGGTCTTCTCCTCCTTCTTAGCTCTCCTGTTGAGGGAGGTATCTGGAGAATTCTGAGAACTTCTGATAAGCAGGAGCTGCCTTTTGGCAGAAGGTGCCCCCCAGTGCAGACTGGCACGTGTATGTCCTTTCCAGGCAGTTCCAGAGAGATCCAGACACTGATGGGTGCCATGCTTAGAAAGGACTGCTCTCAGATGGGGTTGTTGACCTCTAGACTGCTATAAAACTTATCAGGATGCTTGTAGGAAACCCAGGGTGGCCTCAGTCTCTGACTCAAGCCTGGCTTCAGAGAACCAGTCTGTATTGCACATATGAGTATCTATAGAGCCAGGCTTTGATCACAGTGGCCTGAGTTTGAAGCCCACCTTTAGCTGGATGACCTTGGGCAAATCATTTAATTTCTCTGAGCCTTAGTTTTCTCACCTGTAAAAGGGGATAAGAGTACCTATGGCATAGAACTGTCAAGAGGATCAAAGGAAGTACCTTGCATATTTCTTGGAACATGGAAAATACTTAATAAATGATGGCTACCTGGATGTCAAAAGGAAAAGCTTCACAGAAAAGGTGGTGCTTGAAAGATGAATAGATGTTTGCTAGGCAGCTGTGCCAGCAGGGCTTCCAGGGGGGAGGGAGCAGTTGAACAAAAGCCCTGAGGCGTGAAATAGCCTGACATTTCAGGAAACTGTGAGTGGTTTGGTTTGGCTGGAGCATAATGTAGGAGAGAGGAGGGACATGCATTGTCTGTGGCACACATATAGACAGTTAATTATAGAGAGTCTAAAGTGATTCTCTAATTGCTTTGCATGTGTGTCTGGCCATTTGGAGAAGACAGCTATTTCCTTGTTGTAGGAGGATCCTGCCTGGTGCTCTGCTTGATGGTGAGACCAGGCAGGGCATCCTTGAGAAAGGCTGCCTCTTCAGACTCTAGGTTTAGCCATGAGCACAGTAAGCCATGACTGCTATACGGCTTGGTTTGGGGTAATTCACCTGAACCCCTGGCCCTGAGGCAGTCTCGCCCACCCCCAGCCAGAGCGTTGTGCTGCCTCTTTGCAGGCTAGAGGCGGGGAGAAGTTTGGGGCATCCCCTCACTACTTCAGCCACGGCCTGCCATCCAGTCCCAAAGCCAGTGCAACTTGCTTCTGTTTTCTTCTATAGCAGCAGTCCACGCCTAGTACCAATTCTGTGTTTGGATTCAGTCAGGTAAGAACTTCTGTGTACGGATAGGGGATTTATTATAAGAATTAGATTTTTCACAATTGTGAAAGGAGTTGTGAAGGGAAGGTCTGTGTTATGGGCTAAATTGTGTCCCTCCCCAAATTCATATGTTGAGGTCCTGATCCCCAGCACCTCAGAATATGACTGTATTTGGAGACAGACTTTTTAAAGAGCTAATTAAGGTTGCACAAAGTCAGTAGGATGGGCTTTAATCCGATGTGACTGGTGCCTTTATAAGAAGAAGCCATTGAGGCATGGACACACACAGAGCAAAGGTCTTGCAAAGATAAAGAGAATACAGTCATCTGCAAGCCAAGGTGAGAGGCCTCAGAAGAAACCAATGCTGCTGGCACCTTGATCATGGACTTCTGGCCTCCAGACCATGAAGGCTACAGAAAATAAATTTCGTTTGTTTAAGCCAACCAATTCAGTACTTTGTGATGGCAGCCCAGGCAAACCAATACAGTCTACAAGGAGAAGTTGGAGAATCATAGTCACATTCATCCCCCTGCAGCCCTGACGTGGCTGGGCAAGTTGGAGCTTGCAGGAAAAATCTGAGAAGTCAGGCTGGACCAGCTGCTGAAATGGAAAAGTGAAGGTAGGATTCATGGAAAGGCATGTGGGAAGTTGTTGCATCCCTATAGCTGCTCCCTTTGTGATAACCAAGCATCCGGTGGTGGGTCTGGAGCCACCGTGGGTGATTAGGGCTAGAAATTGGGAAGAAGAAACAGGCACAAGGCAATGAGAACAAATTGGAACCCCTCAGGCACTTCTGTGTCTTTCTGTCACTGTCTCTGACCTCGGAGACCTTTAGAGAGAAATGGTTACTGCTTTTTCACTTCCCAAGGCTCAGGTAAGTTTCACTTTTTAGCCAGCTGGAACTTGGAATCACAGAGCGAAGGAGATTCTGAGAAATAAAGCTTTCAACTTGACCCAGCTGACAATAGAATGGTGCAGCTTATTAACCCTTTGAGATGCTCTGGGGAAAAAAAAGAGAGAAAGAATCTAAGATCTAACAGGTTAAGTACCAAAAACTATAATCCTCATCATCTACACATTAAAGGCTCTTAGAAGTCTTATTGAAAAGGAAACCCATTTAATTTTGATCAAGCATTTCCCAGACTTTCCCACCACTCAACCTTCTTTCTCCTGTGAATAACAATATTAACAGCCTGTGAGCCACAGAGTGGATGTTGGGAACTGCTGCTTGCTGGCAGCCCTGACGGAGGTACCTACCTGCCTGCTCAGCCCCCTCATGACCATGCCCCCCTGCCAGCAGCAGATCCTCCCTCAGAGGGCTCTTCTGCCCAGGAGTCCTCCTCTGCCTCCCCTTGCTAGTTCCTACCCTGCCCGGGGCTACACAGCCCCACCCTGAGCATCAAGCCCACCAGAATGCCACAGGGTGGAGCAGAATGAAACTCAGGTGTTGATGTTAGATCAGGTGTGATGATGTGTGTGAAGGAAGTCTGAGGAACTTGGCCAGTGAGTTCCTGGCTGCCTGTTCTTCAACACAGTCTGTTCCTAACAATTGTTATTTGTGTGACAGATTCACTTTTTGAACAAATTGGGGCAATTTTCTTCCTATCCCCATAATAGTGTCATGCTTAACCCTTGTGTGGCAATGTGTCTCCTTGAGCTGGAGAAGGTGGCATGGCATGGAGTCAGGAAGGGAATCTCAGATGGCCTGAAGAAAACCCTTGGGAGTATGGCACACACATGACTGTGACCCGTCACATGGATCAGAGTGCATACATATGGAGCACAGCTGTTTTAGACAAATGATAGGGATTATTATTTGTATAACACTTTAAACAATCAGCCAGATGTTTCCAAATCTATTGTCTCAGGGTCCAGGGTGTTTTGATGTTTACACTTTGTCCTACCAGGTCCTGTGGATCTGGACAAGCACATTCTCCAAGGAGATGCCAGGAATCAGCCCAGACAGAAACCAGAGCAGGGGTGGGTTTTGCGCTGTGTACTGATGCTCCATTTTTATTTGTCAATTCAAACATTTGTTGAGGAATTTAAAGCTAAGTTTTACTCAAATCCAACCAGATCTTGGAATTGGCAAAATAAAAATAAAAAGATAGACATATTTCTGGCAAGACTGCAGCCATTGGTTAGCTTGATAGGGCTTTAAATAGCTGTTATTGGGAAAGGGCTGAGGAGCCTAAAAAGGGCGCATTCCGTTTCTTGCCTCCTGTGTCCCTGGTCCCCGGGGTCAGTGGGCAGAGGAGCTATAATTACACCTCAAATGGTTTAAATGACATAGGAGAGAATTCTGAAGCCTTAGGTTGGAACAAAAGCAGGCGCCTATCTTCAGCCAGGCATAGCTCACAAATCTCCCAGCTTTCTCCAGATAAAAACAGTCTTGAGAATTCCTGAGAGACAAGATTCCCTGGAGGGGGCCTGGAGATGGAAATAGATGCATTTATTTTAAGCAGCTTGTAACTCTGGCCTTAAAGGCCACCTCCTCTCTACCCTTTAACTCTGTATAAGTTAGGGCTTTGAAGACAGAGGTATTTTGGGTCATGTTCCATATTCCTTGGGAAAATGGCTCTGTTGATGAACATTCCCAGTTTATTCCTGAGGAACCAGTGTCCCCAGAAATGCTGTGTGTGTGTGTGTGTGTGTGTGTGTCTGTGTGTGTGTTGGGTAGCGAGTGTCGAAATGCTCACCCTGGCTCGAAATCCCAACTCCAGCTTCCTTCAGCCTTCTGGCTCTGCTGCTGCGGGGCTACTCAGGAAAGACCGTCGCCCCGGGACTTGGGAAAGGGAAAGAAGAGAAGGAGGATATCATGAAAGCTAGCTTTCTAGCCTGCAGTGCCCTCCGTGAGGCCGGTTCCATCTGGAACGTAAGACACTGGCTAAGTAGATGTATTTTCCCATGAACCAGCAGAGGGAGCTTGGAGTGGAAGCCAAGAGCCTCCAAGGGCCTTAGATGGATGGAGCATTAGCAATTCTGATTTCCATCTGTTTCTCTGTGTTTATGACACCAAACAAATAACAAAGAACCCCGCCTTGAAGGTGTAGGTGGATTTATGCTCCTCCGTTGATCAGAGGCACCTGTTCCCCACTTTGAGCGGCCGGGTTCCCGCAGAGACCCACAGCCCTAATGAAGGGCAACCTGCTCCCTGGCGTCCTTGCTGAGAGAGTCCCCGCCCCAGCCCTGTGGAGAAAGCCCTGGGGCAGTGGGAGCAGCTGCTCCCACAGTGAAGACACCGGTGGCTGCTGTCAAGACCAGACACCTGGGGAATAAGGTGGCCTCTCAAGAAGGCCGCTCTGGTAGATGTTTTCCAGGACCAATTTGAACAGAGCCAGGTGAGAAAGGCTCAGACCCTCATGGCAAGGATGACAACTTAGATAACAGGATGGGCTTTCTGGCCTTTGAGGGTAGGTTGGCGTGGGGAGAAATTTGGGAAAACTTTCAGGAGAGAGCTTTATTATTACTTATTTCCTTTTTATTTGAGGTGTAATGCATGCCATAAAATGTATAGAATGCACAAATCTTGACTGTACAGTTTGATGACTACAGTCATGTGCTGCTTAACAGCAGAGATATGTTCTGAGAAATTCGTCATTAAAGGATTTTGTCATTGTGTGAACATCAGAGAGTGCACTTACACAAACCTTGATGGTATAGCCTACTACACATCTAGGCTATATGGTATAGACTATTGCTCCCAGGCTACAAACCTGTACAGCATGCTACTGTACTGAATACCATAGGCAACTGTAGCACAATTGTAAGTATTTATGTTATCCAAACATAATTAAACATCATATAAGGTAATGCATTATGCTATGATGTTACAATGACTAGGTATCACTAGGTGTTAGGAAATTATCAATTTCATTATAATCTTAAGAGACCACTGCCATATATGTCCGTTGTTGACCCATGCAGAGCACAACTGTATTTACCTATGTAGACACCTATGTGACACCATCCAGATCAAGATATTGAGCATTTCTAGCCCTCTAGATGTTTCTTTTGTGCCACTTGTCAGTGCCTACTGTCCGGAGATAATCACTATTTTAACTTCTGTCATCATTGGTAAGTTTTTGCCAGTTCTTGAACTCATGTAGCGTGTTCACCTTTGTGCCTGGCTTTCCTTACCCAATATAATGTCTGTGTGATTTGTCCATGCTGTGTTGGGGACCTGTAGTTAATCCTTTCTTGATGCTGGGTAGTATTCCATTGCATGAATATATCACACTTCGTTTATCTGTTCTTCTAACGAGGGACATTTTGATTGGTAACAGTTTTTGGCTATTACAAATAAAGCTGTTATGAACATACATTCTTGCACAAGTCTTTGTGAGGACATATGCATTCATTTCTGTTGGGCATATATGGAGAAATGAAATCACTGATTATAGGGTAGGTTTATGTTTAGCTTTAGTCAATACCACCTAACAGTTTTGTAAAGTGTTGAACCAATTTACATTCCTGCCAGCAATGAGGGGAGTTATACTGGAGAGCTTTTAAACCAGGATACCATGTTTCCCCGAAAATAAGACCTACCCATAAAATAAGCCCTAGCAGGATTTCTAAGCATTTGCGCAATATAAGCCCTACCCTGAAAATAAGACCTAGTGATGGGCGTGGCTACGCAGCGTATCTGCACAACCCATGCATTTCTTCGGGGAGTGGTAAAGAAGATGGGCAGTCCTTCTCATCTGCCTCATCGTGACAGCTACTATCCCAGAGGTGACTGGAAAGGTGTGGGAAGCCCCACCAACAAGGTCGGCTCCCCCTGTCAGGTCCCGGCCATCCTGTGTGTGCTGCAAGCTGAGGCTTTGAGGGGAAAATAACACATCCCCTGAAAATAAGCCCTAGGGTATCTTCTTGAGGAAAAATAAATATAAGACTCTGTCTTATTTTCAGGGAAACACGGTAGTCGCAGCCACACCTCCAGCCTGATGCCACGCTATTTTGCCGGTTCTCCTGCAGGTTCCACTTTAGGACAATGTTCTGCCCTGGCCATGACTGGGGTCATGAATAGGGGCCTATCTCAGCAGGACTTACAGTCTGAGTTCAAGGCTGGAGTCAGTACTTGGACAGTGCTAGGGATCAGTCTGTGGATAAGCAAAGAGCAAGACCATCTTCTGATCCCTTGTGTGATGCTTGGTGTGCTTTACTTGCTGTGATATTGGTAATTGTGATGATGGCAGTGGATACCACTCATTGAACCCTTAGCATGGGCCACTCTCTTCTCCAATCCTCACGACATGATAGATAACATTATTCCTATTTAGAAATTGAGAAAACCGTGGCTCAGTGAGGTCAGACAGTGCACCCAGGCACGAAACTGGTAAGTGGAAGGGCTCAGATTCACACCCTTGTCTACTTACAGAACCCTTGCTTTTCTTTTGTTTTGTAATATTAATTATTCTCTAAAAATATGCATTTGGCACACATTCAAAAGTATAAAAATAGGGAACACAAAGAAGAGCAAGCCATCCTTCCAGCCCCTGTTCCACCCATTTCTTCTCTCTGGAGCCAACCACCGTTACCAGCTTCCAGAGATTGTGCTTTTACAAACATAGGTAGATATTCAGAATGGTCTTTTTTCTCCACATACTTCCTGCACCTTGCTTTCTTCATTTAACAAAACACGTCAGATAGCTTTTCATTGTGATATACACAATGACCCCTTTTTCACAGTGGTAATAATTTATTTAACATTCCTTTTTTGATGGACATCTAGGTTGTTTCTAATTATTTGTTATTATGAACAATGTGGCCATAAATGTCTATGTATACATGCCACTTTCTGTATGTCAAGGATATCTGTATGATAAATATTTAGAAGTGGGCTTGCTGGGTCACAGAGTGTGTATAGCTCAAGTTCCATAAATATTGCCAACCTGCCCTCCATATAGCAAAACTAGTGGATCAAGTTCAGAGAGTCCAGGAGACATCAGATCTCAGAGAATTTAAATACTCCTCATTACCCTGATTGGCAGGCCTGCCATCCTAGATTTGCTGAATGTGTGAATGAAGGAATTCTTCCCTTTAGTAAGCATTGCAGATAGTTCCTGTGGTAGCTGTCAGCTTCCTGCAAGCTTCTTGGCACCAGGGCTGTTCCTTAACTTCTTTCTGATGGCTTTGCCCTGGTGGTATTGTCTCCCAGGTTTAAAAGGAAAATCTGAGGACAGGAACTTCTTTTCTGTAGTACTTTCATTCATTACATTTTTAGCTTTGACAGTTTGAGGCTGGGGTTTCTGATTGAATGTGTGACTGTTATTTAATTGTTGAATTATTACTATGTAAAAAAGACAACTTTATCAGGCTCTCAGAAAAATGCAGAAGTTCCTGGTGCTTTTTCTACTCACCACTTAATTTCTTAAATTCTCCCAAACTAGGGACAGGGCTAGTCTCAAAGGCAATGTTTGGTCCACCTGTAGATGGTGGAATGAATTGAGCCACTAATTGTGGGATTTTAGGCACTGTATAGGATGAGTGTCAGAGGCACATAGGGCTTGGGGGCGTCTCAGTCCTCTCAAACTTCACCTATAGATGACTTTCTATCCACAAAGTTTCATCCCTTCCTCCTTCATGAGCCCCTAAATAGAGCAGGCTGCAGGTGGAAGAGATGCTTCCTTTTTCAGGACAAAAGACTCATGCGAACCACGGTCCTCATTTACATTTTGTTGACTTATTAAAATAAGATCCAAATGTTTCATTGCTCTCAATTACATTTATTAATGAAAGCTAAAAGCTTCTAAGGGTGAAGCTTATTGGAACATATGGTCCACCTTCTACTTCTGAGAGCCTGGGGCTGAGGAGCAGAGGGAGGCACGAGGCTGGGATTTTAATAGCCATTTGGTTTTTTCTGTTACCCCCTCCTCCAAATAATTAAACACAAAGAGCTCTCGCACTCTTTTTTTCCTTATGTGGGAGAACTGGCCACTTTAAATCATAAAAAAATCAAGGAAAGGCTAGAAGACATGCTCAAATAATATTAATAATGTCTATAGACATAGACTTTGGAGTTTCAAACTTTGCCTTACTCTCAAGGTTTCTTTCTCCAACTTTGCCCTATTTCTCAATAGTTTTGATACTTGGTTGGAGAACGGTAGTGGATACTGGGATCCATAAAAGACCCCATAAATTCCTGGCCTAAAGATGAAGAAGTAAGTTCCAGAAGTATAAGTAACATGCCCAGGGTGACCATGTCCAGAAGAGAAAGAGGCTGATGGGCTGGGGTCACCAGGAATCTGTTTTGGGAGGAGGTGGGTTTGGGTTTTGATTTGAAGAATGGTTAGGGTTTGGCCATGTGGAAAGTAGGTAGGGAAAAGGCACTGATGGGAAAAGGTAGAAAAAGATGTGAGCTTGTGTCAGGACATTTGTGTTGGGTGTAGGAAGAAGAACATATGGGGGCTAAGGAGAATGATGGGATTTTGATCATGAGGTGAGGAAGAGCCAACATTCAATGAATCCTTTGTAATAATCCCATGAGCAGGGTTTCTCAACCTTGGCATCATTGCCAGTCTGCGCTAGATAATTCTGTGTTGTGGCAATGATCTTGTGTGTCCCAGGATGTTAGTAGCATCTCTGGGCCTCTCTCTAATAGATGCCACTAGCATTCTTCCCCTAGCTGTGACAACCAAAAATGTCTCCAGATACTGCAAAATGTCCCCTGGAAGCAAAATCACTCCATAGAATGGTTGAGAGCCATTGCCCCATGAGGAAGTTGTATTATAATCCCCACTTTACAAGTGAGGAAATTGAGTCTCAGGAAAGTCAAGTAAATTCCCCAAGGTCCCTTAGCTAGAAAATTTTGCAGCCAGGTTTCAAACAGGAGCAGTCTGGCTGTGGAGCCTGTATTCTTCACCAAAGTGAGCTGAATGAGTATGCAAAAGAGAATTAATTCCAGCTAAGAGATGAGGAGTAAGGCTGCTGATGCAATTCCCTGCCAGTGCTGGTGGAATGGGCCGGGTAGCAGGGCAGGCACAGCCCAGGACAGTGGGAAGTGGCATCTGGTTAATTACAATTCTCTGAAGCCAATAACTCTCTGAATATTAAAGAGTCAAAGAGGGAAATATTTATCCTTCCATAAAGCTAGGCCCCCAGGCTCCAGGGGATCTGATACTGATGTTGTAATATTTCAGAAGTGATTACCCAGCCTGCTTTGGATTAAAATTCATTTTGTGGTTAAAAAGTTGATAGGCTAAAAAAAAAATTCTAAATCTAGAGATGATGTTTGCTTCTCCCCAAATCTAATTCAGGCCTCACACTGCCACTGTAAAATCTATTGATCTGTCAGTTTGTCTCACATTGAAATGATGTAAAGTAACTTTATAAACTCAAATACCTGGTGAATCAGTGAAAAAACATGTTGCTTCTCAAGGCATCTTCTTTGCCTCTTTCAGCTGGTTTCATGCTGCTGCTTAGCATTCAGTTATTTATTTAACATATGTGACATTGTGAATTTAATAATATTAAATTTGGATCTGGTGATATATAGATTATGCCCTCAAGGAACTCACAGTCTGTGATCAGTTAAGGGAAAGCGTGTGTGTCATAGAACACTTCCAAGAGGAGCTTTGGAATGTGACAGGACTTAGGGGCATGAAGGGGTGTGAGGCATGCCAGGTAGCGGACAGGGCATATGCAAAGTCCTGAAGGCATGCAACCTTGGCATTGTAGAGGAATTGCATGTCATCTAATATGGCTTTAAGGGAGAGTGTAGGTAAGAACACAGCATGGATTCCAGCCAAGTTGCACCCCTCCCCCAAAGGGCCCTTTTTCTTTCCATTCTGGCCTTTGTTTCTGTTTTGTGGACCCCCACGTCCAGTCTACTTTCCAGCATTGTGGCACTGAAAAGCATCATGTTCCTACTCCACAAACCTTCCTTAAATACTGCCTGCTCCCCGCCCCCTTTCTGACCCCTCATGACTCTCAGTGTTCATACCTTTATTTTGGTTAATAATCAAATTTTTATCAATAGATTGATGTGCTTTGAGAACAAGAGTTGCATCTTATAATTTTCTGTTTCCCCAGAAGACTTTTAGAAAAGATCTGGTACCCAATAAAAATTCCATTGTTCATTTATTTTGGAATTTCAGAACATAAACTTGAAGACCTGGTGTTGCTCATTCTGGGTGAATTTGATGAACATCTACCTCTGGCTCTGCATGGCATCACTTACTGCTTTCTCCTGGGTTTCTTCCCACTTCTTTGGTTGGTCCTTCTTGGTATCCCATGAGAATTTCTCTTTCTCTGTGTACTTTGGTGTTCCCAAGGTTCTGCCCTTCGGTCTGCCCTGTGGTTTCTTTACTGTCTACATGATGCGTGGCCAAGCTACACTCCATGCTTTTGATTCTCTCCCACTTGCTGACAACTCTCAGTCCAGCTGAGAACTCTGTCTGCATCCCAGAACTGTCTCTACCAGGAGGGAGCCTCCAACAGAATTCATCATTTTTACCACCCCTCCCCCAGCCTACTCTTTCTCCTTCTGCATTCTGTAGCCTGGTGAGTGGCACCAGCATCATTGCAGATGCCAATCAGGAAATCTAGGCAACATTCTAGAATTCTTTCTCCCTCTCCAATCCTCTCAGACACCAAACCCAGTAGAGCCTCCATCTAGAACCTGTACCTTCCTCTCCATCTCTCTTTACTATTAGTTCAGAATTCATTCTTTTTTGCTGAGATACCTGCCCTTAACTGCTCTTCCTATCTTAAGGGGAGTCCTACTATCTTTCTAAAAGTCAAGATTGATCGTGCCATTCTTCTACTTAAATTCTGTAGGCAAATTTTAGGGACAATATTTAAAATTCTCAGGTGAAATCTCAAGTGCTCCATATCCTCACTCCCAATACCCTTTACAAAAGGTTACTTGGTGGCATAGACCATGGAGTGCAGGGACTTCATAGAGTTTGGTGAATAAATAAAAGCATTTTGACTCTCTTGGATGTGATGTGAGTGTGTTTTTAGCTTGGGCTTGGATGGCATTACCTCTTACCCAGTATTATCTGGCCTCTTGTTCAGATTAACATGGTCTGACCTGACACCTCTCTGTGTGTTCTGACACTTCATTTTCTGGCCCAGAGAAGGTGAATTCCTTGTCCTGTCATTAGGTCATTGTCAAATGTCCTGTCTTATCACTTCAGATGTGCGAGGGATGAATGTTCTTCAAGGGGAGCTGGCCTTCTTTTTACTAACAGGCTTTGCTGATTCCTCAAGAAGAGGACTTAGAGCTTTATTCTAGACTATTTGTGAGAGAATCAGAACCTAAGAGATTTTTATTTGGTAGCAATAAATCTTTCTAACCTGGAAGTACTTGCTGGGTTATTTATTACTTTGCTAGCAATAGCAATATCTTATGTATTAACACTTTCATGATACACAAGTGATTTCTCATATAATATCCCATTTTTATTTTTTATCTTTGTGAGGTTGGGATGGCAGATATTACTATCTGAGATGAAGAACTTGGATTTGGACTAGTGGACATCCAGTCCAGCACTCATTAGACAATGGCCACCGTGTCTTCTTTGGAAAACAACCCATTTTTTAAGACTATAGTTTCCAAAGTGGCCTCCTGTATTTTTTTTCTAGTCTATTTTATTTAAGGAAAATCTTTCCCATTATGTCTTTATCCCCTAGATTTCTATCTTACTTTCAACACTGGTAAGATAATTGTACAAGCCTCTCTTTCTATTCTGGCATTTACTGATGATCAATCAGAGAAACTGCTGTTCTGGGCATTAGTGTTTCAGCACCTTAGGCAGTGCCCTCATCCACTATTCACCACTTGAGACTCAAGACTGTCTTCAAATTCTTAGCTGAGTTTCAGCCATGAAAGATGAAAAAGTTCTAGAGATGTGCTGTATAACAATGTGCATATAGTTAACAATACTGTACACTTAAATATTTGCTAAGAGGGTAGATTTCATGTTATTTGTTTTTTACCAGAATAAAAATATATTCTTATCTGAGCACTTATGGGTATTCCAGTTGTGTTTGGGGACCAAAAAGCTATTGCAACCCAGAGAACAAGAACAGAGGACTACATTACAAGAATAAGAACAGTAGGACACAGTCTTGCACTTTCACATGACAAAAGTGAGTTCTCTCAGAGAGCTTACAAAGTGAGGCCCAGGCTGACCTGATGGTGGACATATCCAATCACATGGGACCTGCAGTCCTAGGACTTTGACACACAGGCCTCACCACACAATGATCAGGGAAGCAGTGCTTAGTATACATAGCCAGGAAGAACAACAAGTGACTCACTCTGCCTTGAAAGCTTGCTCTCCAGCTCTGCTTGTTGAATCCTTACTGTTTAAAACTCAGCTCTGATGTCACCTCCTCTGGGACATCTTATTTTTGTTTTTTTTTGAGATAGAGTCTCACTGTTGCCCAGGCTAGAGTGCCATGGCGTCAGCCTAGTGCACAGCAACCTCCAACTCCTGGGCTCAAGTAATCCTTCTGCCTCAGCCTCCCGAGTAGCTGGGACTACAGGCATGCGCCACCATGCCCGGCTAATTTTTTCTATTTTTGGTAGAGACGGGGTCTCACTCTTGCTCAGGCTGGTCTCAAACTCCTGAGCTCAAGTGATCCTCCCACCTCAGCCTTCCAGAGTGCAAGGATTACAGGCGTGAGCCACCACACCTGGCTGCAGACATCTTCTTTTGTCCTTCAACTCAAGAGTGAATTGTTTGTACCTAGGGGGTCCATAGCACTTTGTACACTTTTTGGTTATGTCTCTTAGAAAAAGGCAGTGTAGTATAGTGTCAAAACCCCATACTTTGCAACTATAATGCTGGATTTGAATCTTGACTCTACCCTCCATTAGCTGTGTGACACTGGGTAAGTTAGTTCATCTCTTTGCTTTTTTATCCATGACATGCAAATGATGAGGACAATGGTGCTGATAAGGATGATGGTAATAATAACACCTACCACACAGAATTGTTGCAATGAACAACACATAGTGAGTGCCCTGTGATTGCCATGACTCTGGTTAGTACAGTTTGGCCATGGTTAGAGTTACTTATTTGAATCCCACTGCACTGAGTATATTATCAGTTTTAGTAGGTATTTGTTAAGCTCCAGACTTTACATAATAAATGCTCAATAAGCATTTGTTGAATTGCTTATTGAATTGAAATTAGTCAAGATGGATATTGGAAAAACAGTATTTAATCAGACAGTCATCAATGAAAATTTTGTTAAGTGCTGGCCAAAAATCTACCCTGTGCAAACATTTAACACATTGGCTGCTACACTAGAAAAATTTTTTTCCTTGGGGCCATGGTGTTTTATTACAAAAATAGAATAAAAATTTTGAAAACAAAATGATCTTTTCTAATTTAATGAAAAATTTGTTATTTTTTATTGTTTTCTCTGTGTGAGTTACATATGCTTCACGAAGCCCTGGGCTCAAAATTAGCATGAGTTAAATACAACTCACACAGCAGTTAATGTGTTAAAGACCTTAGTATAGTATAAAACAAACACTCTCCATAATATAATATTGTTGTATAATTATACTTAATAAATTTCTTTAAGTGTCAAACTTAATAGTCTAGCACAGAGCAGGACACTTAGTGGACATTTTAACAAATGTCTAGTGATCAAGTTTCCTTACTGAGTTTAAATGACAAGGATAAGTATTTTAAAAAACATAAGTCACCCCAACTCTGTCAGGAATCGATTCTCTATGGCAGGTGGTGACAGGCCATCATGTCATGTGCCACCCACCGAGCAGCCCAGAATACATGCTTCAAAACCCTGTGTCTCCCTTTGAATTTATTTTAACTTTTTATTTCAAAATAATTATAGATTCATAGGAAGTTGCAAAGGCAGTACAGAGAGGTCCTGTGCCCCCTTTTTACTCAATTCCCCTCAATGGGTACATTTTATGTAACCCTGGCACAATATAAAAACTAAGAAATTGACATTGGTACAATGTGTGTGTGTGTGTGTCATTCTCCCTCTGAATTTTAACTTTGCATCTCTGTGAGAAAGCAGAGGAAAGGGCTTCAGTAGAGACAGTTCTAAGTTGCCCACCCCTGAGCAGGCATTGCCCCGAGAGCCACTGAATTGGGGATGTCTCAGCCCCTCACATCCACAAGAGGCCCCTACAGAGATGGGTGAGGAAGCTTGCAGATCACCCAGGCTCTCCACCACCAGGCAAGCAGAAATGCAGGTGTGGAAGGGGAGGTATATTCAGTATTTAAGATTTACGTGCAGTTTTCCCAAACCCTGACTCCGTTTGCTTTTACCCTTACTTGGAGATTACCTGTGTCCCAGGATATAATTCTTCAATGGATCCCCTATCCTAGGCTTGGTTCCTTCTGCCAGGCTCATAAACACAGTATTCTCAAGGGTCTGATCCACCTGCACGAGGAGGAACAGAGAGGTTGGGCCAAGTGCAGCCGAGACACCGACCATGTAGTCTGTTTATGAAGCTGCAAATAACTCACTTACTGAGGTGTCAGCAATGGTATTTTATAGGGGTTTAGAACACCTCATAAATGCCTTTTATTCAGCATGCTTAATTTTAAATAGGTCCTTAAATTGTAGGGCATCTAAATGCCAGTGTTCTTTGGATATTTATATGCTTTCTTCAAGGTGAAAAACAGCAGAAATGGCCAAGACAGAAGGAAAGACCAGGCCACCATGCCCAGTGGCTTTGAAGGGAGCAGTTTGGGAATGTGAGTGGTGGCGGGGGTGGGTGGTGAGGGAGATTTCTCTCTTATCAGCAGGGCTAGGAGAGAGACATGGCAATTAAGAGCTCTCCGGAAGCTGCGTGCTGACTTGCTAGTGTGCAAACCTCATCCTGCAAATCACACGGCAGCTGGAGGGTGAGCAGGGTGCCTCGCAGAATGTGCAATGGGATGCACGTTACCACAAAAAGGTCAGTGTGTACTGGGGGCCTACTATGTGCTGGGTCCCTTTCAGAACTTAATTTAACCCTCACCATGACCAAATTAGACAGATGTTTTAATTACCACTCTAGAGAGGACAAAAGTAGGAATCAACAAGTTAAGCAATAGATTCAATGCCATGGGGCCAGTGGGCAATGGACTCAGAATTTAATTTCTGTTTACACTTGGGGACTTACTCCCCAAGCTTCTTCATCACAAAATGAAGATGAGTAGAGAGGCAACAACCTGTGTGACAATCAAATGAGATCATCACCATAAACAGCCCAGTGCCTTATGTATAGTGCTTGATCAATGTTAACTCCGACCATTATTTTATTTATGTTGACTAACACGTTAGAGCATTTAACTATATACTAGGCACTCTTCCAAGCACTTTAAAAGTCTCATCTCATTTGATTATCAGAACAACCCTGGAGATAGGATCTTTATCATCTCACAGTTGGGGGGCGAAGGTACAGAGAGGTTAGCTGAGTTGCCTACGGTCACACAGCTAGGCAATGGCACAGCTGGGGCTCAACCCTACGTAGTCTGGCTCCAGAGTCTCTGCTCTGAACCACTATTCTGTGCCGCCTCTGTTGTGAGGCTTCTTTCCTCTTGGATCCCTATGAGGACTGATGGTCTAGACACTGCTGGGTCCAGACCAACATTCTCACAGACAAGCCTGCATCAGCATCACCTGCAGGGTTGCTATGACACAGATCGCTGGGCCCACCCTAGAAGTTCTAATACAGTGGGTCTGGGGTGAGACCTGAGAACATGAATTTCTAACAAATTCCCAAGTAGTGCTGATGCTGCTTGTCCAGAACCACACGTTGAGAACTAGGGGTGTAGAGCAAAGGTCAGGCTCACCCTCTCCTACATCCAGCCAGGATGGGCTGTAGTTGCCTCTCTCAACTCTCTGCCCGTTCATGTCTTCCCAGGCATCACAGTGAAGTGGGATTTCACCTCCTCCTTGGTGTTGTCTCTGGTAACCCTCATTTCCCCTTTTTTCTTGACCGTCTAGGGATCCCATGGCCAGTGCTAATGTTTGGATGTGATTCGTCTCCACCAAAACTCATGATGAAATTTAATTGTCAATGTAATCGTGTTGGGAGATGATACTTTAAAGAGGTGATTATGATTGTAAAGATGGATTAATCTCTTTCACAGAGACTGGGTTCATTCTCACAGGAGTGGATTAGTCCCCTTAGGAGTGGGTAGTTTTAAAGTGAGGTTGCCTCTTGTATTTGGTCTCTCTCACATGCACTCGCATGCCCTTCTCCTTTTCTGCCATGTTATGATGCAGTGTGAGGTCTTCACTGAAAGCCCACCATGCACCAATGCCATGCTTCTTGGACTTCCCAGCCTCCAGAATCGTGAGCCAAATAAACCTCTTTTCTTTAAAAATTACCCAGTCACAGGAATTCTGTTATAGCAACATAAAATGGACCAAGACAGCCAGGGACACTCTGTCCAGCCCTGGGCCAGCTTCATGGGCACATAACCAGTCACACAGGCCTCGCATTCAGAGTGGTGGTGTAATGCTGTTGGTTTCTATTTTAAAAGTTGTAATAATTTATTTTAAAATTTGTGTTTTGTAGGTGAACTCTGAGGGGACAATGGAGCATGGAACTGGGGCTGAGCCTTGGCTCATACATGGTCCCAACTCCTGTTGTCTCTCTGCTTCTCTGGGATGGGTTCTCAGCTACCTGCTCCCCTCTCCAAGTATCCTGGGCCTTGCTTGGCCTCCCATTCCCACACCTGCCCTGCGATGCTCAGGGTCATGGCCAGGTTGCGGTGCTTGGTCTGCCTTCCAGGTGGGCCTGGGTGGGGGTTCATTGAGGGAAGATGAAGTGGGCACCCCATGGAATCTCAGGGTAGGGCAAGGGGGAAGCTGCTCTCACTCCGAACCAGCAGCACTGCAGCACATTTAGTGGAAACATGCAAGACCTCTCATTTGCCTTTAACCCTGGTGTAGAGGTACAGTCCCTCGGGAGTGGCCTGTCCACTGTCAGGCAGGTCTGTGGGAAGAGATGATTGACTCATTCACCCCTGGCCAGGGCCCGGCACTTTAATTTTTCTCTGGGCCCTGAAAATTATGTAGCTGCCCCAATCTAGTGCTCAGCTGGCTGTCCTGCACTGTAGCCATGGGCCCAGTGGCTTCTACAGTGTTCAGTACTTCCATATGTCCCTAGTATGGTCCTGGCACACAGTAGGTGTTCTGCTGGTGCTTGGAGTTTGACCTACTTAATCTGAGATACTTGAGGAGCAGACATGACTCTCTCCTCAAGAAGGTGAGAGTTGACTTGTGTAGACTCTTTGGTTCTTTATTTCTTCTGTTATTTGTTTTTCTTTACAGTATAGGGATATAAAGGTAAATAAGGCAGAGTGGCATACCAAATGGGGGCCACCTGGAAGAGAATTTAATGAGGGCTCTTCACTTTTGACCATGTTCAGCAAACTTTTACTGAACGGAGATGACGTTTAAGAACAAGGCATGTGGAGCGATAAGGTGAACCCCCTCCTTCCAGAAGCTCATACTACAATGGGGAGGGGATGAAAACACAGACGGTGGAGTACAGTGTGGTGACTGCTCTAGTGGGGAAGGTGCAAGGCAGAGGAGAGCAAGGGGCAGGACGTATTTATTCAGCTCTATGTTTGCCATCCTTCTCTCATTGCCTCTGTGAGAATGACAGATTTGACAGGGAGTCACTGTGTATGCAGATTATCTTAAGAGAAAATGGGAAACTGCTTCCCTGGACCAGGCACACTCAGTTACCAGGGTTTTCACGGCCTTAGTGGTCTGTCTCATCATACTCTGGAATTATTCCATAGTTTCTCTCTATTTTTCTCCCAAGTAGCTGAAGGACGAGAGAGAACATCATAAGAAACTTGTATTCCTGTGATATGCTAAGGAGAGTAACAGGCATGTCTTTTTCTCTGAGTTAAAGATGACGGCACCAATAGAAGAAAGTCCAGGGAGTTTTGTTTCCAGGTGAAGGAGCTGCGGGAGGACCCAGACAGAGAAGGGTCACGGACCTCCTCTTCATGAGACGCTAAAGCCTCATTCAGGTAGGCGTTCATGAGAAAGTCAGGGAACTCTACCCTGGACTCTTTTATAAAAGTCACTCCTTAGGAGTCAATATTTAAATACAGTGTTTGTTACAGTGGTTGACGTGTGCTTGGCCTGGAAAGGTGTACATCATGGCCACATGTCATTCAGTCATGTGGCCACACCTACCTGTAAAAGTGAGTGGGATACATGGGCTAACTGTGTGCCCAGAAGCCATCACCAGCCAACCTCTGCTGCAGGTACGATATGTCATGTGAGGTTAGCACACTTGTAGTGCAGGAAAAGTGTCCAGGAGAAATTGATAGCCTTTTGAGCATAAATCTTGGAAACTCAAAAGGCATGTCAGGTATTGTGGTGATGAGAGAAGAATGTGTCACTCTAGGAAGAATGTGTTTTAGTTCCTGTCACCTTTGCATTTACTCAGGCTTGGTCTGTCTTTGTCACCCACTAATTAGCTCATTTAAAAACAATATACTGGATGCCTATAGATGCGTCAGAAGTTCTTATAAGTGCCAGGAATACAGATGGGCTGTGAGTCCTGCCCCGTCCTGCCTTGTGGGGCTCCCAGTCCAGTGGGGAGATAGAGAGTTAAGTGCTAGAATAGTAAGGAAACTATCCTGGGTGCTCTGCCAGGGGCCTGCCTGGAGGAGGTATGGGGAGAGAGAGAGAAGCTTTTGGTAGGTTATAGAGAGGTCAGGGGAGACCTTGAAGAAGAGAGGAAGCATGAAATTAATCCTGAGAGATGAAGGTCTAGCATTGAAGCATCAAGTGTCTAGGAGAATTGAGTTTGTAGTGAAAGTGATCTTAGGTCCATATCCTGGCTCTGCCACTCACTGTGGCTCAACTTTTCTAAACCCCAGTTTCTTCATCTGTACAATGGGTGCAATAAATCAGACTTTGCAGTAATATAATAACGAGTTTTCAATATGTGGTATCTAATATGATAATTCTCAGATATGAGGCAGAGCAAGAAATGCATTTCAAATGTGAGCAGTGGCAAGAGCACAGGGAGCAGTAGCAAAATGTCTGGGACATGGTGAACTGGCTGAGAGTTGGGTACAGAGCTGAGCCGTAGGGCAAGGGTAGAAGGCAATGAAGCTGGGTGGGAGGGTGCTCTTGAAAGGCCCTGCAGGCAAGGGGTCTTTGATCAAAGGGGTAGCAGAGTCACATGAAGCACAGCCACCTGTGGGTGCTGAAATGTCCCTAAAGCCACACCCCTCCTCTTGGGACCCTTTCTCCCGGACAACTGGAGTTGTAGAGAGAAGTGGAAGTGAGGGGAAGCACTGCATCTTTTCCTCTCTGCTACTGTTGACTTTTCACATCCCATTCTCTGGGTAGAATGTGGCAGTCAGTCGGCACATTGGAAAGACAAATGACATCACAGCATTGACATATACACCAGGAAAACCCTCTAATGGAACCATTCAGTTAGAAGTGAGCCAAGAGCTGGCACAGAAAGAGGAGCCAGGCTTAGTTCACTAATTATACTAACTTCAAAACTAACAGAGGATACGGGCTTAGCAAATGATGTAGGGAGATATCAACATGTATAAACAGGAAGGCATAGGAGCCATATGTTGGCCACTCTCCACCCACACAGCTTCTCCAGACACGTCCATTCATCCTGTGCTGCCTGGGGATGATTGGCAGGGAAGGGAATGTACAGAAATGAGCATCAACCTCACAGCGACTGCTGTCCCCATGGCCTCCAGCTCTGCTGTCTGTGCTGCCTTGGGTGATGGCATGAGGCACCTCTCTTGGCTAGGTGGGTAGACTGACCCACCTCAGGGGCATTTGTGGGCTCCTTTACTGAGAATCTTAGGGTCTTGAGAGTGCCAACCCAAGGATCAGAAGTGCTGGGTTTAATTAAGGGTTAGTTCTGCCCCTTGGCTAGTTCAATCAATTAATTTGACTGTAAAATGGGGATGATAATGTCTACTCCACTAGCAAGTATGAGTCATTCATTCTTTCAGCAAATATTTCCTAAGCACTTACTTTGGTCCAGACAATGTGCTGGGCCCAGGAGACAGACCCTTATGGGACTCCCAGTCTGGTTGAGATGCAGCGCCATAGACAGGTGTTCATGCCTAGGACACTATGGCAGCCAGAAGTTGGTGTCTACCCCACCTTGAGAAGGAAGCTTCCCGTAGGGTCCCCATTTCTGTGCGAAGCAGGAGACAGGTCATGTGCGGAGAGCAAGGGGCATGAGGAGTTGGTGGAAACTCAAAGAATATGGACATGAAATGGTTGATGAGGGGAATATGAGAAGCAAATGACCAGGGATTGCCCAATGGTGACTCATTATGACAATGAAGGAGGCTGTGTGAATAAAAGCAAGTGATAAACAGCTCAGGGCAACAGCGTTGTCAGGTTTGGCCACAGTTATGTTGGTCCTTACTAATACTTTTCTATACAGAGCCTCCACCTAGCACACTTGTTGGCTAAACTAGCCCTTCTACCTCCGTGTTTCCTGACACATCCATGTGCATTCCCGCCCTGTCCAATCACTCCCATGTCCCTGCTTCTTCTGCTCCCTCCAGATGACCCCACCCCATCCTCCAAGGCTCTGCTCCAGGCCTACTTGCTCCAGGAAGCCACCTGGGATGCCGCTGTCACTGTATCTGCTGTGTGAGTCCATCCCACCCATTTGGGGGCCAGCAGCCCTGGCCACCAGGGCCTATCACTTGGCTGAGTCCACGTTCCCTTGGTTTTCTCTTAGGTGTGTGCTCAGTCTCCCACCTGACTCTGGTCTGAAGACTCTGGAGGTGGGGGAGTTTGGGTGTACCCTTCTCATGGAATGGCAGGTCCTTATTCGTGCACACTGCTGTGGCAGAGATGGGGTCTCTGCTGCTCTCTGTCACTCACCTTGGTTTTTAATGTTCCTGCTTCCCTGAATGGCATGAAGACATTGAGCCCCCACTCCACAGAGAATCGGTGGGAGGGCCTGCCCTCGCAAGGCGGAGTGCGGAGGTGGGAGACAGACCATCTCGAGGGTGGTCATGCCTGTGCAATAAGGATGCTCCAGGATAGGTGGGTCCCGCAGGAGCAGGGACCACTTCTTGCCCATCTCATGATCCCGGGTCCTGGCACTCAGTAGGACCTCTATTTCCTCTTCCCCTCCTTTCCCTTCATTTCCTTTTGTTTCCCTAAAATGTCTGTGCCTTTGCTGAGCACAGACACTATGCAAGGACCAGAGGATTCAGAGTTGAAAACACAGTATTCTCATAATACCCAGTCTTGGCTCTTCTAGTTCCTGGCATATCCCAGCTACCCCCAGATATTTGTTAATCTGAGCAAAGGTTTCTGCTAAGGAGAAACTTCTGACCCTCTGAGGATGACTCCCCCACACCTCACTGCAGCCAGCACTTGTTTCACAGGAACCATTGAGCTTCTGCCCGTGCTCTGCATTTCTTGCCCTCAGGGACAAGTAACTCATGGGGGACAGAGCCAGGGCACGAGAACCTCAGTGTCAAGCTGTGTGAAGTTTCCCCCAAACACAGATGCTTCCAGAATGCTGGAGTTGTCTGTAACAGGAGGACGTTTTTCACTCCTCATCAAAGGAGGCACTAATTTGCTCTACTCTGCAGGGTCTACAACTATTGGAGAGCTGGGTGGGGGCTGAATGTCTTCATATCATTCAAACAAGCAGGAAAGTTAAAAACCAGGGTGAGTGACAGAGAGCAGCAGAGACCTCGTCTCTGCCACAGCAGCGTGCACGAATAAAGACCCGCCTTTCCATGAGAAGGGTACACCCAAACTCCCCCAAAGGCAAAAAGATTTGGCAGGAGGGGTATTGTAGTCAATAGCAGCGCAATAGCCAGTGCCTGTGGGGCCCTGGAAGTATGCCAGGGTGCCCTTATCGACTATTTTTCTATCCCTTGAGGGAGGTACCCATATTGCAGGAAAAAAAGTCAAAGCTCAGAAAAGAGAGCAGACCGGGGAGTGATGGAGCTGGGACCCACGTGTGGGTCTTCCCCAGTCTCTCTCCCATGTTCTGAAAAATGAATCCATCAAAGAATCAGATACTGGTTATTATACTCTTGCTTCCTGTACGTCCAGCCCTGAGCATGGATCAAAGGCAGGTGGGGCGGGGTCAAAAGGAGAGAAAGGTGCAGCCTCTGCCCACCATTCAAGTGAACAACCCATCTGGGGAGCCACTACAGGCCCAGCCACATGAAGGCAGCCTGCGGGCCATGCAGGGGAGTGCAGACTCTAGCCTGAAAGCAGTAGGCTGTTGAAGGGCTTGCAGAAGGGGCAGGTGGCTAACATGACAGTTTTAGGGCGACCACGGGCGTGACGGTGTAGAGAATGGATGGGAGAGGTGCAAGGTCGGAGGCTATGAGACCCGTGAGGATGCCTCAGTGGACTCTATTCCGTGGAAGGGTCTGTGCCAGGTGCCGTGGGAAAGCAGAGGTTTGGAATGTCTTGGTCCCACTCTCACAGAGCTGGGGACCACACCTGTGCGAATCCCTGGTAGATGTTCTTATGTCAGTAGAGACCTGCGGGATCAGAATGGAGAAGGGAGAGAAGGCACACAAGCAGGGAGGCTTCTGAAGGTGGGGGTGTTCACACTCACTTCCACTCCCACTCCCACTGAAGGAAGGAGAGGGCTTTGATAGGTCAATACAGGTAAGGAGAAGCCCAGACAAGGACACATGGACGGGCAGAGCCCAGGCCATAAGCTATGGCCAAGACCAGCAAGGCTTTCTCTAAGGCCAGAGGACGGCAGGTGGCAGTGAAGCTGGAGAGGAGTCTGGCACCTACTAAGGAGCCCAGGCATCGTGTGAGAACTGAAAGCCTCAGAAAGGGACTCAGAGGGGAGCCAGGGTGGGTGGGCATGGGCCAGAGAGAGTCCAGCAGGAAAGGGAGCCCATTTCACCTAGCTCAGTGGCGCAAACTTAATATGGAAACACCATTAGCAGCAGCAGGTGGCTGCAAGCACTGGTGAGGTGGGGTGTTAGGGGACAAGGGGAAGAAGTCTGTCAGAGCCTATAATGGGGGCTACGACCACAGAGACTATGGTCATGGCTGGAGGTGCCACCTGAAGCAGAGAGAGCAGGGGACGAATGCCCTGGCTTCTCTTTTTCTCCTGCCATCCCATTGGCTGAGCCAGCCAGAAGCCAATTGACCTAGCAGCTTGGCAAATATAGCCTTAAGAAGTCAGCCCCTCTGTCCTGCAGGGCAGAGTATGAAAAGAGCAAGTAATGGACTCCAGCAAATGCAGCCCCAGGGCCAGCAGGGCCCGCAGGACATGTTTTGTGATGTCCCCACCCCATGGCTGTTCATGTGATATGACAGACCTTCTGTGGATATGCTCCTGTGGGCTGATGAATTGTCAGACTCCCAGACTCTGGTCTTTCTGTGCCCTCTTTGGAGGCCATGGAGTCCTGGGGTGCAGGCTTAGGAGCCCAGTGGAAACAGAGGACATGGGGAATGACCCCTGGGGACAGGACCATCAATGAAGGCCTGCCTGTGGGCTCCAGGTCTCACCTCCCCGCCACCTCTGGCTCCCTGCTGCCCACATCTCTCACTCCCTTTTTGCCCAGTCAGCATTTCCCTGCTTCTTCACAGTAATCGCCATTGACAGCTATTGACTGGTGGTGGCAGGGCTGAGAGCTGAAAGTGAGGGAGTGAAGGGTTTCCTCATGGTCTGGTTGTACTGCTCCAGATGCAGCAATGGGGTTGCTCATCTTTTGTCCAAATTCTAAAGCCTATCCCTCCTTCATTTCTCATTGCCTTTCTTCTTAAAGAGAACCTCTTTGAGCTCCAGGTAGGGGTCACCTACTCCAGAAAGACTTCCCTGATTGCTCCAGCTCACAATCTGATAGCAGGTGTGATGGGTATCGACCCTTTAATGCCAAGACTAGCATATCTTAAGGCAGAGGTTCCCAAAATCAAGTGTGCATCATCATCACCTGGAGGGCTTGTTGAACCACGGATTGCTGGACCTTACCCCAGTGTTTCTGATTCAGTAGGTTTAAGATGGGGCTGGGAAGTTTGCATTCCTAACAAGTGCCCCTTTGGGTGCTGCTGGTTTAAGGTGATAAATACAGCTTGGTGTGTTTATGATCCATTTCCTTAATGACTCAATAAGATCTTTTGCGTCTTGGAGAAGAGACCTTATTTACCAAAGAGCTTTACCTAGTGTTTTGGTAAGAGCTGGTACTTAATAAGTCATTGCTTCTATACTAACTAAAAAGAGTTTTTCCCCCCTTGTGATTGCAGTGGAAGGGAAGATAAAAGAATTTAGGTTATTGGGCTGAATTTTATAGTGTTGTAAAATTTTGAAATTTACCAAATAAAATAGTTCTTTGTCCTGCTGGTAAATGAGTTAGTATGTAAAGTATTTAGAATAATACCTGCAACATGTTAAATGCCATAGAAATGTTTATTATTATTATTAGTAGTAGTAGTAATTCTGCTGAACCTCTTGACTTGCACAGTCTCTCTACCAAAACACATGAAGAGACAACACAGACCAGTTCAGTTCTTGGACTACCCAAGATTTTCTATTTTCTGAACTAAAAAACACCCAAATGTTAGCAGCACCTACCTTTTGAAGGGTAGATTAGGGATGAGTTTTATTTCCATCTTTATACTTCTCTGCATTTTCCTAATTTTCTACCACAAACATGTATTATCATGATAAGCAGAAAAAATATTATTTACAAACCCCTCAGCATTTCTAACACAATAGCACACGAGACATAAGTTCAGTACACCATGCTGAACACACATTTTATCACCATCATGAACATCATTCCATTTTGGGGCCAGGAGCTACTAAGCATTTATTCTTTCTTTCATTTATTCATTTGTTTATTCACTTAAAATATAGATTGGGTGTTTAGCATTTGTTATCTCTGTTCTAAAATTCAAAAATACAAAGGAAGTGTACCGAGCAGTTAAGGATATGGCTTTGGCATCAGCAAGACCTGGGGTCTGACCCTACTTCTGTCACCTGCTGGCTGGGTGACTGGACAATTTACTCCCCCTCCATGTGTGTCTGAGTCCTCATCTGTAAATGGGAATCACAATGCTACCTTGGCTACATAGTCTCTACGAGGGTGAAGTGTGGGAGGACCCATGCCCAGCACGTGGCCAGCACTGCTGGATGCAGGCTGTTATGACTGGGGTCGTTGTTGCAAGAGCTGATTCTCATCACGGTGTCTTAGTCACCCCAGCGATCCCAGGACGCCCACGCAGATGGTTCTCTTAGCTCCCACCACCTTAGGTTTGGTGAGTTTATCATCCTTATCTTTGGGGTGGGGACTGTGAAGTCTAGAGGACTAAGGGGCCAACTCAGGGTACCACACAAGCCCCCAGACTCCTGCCCTGATGGGACCTCTGTGTCACATCACCGGCCATGCAGGGTGACAGAATGTGGCCAACCTTCTCAGCCAGTGGCTGTGCTTCCCACTTTGCATCAAGGATCTGAGGTCAATTTGGTTGTCTTCAGTGCAAATTCTGCAGCTCCAATGTACACTAGAGTTAGGGAGACCTTCTTTTCTGAAGAGTAAAGGCCAAAGGAGTGACTCTAACTTAGTACACGTGGATGGCATCTCACATCTGCCACGGCAGAAATGAGGCTCCATGTCACCACATCATCTGTTGAGCTGCAAAAAGATTCCCTAGGAGCTGAAAGCTGACATGTGCAGCTAAATATTCCTAATTGGGGAGCACAATGGAGCCTAAAGCCATAGTGAAATCATCCTCCAACATTAATACTATGATCAGAACAAATGAGACAGCAATGGCATGCTGATTGAAAGAGCGGGTGCCCTGGGAATGTGAGAATCAGTGGATTGTGGGAGTTTTGCTTATTCAAGCATGATGTACCATTTTGGAGATGATGGTGCCACTTCTCCAAGAGAGAGACCTGGGCCATTGGTGTCCTTCTCAGAGAGGAGCCAACATAGATAGGTGGAAACATGGATAGGTGCAAGGAGATCCAGTCGGTGGTGCCAGCTCCAACACTGACCAGCTCTGTGGCCTTGACTCAGTTATTTAACATCTATCTCTGAGATTCAGAATTCTCATCTTAAAATAAGAGTAATAATGGAATCTTCACAGAGATATTAGGAACATCAAATTAAAGAGTGTGTAAAGAAGTCTCTCTAGAGCTGGAAAGTGCTATATAAATGGCATTTTTACAATAAACATAAAAATTTAGGGAAGTTTCATTTATTGTGGTATAAGGGGCTAAAGTTTTCCACAAATGAAAATTTTTAGTTAGGTAGAACTTAAGTGGGTTTTGTGGCTCATACCTTTATTGAAAAGGCTCTTTTATAATACATTCTGTTACATGTCTCTGCCTTCTTAGACATTGCCTGCTGCTTGTTGCTTTTTTGTTTGTTTAGCCTTTATGAGGCTGTCAGCTGCTATTTTTTCTTTTCTTTTTCACTATGGAAAGTTTCAAACATATACAATAGTGGAGAACATAGTATAATGAACCCATTTATCCATCATTCAGCTTCAATAATTATCAATTCATGGCTAGTCTTTTTCCACCATACTCTCTCCTCACTTCCTTTCTACCCCACTCCAGGTTATTTTAGAGTTAATTCGGCTGTTCTATCATTTTACCTCTAAATATTTCAGGTTATACCTCTTTAAGAGAAGAACTCTTAAAAAATCATAGCCACAATATCATTATTAAATTGAGAAAATTAGCAATAATTTCTTAAAATCATTAAATAAGTAACTTGTGCTTAAATTTCTCTGCTTTATACATTCTTTTACAGCTTGTTTGAATCAGGATATAAATAAGGTTCATACATTGTGATAGATTGATATCACTCTTCAGTCTCTTTTAATCTATAATTTCACTCTTTATGTTTTTCCTTTGCTATTTATTTGTTGGAGAGTCTGGTCTGGGTCATTTGTCCTGGAGAGTTTATCTCATTTTACATTTTGATTGTATTATATGGTATAGTTTAACGAGTTCCTCTGTTGCCTATATTTCTTGTAAATTGGTAGCGAGATCTGGAGGCATAATTGTATCCAGGTTAGATGTTTTTGGCACGAGCACTTCACAGGTGGTGCTGTGCACTTGTGGCAGGAGGCATGCCATGTCTGGTTGTCTTTTTGTCAGGTTTGCAGACATCGATGCTCATTGCCTGGATACATTCATTCATAGGGGTTGGCAAAATGTTGATACACGAATTCTATCATACCACCTTCGTTTATTAGCTAGAATACATCTACAGATACACGTCTCTTCAGCAACTCTGTAGTTACCCTGAGGGATACTTCATTTAGGAAAAGCAAGATAAATGCTTGATTATCCCCCCTCTCTTCACTTAAACTAATTTAAAGATAATTATCTGATTCACTTGTACCTTCCAGTGATAACTAAACAGCATATTTTGTTTTTATAAATGCATGGATTTAAACATATTTGCTATCTTTTAATCAATTACAGTGTCATTATCATTATTGAGGCTTAAATGGACTCACCTTGGCCAGTGGGAGCATCTTCAAATTTTCTCCTGTGTCTTTTTTTTTCTTTCTGAGACGGGGTCTCACTCTGTTGCCCAGGCTGGAGTGCAGTGGCTTCATCATGGCTTACTGCAACCTCAAACTCCTGAGCTCAAGCAATCCTCCTGCCTCAGACTCCTGAGTAGGTGGGACTACAGGGATGTGCCATGACGCCTAGCTAATTTTTCTATTTTTTAGTAGAGACGGGGTCTCACTCTTGGTCAGGCTGGGCTTGAACTCCTGGCCTCAAGTGATCCTCCTGCCTCAGCCTCCCAGAGTGCTGGGATTACAGGCATAAGCCACCATGCCCAACCTCCTGTGTCCTTTTGACATGATCCTAGAAGTCTTCGATAGTTTCCAGGCTTTTTAATGTCCCAGACTCATCTTGTAAAATTTCTGCCCCAGACCAGTCATCACACATTTCTCAAGGATTCCTGATTTCTTTTAGTAGGAAAATGGGTATTAGGGGTGCTCATTGTCACTAGTTTAGTTTTTGTTTCTATGCTTTTAATGGGCAGAGATAGGGAAAGATGTATATATATAGGCCTATATTTAAAATGAAATACATTGTCAGTTAATACTACCACTACTAATTCAGTTTAGGATTATAGAATTTTACATAACTTCATTGATCTGATGTCTGTATGCCTTTTCTCCCTTACAGAAAATATAATTTCTTAGTGTCACCAGATAATTACTCATGTGCTTCACTGAACAACACACATGCAACAGCCTAAGAATAACAATACGAACACCACCATGAACATTATGATTTAAACATAAAACATGATATTACAATTTTTTGCAGTTCTTTTTGTCCTTGGTATATATTCCACTAGGGCTAAATTTTGAGTCAAATTACTGTGTTTTAAAATTGTTTGGAATAATTCTGCTCTGTGTGGTTATACCACTCACTGAATACAGAGTTAGGTTCACGTATTGCATTTTGCTTTTGATTTTAAAGGATTATTTTATAAAATTTAATTTTGTTTTATACTTATGTAAAATATTCACATGGTTTCAAAATTAATCTATGAAGCAAGGTATATTTAAAGAAGTCTAGCTCTGATCTATAGTATTTTTAATATAAGCAAATATGTTTTATATATTTGTAAATCTTTTTGTGGATAATTGGCAGCAGACTATTCACTTTTTCTACCCTATCTTTTGTACTAAATATATCCTTGAGGTTCCTCCATAATAGTATATAGACTTATTTCTCCTTCCTTTTTATATCTGATATCATTTCTTGTCAGTATCACTATGCCTGTCTCTAGCAATCTACTAACTTAAAGAGTTTAGTCTGTGTGCTTTGAAAAATAGATCTCCTAGCTTACAAGGATTGTGTGTTAACTAAGATTTAACAGGTTCTGAATAAGGACCCACGGAGCTCTACAATAAGAATGGGTCTGATTTTTCTGGCAGGTATCCTTACTGCTGAACCTTGTGCCCCAATAAAAATTAGTTGCATCGAAAGGCTTCATGGTGTTTTAGACATCTTCACAATGATCAGAATAGTCACTGCAACAATAGGAACCACTATTAATGATATTTGCACCAGCTATATCCATGACATGTGGTCCTTTTGGCTGGCAGAGACAGTGGTGTCTGTAAATCATTACTTTGCTGTTGGAATTTCTTCTGGGAAACCTGTAATTTCTGGGGATTATGCAGGCTTAAGAATTTAAAAAAACATCATTTGGTAGGATTCATCTTAATGAAGTGTTCTTCTGTAAGCCAGGAAGGGGCTCATTACTTCTCTTTCATAGCATTATTTTATTTATTAATTGATTCATCCATTCAGGTGTTCATTAAAAATAACAAGTTTTTGAGCATCTACTCCATCCAGACACCATGCTGGAAATTGAAACTGAGGGTATTTTCCTTCTTCCTCTGGGCCCATTGGCCTTTTCTTTTATCTTCCTGGAATATTCCTATATGACCTGTCCCAGAGTCTCAAATTCTCCTTTCATAGAGGCATGTTTAAACCCAGGCAATTGGTAAGGACTGGGCCAGTCTTTGCAACCGCTTGTTCAGGTGTAAGGGGAACAGTGGGTCCTTCCAATCATGTGTCCTCAGTTCATCCCGCTGATAGTATCTGTTTATTTTTGATAGTTAAAGCTGAAATGGACTCAGGTCAAATAAATTTGGGTCTTCATAAAGTACTTAGACATTTTTAAACTGAAAGCTTTTATTGGTTAAGCATTAGTAATATAGTTGTTGTTTCATGGAAATAATTGGCCCCTTTTCTAAATATAAACTCTTCTCTGTTTTCGCACAGCTGACAGGCTGTTCAGTTCTGGGGCACAGTTTGCCTTCTCCTCTGCAGAACCTGTTTTTTTTCCAACAGACTATGAATAGGTTAAGCATAGTACTGCTGTGCAATGCTGTAGTCTTCTGCTTAAGACAATTTGCTTTTAAAGGCTGTTACAAATTGCTCTACATACAACTTCAGGCTGCATTACTAAACTACCTCTTGGGGTTACTTTGCACAAAGGAGATGATATGAAAAGAGAGCTTCTGAAGGAGCAGATCAGCAGGTGGCAAAGCACACTCATGAGGTGAAAGACAAGACATTTCAAAAAGGGTACTCGTATGCACACACCTGTGTACACATTCACACACTCACATGCACACATGTATTTGTACTTAACAAACATACACTCATACATACTTGTACACACATACAAATTCATACAGGCACATATTTGCATGCTCATATACACACTCACATAGCTACCAATACATGTGTACACAGATATACACACTCTCATACATCCACTCACTTATATTCACACTCTCACACACTTATGCACACTTATGCATAAACTTTCATAAAGCACACACTCAGTTCTAAATAGATTCTAGTTATTAGCCCTTTATCGGATGTGTAGCTTGTGAAAATTTTCTCCCATTCTGTGAGTTGTCTGTTTGTTCTCTTGACAGTTTCTTTGGCTGTGCAGAAGCTTTTTAATTTGATCACATCCCATTTATTTATTTTTGTTGCTGCTGCGATTGCCTTTGGGGTCTTCTTCATAAATTCTTTGCCTAGGCCAATGTCTAGAAGAGTATTTCCAACGTTTTCCTCTAGAATTCTAATATTTTCATACCTAAGGTTTAAGTCTGTTACCCAGAGTGAGTTGATTTTTGTGCGAGGTGAAAGGTGTGGGTCCTGTTTCAGTCTTTTACATGTGGCTATCCAGTTTTGCCAGCACCATTTATTGAATAAGGATTCTTTTCCCCAGTGTATGTTTTTGTCTGCTTTGTTGAAGATTAGTTGGCTATATGAGGATGGTTTTATATCTAGGTTATCTGTTCTGTTCCACTGGTCAATGTCCCTGTTCTTGTGCCAGTTACAAGCTGTTTTAATTACTATAGCCTTGTAGTATAGTTTGAAGTCTGGTAAATTGATGCCTCCTATTTTGTTTTTATTGCCTAGGATTGATTTTGCTATATGGGGGTCTTCTCTGGTTCCATACAAAGCGTAAAATTATTTTTTCTATGTCTGTGAAAAATGATGATGGTATTTTAATAGGGATTGCCTTGACTCTATAGGTCACTTTGAGTAGTACAGACATTTTAACAATGCTGATTCTGCCAACCCATGAGCATGGTATATTCTTCCA
>VBSM01000272.1:1174203-1222012 GCA_008086735.1 Cheirogaleus medius
ATGTCTGATTGCTATAGCCAGGACTTCCAGCACTATGTTGAATAGAAGTGGAGTATTATTTTTTAATCATTCAGTCATTCTATGTCTTTTGATTGGGAAATTTAACTAATTTACATTTAAAGTAATTATTGATAGGGAAAATTCACTATTGCCATTTTTTTTGTTTTCGATCTTGTACTTTTTTCCCTCTTGTTGTTTTCCTTTGTGTTTCTTTTTTTTTAACCCCTGATGTTTCCTCATGGTATTCCTTTGTGTTTCATTGATTTTTTTGTAGTGATATTTTTCATTCCTGTTTTTTCTTTTGTGTGTCTTCTATAGGTTTTTTTGTGGTTACTATAAGGCTTTTATGAACCATCCTATACTTACAACATTGTCTTTTAAGCTGATAATAACTTCAATAAAATATAAAAACTCTTAACTTTTACACCACCATGTACTTGTTATTTATGTCACAATTTATATCTTTTATATTACGTACCTGTTACCTTTCTTAGCACTTTTGTCATTTAGGTTTTATACTTTTATTTTAAAAAATTAGAAGTCATTTACATACCATCATTACAGTATCACAATATTTGTCTGTATATTTACCTTTACCAGTGACTTTTACACTCTCATATGTTTTAATTTTACTATTTAGTATCCTTTTGTTTCAACTTGAAAAACACTTTTTAGCATTTATTGTAAGACAGGTCTAGTGGTGATGAACTCCCTCAGCTTTTGTTTGTCTGGGCAAATATTTATCTTTACTTTATTTTTGAAGGACAGTTTTTCTTGGTGTAATATTTTTGTTTTGCAGTTATTTCTTTCAGGACTTTGAATATGTCACCTCACTTCCTTATAACCTGCAATGTTTCTGCTGAGAAATTTGCTGGTAGTCTCATCATGCACAGCTCATCTGTACATGATGAGTTGCTTTTTGCTTACTGCTTTCAAAATTCTATCTGTGTGAATTCTGCAAGATATTTAAAGAAGAATTAACACCCATCTTTCTTAAACTGTTCAAAAACATTGAAGACAAAGAAACACTTCCAAATTCATTCTATGAGGCCAGCATTATACTGATACCAAAGCCAGGCAAAGACACTATAAGAAAAGAAAACCACAGGCTAATCTCCCTGATTAATATTGATTCAAATATCCTCAATAAATTACTAGCAAACCAAATTCAACAGCACATAAAAAATTATTCACAATGATTAGGTGGGATTTTTCCCTGGGATGTTAGGGTGGTTCAACATACACAAATCAATTAATGTGGTACACCACATTAACAGAATGAAGGATGAAAAATCACATAATCATCTCAATAGATGCAGAGAAAGAAGTTGAAAAAATTCAACACCCTTTCAGGATAAAAACTCTCAATAAACATCTATAGAAGGAATTTTACCTCAACATGATAAAGGGCATATATGAAAGGCCCATAGCTAATATCTTATTTAATAGTGAAAAAGTGAAAGCTTTTCCTCTAAAATCAGAAGCACAAAAAGGACACCCACTTTTACCACTTCTCTTTTGTTTTCAACCTGTGATAGTTCCAATTTCTCCATATCCTCACCAATCCTTGGTATTTTTAACTCTGATAACATGTCTATTCTGGTAGGTGTAGGAGGCAGAAACTTTGGTGATTTTTGACGTGTAATATTAATAGTTGTACATATTTTAGGGTACATGTGATATTTTGACACCTGTACACAATGGATAATGATCAAATCAGGGTAATTAGGATATCCATTACCTCAAACATTTATCTTTCCTTTGTGTTTGGAACATTACAATTCTCTTCTAGCTATTTTGAAATATACAATAAATTATTGTTAACTATAATTGCCACTTCTATTCAAAATAGTGCTGGAAGTCCTAGCTAGAGCAATTAGTCAAGAAAATGAAGTGAGTCATCAAAGTTGGAATGGAACAAGTAAAATTATCTATTTTTATATAAGATGATATGATCTTATATGTAGATGATATAATCTTATTTAAAGTCCCTAAAAACTTCACACACACACACACACACCCCAACTGTGTTATTACTAATTAGTTAATTCAATAAAGTCACAGGATATAAAATCAACATGTAAAAATCAGCTGCATTTCTATAAACTAACAAGAAACCATCTTAAAAGTAAATTATGATAGTAATTCCATTTACAATAAAGTATTTTATTCAAAAATAATAAAATATTTAGGAATAAATTTAGTTAAAAAGATGAAAGACTTATACAATGAAACCTATAAAACACTGATGATAGAAATTGAGAAAGGCACAAATAAATGAAAAGAAATTCTATATGCATGCATAGGAAGACCTAAAATTGTAAAATGTCCTTACTACCCAAAGCAATCTGAAGATTCAATGATGTCCCATAAAATTTACAATGCCTTTAAAAAAATATAGAAGTAGAAAAAACAATCCAAAAATTCATATGGAACCACAAAAGACCTCTTAATAGCCAAAGAAATCTTGAGAAAAAAGAACAAACTAAAGGCCTCATACTTCCTGATTTAAAAATATATTAGAAAACAACAGTAATTAAAACAGCATAGTACAGGCATAAAGACAGACATATAGATCTATGGAACAGAATAGAGAACCCAGTGATAAACCTAAACTTATATGCTCAAATGAACTTCAACCTGGGTGCCAAGTTTACATAATGGGGAAAAATAATCTCTTCAACATTTGAGGTTAGGACATGCAAAAGTAAAAAATTGTACCCTTACCTTACACATACACAAAATCAATTAAGAATAGATTGAAGACTTAAACTTAAGACCTGAAACTATAAAATTCCTAGAGGAAAACACAGGAGAAAATGTTTTGACTTCAATCTTAGCAATGATTTCTTGGATATGACACTGAAAGCACAGGCAGCAAAACAAAAATAGACATGTGGTACTACATTAAACTAAAATGTTTCTTCACAACAAAGGAAAAGGCAACTTATACAATGGGAGAAAATATTTGCAAACCATATATCTGATAAGTGGTTAATATCCACAATACATAAGAAATGCCCCAACTCAATTAAAAAAAACCAAATGACTCTATTAGAAATGGGCAAAGGACTTGAACAAACATTTCCCCAGGCGTCAGCCTAGCTCACAGCAACCTCAAACTCCTGGGCTCAAGTGATCCTTCTGCCTCAGCCTCCTGAGTAGCTAGGACTGCAGGCATATGCCACCATGCCTGGATAATTTTTTCTATATATATTTTTAGTTGTCCAATTAATTTCCTTCTATTTTTAGTACAGACAGGGTCTCGCTCTTCCTCAGACTGGTCTCGAACTCCTGACCTCGAGCAATCCTCCCACCTTAGCCTCCCAGAGTGAGACACTATTAATAGAAGCTTTCCCACTAAGATTGGAAACAAGACAAGACTGTCACCTCTCACCACTGGACAGAGCCTGGCACTCAAAGGGCACCCTATGTACACTCCTATAATAGTACCACTACAATTGTCTCCCAAGTGTCTCCAATTACTTGTTCCTTGTCAGACACTCCACAGAGCAGTATCTTGAGAAGAAGGAAGGCTCTAATGTCCCACTGATGTTGGCTCCCACTCTGCTACTCCCTTTCTCTGAGCTCTAGACCTCTTATTGCATACATGATGATAATAAAGCCCTCCTTTTGTGTCTGTTGTGAGGATGAGGATGAGGCTCGATACATCTGTGGGGCACCTGGCACCATGCTGTTTCCTCCACACCTATGTGCTATCCCCTAGCTCTCAGGCTGTGCTTATCTGAGAAGCTAATCCTCACCAAGGGGGTGGTGTGGGGGTTCTCACTGGACTGCACATTGGAAACCCTTGGGGATTTAATAAATACTCAAGCCAAAGTCCTTGCCCCAGAGATTCTGATGTAATTGGTCTGGTGTGACCTGGGTCCTGGATTTTAAAAATCTCCCTAGGTGTTTTTACTGTGCAGTCATTTGAAGATCATTGGTTTACCAGAATATAATGACTTCCCCTTGTGTATTCCATGATAATGTATGAATAAAAACCCTGGAATCCTTAGCCCAATGGGTAGATAAGGGCAATTTGGGGTTCTGATGCAGTCCAGAGAGATAGATGCTAGGTAATAGAGGACCTTCCCTCTGCCCCTCCACTCCCAATCCCGAAGGCAGTTGCCTCCCCTGCTCTCCCAGAAGGCCAGCCTTCGGTGAGGCATCTGAGGCTGGTCTGACACCTGATTCCCTGCCAGCTCTCATATGCCTCAGCTGCCATGGATTTATCTTCCTGGCAGCCTCAGGAGCCAGCTTTTCACAGGGTGCTGTTCCTGGTGGGTGGAAGGTGCATGCACACTTATGTCCCCAAGAGTTCCTGTGGCCCTGCCAAATCTCTTCTTCCTAGTTTTCCATCCTCACCTCTTCCTGGGGAGAGAGAAGCACCTCATCATTTGTTTCTTTATTTCAGACTTAGCCACGATGCTTCATTTCTGGTTCTAGAAGACCTGAGCTGATTTAGACCAGGTGGTCAAAAGCTATGAAGTGCCATGAGGAAGACTGGAGAGATTTAGATATCTCCCAATAATAAAATCACCTGGACTAGGCCAGCACTGTGTGATACCACAAGTGCCTGTGTGTGGTGGTGGTCCAGGGCAGCTTAAAGTTAAAATATGTCATTGTCAAGTAGGAAGGATTTTGGAAAAATTTTTGGTACTTGCATTAGGTATGCCACAGGTGTTCAAGCAAGTCCTAGTTGGAGCCTGACCTAGAGAGACAGATCATTTTACCAAGTTATTAGGAGCCATACTTGCTGGTTCTTTCCCAACTTTACCAACTTCCTAGCATGAGCACAGATACTCCCTAAGTCACTCTTATATGATGTCGGAGTGTGGAGGAGGGACCTTCATGGGAGGCTAGATAGAATGGAAGTTCCTTCCCATCCCTAGGTGAGGGTATATTTCAACCTTTGAAATTTTGAAGAGGCCATTTTAAAACACCTTGGTGTGCACAAACCAAACATCCATAGTCGTACATGGGCCAGAAGGTGTGCGGTAAATGTCTGATTCATCCTGATGTGAACCTAGCCCCAGGCCTGGCACACACCACAGTAGATACTCAGTAAACATTGTAGGAATGATGTGCTACATGCACAAACAATGGCACAATGGCAAGGCCATTTGGCCAAATAATTGTTATTGGGTACCTACCTGGTGCCAAGCACTGGGCTAAAAAAAAGTAAGCAAATCAGACCATGTCTATCCCTCCAGGAAGCTCACAGCCCTGAGAAATCAGCGAGATCATCACAGGCTTCATCACACTAGTGTATTTTTTCAGGGTGGAGTCTAGTCTGCTATGGGGTGGGGGTTTTAGGGAAGCCTCCTGAAATGAAATATGAAGTGGGAATTAATTGGATTGAGAGTGGGGTCAGAGTTTTCCTTGCAGAGGGAACAGCTTCTGCCAGGGCCTCGAGGTGGAAGTATGGCTCATGTAAGTTCCTTGTTGGGAGCACAGACAGCGGAGGAGAAAGTGGGGTAAGATGAAGCTGGATGACCTTCAAGGCAATGGGTTAAGAATTTAGCCTTTATCATCGGGACCCCGGGTAGCCAGTTCTGTCATTGAAGCATTCTTGTGCAGGGTCAGACTGTTTTCTCTGTAACCCCTCACTCTCCTGTGCATGAGTCTTGATGGTCTGTTTTCAAAATGCCTCCTCTCCCCCCAGGTGATTCTTATGCACTCTCAAGTTTTAGAGCCATTGACTTAAATGCAAAGTTGCAAAATTAACCTGGTTAAGCCTAGTTAATTCTTCTTAGGCTCCATCCACAAAACTACCAAAAGAATAGTGGCACACTCACCTCCTGGTGAGTAGGTGGGTGGGTGAGGGTAACCTTCTGGACAGGGCTGAGGGCAATTCTCTGAGGAAAGATGGCAGCATGAGCCATTAACAGCCAACACTCAGCAGCTGAGGGATGGGTGCATCCTCCCACCTCCTGGAGCTAATTTGAACCCCATTTTACAGAGCCAGGTAGAGTTGTTTCACTTCTGGTGCCTTTCATACTCCATATGCCTATCTTCTCAGAAAGGGTGGGGGGCTTTCTCTTTAGGATCACTCCCCCCACTCAGGGTAGTACTGAAATGGGAGTTGTCACTCCTCAGGAAGGCTCCTTTAATCCTGAGAGCTGCCCAGGTAATTCTTAGGATCTTGATGTCTGTTGAGGAAGAGTTCCAGTAGCCACAAGAAAGGAGATTCTCCAAGGGGAATCTGGGGTTTCCAGCACATGGTACATGCTGGGGAAGCTCAATGCCTCTGCCCCATGTCAGGAAATGTCTCAGGATTGGGATGCAGGTGCTGTGAGCTATAGACTTGGCTCTCTTGTCAACCTCCTGGGTGAGACCGTGGTTGCTGGAGTTGCTGTGCCAGTTTCCCCTATCGCTGAAGGCCTAGGGATGGCATTTTTCACCTTGTGTGCCATTTTGGATCGATTGGCTGTGCCTTTGTGCACCAGTGTATTTCTGGGCTGAGCAGAAAAGAATCCCATGGCTCATTATTAGTGGCGCTTACCATGGCTGAAGGAAGAAGGTTCAGGTCTAATGCTTACATCCTTGGATGGATGGTCTTGAAATTCTCTTCCTGCCAAGGCATTCGGAGAACTGTCCATGAGACTTTCCTTGACTTTCCTAAAACTTATTCTTCTTCCCTTTCTGTCAGCTCATGAAGATTTTTTCCCCCAGTTCAGCACCATTGGAAGGTACAAAATACTGCCCAATGGTAATTCTGTTTTTATTTTGATATATAAGTATTATTGGACTTTTCCATTATTATGTAATTTTAAAATTTAACCACTTGATTCTTTAAGTAGAGCAGAAGCTTCTTAAGGGCATGTTCTCTGGTCACCCTACATCCCCTAGAAGGCTTCCTACAGATAGTGGTGAATACACGTCTATTGATGAGGGTGTGGAAAGACCTCTTGGATTTGATTTAACTGTCTGTACTTAGTTGTGAAGTTCTTGGCACCCACTTGGTTCTGGCCTGCAGACTTTATTTGTAATGTAGACAATTTTAATGCATGCTGTTGGTGCTCTACCAAGATCTCTTTGTCTACATAGGAGCCTTTTCAGCAGTATCTCACTTTAGAGGTCTCGTATCATAGTCCCTCGTGATTCTTGAGGTGACCTAGGAAGTTCAATAATTCTGCATCTTCCAACTTGAACCTGCCAGGTAGCCTCTTCAATGTAATGAGCTCCCAAATTCTTTGTCATACCTTAGGTTGCCATGGTTATTTCCCCCAAATATGGCCACTATTGTGCACTTTCTGAGTTACAAATTAGGACTCATGGTAAACATGGAGTATTTTAAATCAGGGCTGTGCAGAGAAATCCAGGGTGTACAGTCATGATGAGTTCTGCTCTGGGGCATGGGTAAGCCAATGATGAGGCAGAATTTGCTGAGGATCCCCTAAAGAAGTGATGGGTGTCCAGCTGTGGGTCAGGTACCTGGGGTTGATTTCTGGGGGAGTGGGATCCTTTGTGTCCCTCAAGAAGCTTCCTAAGCTGGTTTTGTCTGCAGTTACACAACTCCCACCTACCCCCTCAGATTGTGGACAGAGCCTTTGTTTCTGAGTGACGGCACTACACAATTCTCTCCTCCTCACAGGTTGAGAGGTGTAAGATGAGGCCCAACTGACAGAGAATGGATGCTTGTTTTGCTGTCTTTGAAGCCTGCTCAGCTCACGCGCCCCAACACTCTGGGGTTTGCATTGCTGACAGTCCTTGCATTCCCTGCGCATTCCCCCTCAGTCGGCTCAGGAATGAAGAACGCCGCATGGAATGCGGGCAGACAATTGGCCCCACTCTGTTGCTCAAGGTCTGCGGCAGCTGCTCTCCAATTAAGCATCCTGGTTCAGACGAGGCCACTGACCATCAGTTCACCTAAATAAATCCACTTCTTCAGGAATGCTGGGGATTTCACACAAGGCCTCACATGGCTTCCCTTGGGGCTTCTGAGTTTTAGAGACTATGATTACACACTGGCAGCACTGGGTATTGGGAGCAGCTACGCCCTCTGAACCTCAAAGCTGGGAGGACACATGGCTGTTTGACCATTGTTTGCAGTGTGGCAGGTTGTGGGTGAAAGTTTCTCCTCCAAGGGTGGGTCACCGTCTGGAGGGTTTTCATGACTTGGCCCTTTCACAACTTACTTCTTCACACTCAGGAGTCTGGAGCCCTTCCTCCCCAGACTGAGACACCCTGCAATAAGAGTCAGCAAACTGTGGCCCATGGCCAAATGTGGCCCACAGTCTGGTTTTGTCCATGAAGTTTCATTAGAGCACAGCCATGTCCATTTGTTTGCATATGGTCTATGGCTACCTTCAAGCTGCAACAGCAGAGTTGAGTAGTTGCAACAGATACCATATGGCCTACAAAATCTAAAATATTTTCTATCTGGCTGTTTACAAAAAAGTTTGATGACTCCTGCCCTATATTATCTAAGTAGACTCAGTATCAGACCCTATGCTGGGACTTGGATAGAGAGGGGATTGATTCAGGGAGAGACTGGGCCAGAGCTTCTCTTCCTACCAGAAGTTTATAATATTTCTTCTTGGAAATATCATAAACATATGACAGAAGGAAATGTGAGGCTGCATAATGCAGGTGTCCAAGTCATGTTCTGTTGAACCCTAGTTCTTATAAGATGCCCCCCAGTAAAGGGTTTAGAAGTCATGAACATTTTCAAAACACATCTCTTAACCTCCTCTTGAAGACTAACAACATATATTGGTATATTAAATACTCTGAGAAGTCCTGTGGGTAACAAACCTATTTATATTATTTAACACAATAATGTTTTTCTAATGAAAATTCTAAAGGAATTTCTAATAGAAATTGATCACAGAATCATTTTTTATATACATAGCCCAATCATACTCCACAAAATCTAGAAATACATTTGGGAAACGATGGCCTAAGAGAAGAAGTTCATTTCATGGATTTTAGGAATATTTATTTTAATTCCAGAATACTCTCACTTAGTTCTAGAAAAGGGTGGCAAGATATCTGGTGCAGCCTTTGTGGCTTTGTAAAACCCAGGATGCCAAGAGTTCTTTTCCTTCTCTTAATGACTCCGGGGCCAGAGAGTCAGAGAGGGATGCAAACAGCATTATGGGTGGTGAGGTTGGACAGCGGACAGAGGCCCGCACTTGAGGTCACTTGGGGCCTTTTTGCTCCTCGTCTCCCCTGAACTATGCTGATGTTGGCACCAGCCCTGGGAGGGAAGCCCACCTCTATAGGATCACCTTGTAGGTCCAGGCATGGAGAAAGATGGGCATGTTGAGGGCAGGCAGCTCCACTAGAGAGAGCACCCAAGAGGCTGGCTTGAGCTATGCACACACCCAGCCCCTTCTTGCCAGTCTCTCCTATCTCACATATTGGCATGAGTGGCTGGGAAGTGGAGGAAAGAGTATATACTTCTAACGGTACTTCTGTTGGGAGTTTGGGATTGAACACTGCTATCGTGGGCCAAGGCTCACTAACACAGGGCGAGGTAGGAAATGGTGTCCCCTATGGAGAGAGCTGATGGATACAGAGTCTCTGAAGGAGCTTGTGTCTGGTGGTGGAGGGAGACTGATAAGCCGGCACAAGACACTGTCCTGGCTGCGTGGATGCTGTCCTGGAGGCCTGGCAGGATCCTGAGACAGCAAAGGAAAAGCCAGACACAGCCACAAGACAGACGGGATGAGGTGGGAAAGTGATGGGAACACATCGAAACATTTAAACAAGGGCTAGAGAAGGAATTTTGGTGCAGTCCACCACTGTGGGTTCAGGCCTTGTCCCTCAGGAGATTAGATAAAAGATATACAGGCTTGTGCAACGGAAAACACAAACACATCCCTGAAGCAGAATTAAACCTGCTGTGAAAATGGGCAGAGTACCTGACAAGTAATTAAAGAAATCTGAATGAGGCAGTAAAATGAGAATTTATTTTATCTGGATCAGAAGAGTAAGACTTTTAAAAAGGAAAATAATTAAAAGGTGGAAGGCTGTGGGAGGTTGGCCTGTCCCACACTGTTGATGGGACGAACATCACCATGACGTTTCCCTATGTCACAAGAGGCTTCAAAATGCTGCTACCCTTTTACCAGATGATTTCTCGTCTAGAAATCTATCTAAGGGAATGAGCAGAGGTGGGGAAGAAGAAAGCTTTATGAACAAAGATGTTTGTGCAATGCGAGTTACACTATCAAAATATTGGAAGTCTTCTCAATGTTCAACAACAGAAGGATTAAATAGATTGACACTCGCACACAATGGACTATTTTATAGACTGTGAAAACCGTGCTTACAAAAACATTTTAAATGGCATGAAATTCTTTTGATATAGCATTAAATGAAAAAGAACAATACAAAACTGTAGAAGATTATCTAAACCATTTATATATGTGTAATGTGGTAGATAAAATGTTAAAAATATGAATGGTAGAATTCTGAATAATTTTAATTTTTATTTTAGGTATTTTCTAAGTTTTCTATAATGGTCATGCAGTGTGGTTATAACCAGGACTTTGGAGCAAATTCTTCAGCAGTTCAGAGATGGAGAAAACATTGTCCTGGAATAAGCAGGAGATGCTTCCTGATAGAGCTGAGAGTTGAGAGGACCCTATTTCAAATGACCAGTGCTGCTGCATGAGGCAGACCAAGTGGGTCTTCCTATTCCCACCTGACAGCCCGGGCCTGACACCTGTGGGTCCATGCCGCGCTCAAGGTTATGTGGCCAGCATTAGCAGTCAGGGGGAGAACCCACCTCCCAATTCCAAGCACGTGGGCTTTTCATTAGGCCCAGCTGCCTGTGACCGAAGGAGCTCGTGGGCATCTGCTCGTTATCTCTCAGCCCTCGTCCTCCGATTGTTTATCTGCTGTGGTTCGGCAGAAGCAAGCCTGGGATGCCTGCCCTGGCCAGGCTGCCTCGCTCCCATCTGCCCCTATGTCTCAGCAGCGATTGCTCCAAACCGGCTGGGACCACTGCTTGGAGCTGGCAGCGTTTGGGAGCCCACTGCTCCCAGGTTCACTGAGACTAATCTCCACCAAGGCAGTGAGCACAGACACAAGAATCATCTGCTCCCACTCAGCAGTGTCTCATACTGGGAGTGACTCAGCAGGCCCTGAGGTGCCTTCCAAAAACTGCTATTTGTTTGAGCAACACTTGATCAGAACGTGCATGCTGGGCTCTTTGCAGGTTTCCCTGGGAAAAGCAGCATCGGGGGCTGTTGCCAGGAAGCTGAATGTGCTAAAACAGGCCGCAGAGAACGGGTGGGTGGCTTGGTGTGAATAGGAACGCTGGTGTCAGACAGCCTTGGATTTGAGTCCTGCCACAGCCAGCACCCAGCCAAGGGGCCTGGGTCAAGTTCCTGAATTTTTCTCAGCCTTAATTTTCTTCTTCCATCACGGGCATGATGATATCTCACAGGGAGAATTAAACAATATGACAATGATGTTCCATAAATGTACTATTATGACTAATAAAAACGATCACTTTATTTTAAAAAAAAACTTTACTACTTACCATTAAATATAATTGGGTGATATTTTATTTGATTCTAAACATGTTCTGACTGAACGGTGCAATATGGGACATGGAGGGGAAGTTTGGAACAGCTGGAGCTTTTGTCTGAGACATGACAAGAAAGACGTGCACATTGCAGTGGCTTTTAGAGGGACGACGTTGCCAAGCAGAGGCCAGTGTGAATGTGAAGGCAGGTGTGGCAGGCCCACAGCTTTGCCAACAGTAGGGGAACTGTAATGCTGGGTTGGGTCCTTGCTGCAGGAGGGAGGCAGGGCCACACTCATTCCCATCCTTGTGCCTCTGCTCACTTCATTTTCCAGCCTAGAGTGGCTTCTTGGCCTCTCTGGGCCCCATTATCCTTCCAGATCTACTCACATATTCTCCTCCTGCCTCCCCATCCAGGAGTCACCAAGCTGGTCAACAGTGTTTCCTCCTCTCTGCCGCTCACCTGTGCCTCTGTCTGAGAGGCTGCGCAGAATAGTGGGAAAAACAGCGGTACCAGATAGACCAGTCTGTGCCACACATCAGTTCTGCAGCCAAGGGCGAGTGATGCGACTGCTCTGAGCGTCAGTTTCGTCATATGAAAATATGCATCATAATTACAATTACCGACTTTTGAGCACTTATGTGCAGGCATTATCTAAAGAGCTGTAAATACCTAACTTCCCTTAGTTTCTCTAGATGAGGGAGGCAGTGGGGTGCTGGTAAATGTTTAACAACTGGCTCTCTAAAAAAAAAGCAAGCCTAGATTTGTGGTTTGTCAATTGCTGTGGTATAAACGCTTTCACTGTGGCTGATTTCAATTTGCCAGCGTGACATCACCAAACACAAAGCTGGGAAGAGGTGTGCACAGTCAACTCCCACACACCATAGGAACGTGTATCTAGCGTACCTCTGAAGGGGGGAAGGTACTGTCACTCTCACTCTATGGGTGAGGAAAGCGAGCCTCAGAGCTTAGGCACCTGCCAGAGCTCCCCACGGGTGGTGACGTCAGAGCAGCACTCTAACTCGGGCTGCCTACTGCCACGGCCCAAGTTCTTTCTGCTTCACTCAACTGGGTGACCATTACAAAGATCACCTATAACCAGGCGTGGTGCCTGGCACACAGCGGGTACTCATGAATGATAATTGTCATTGAAACTTTTGTGAATGGTAATGTCAGCGGCTGGTTTTCCAGACCTTCCTCCTCTGAGGCCCAGCACAAGCCACTCTAGAAGAACTGGGGAGGAGGACTCGGAGGCCGCTCCTTCCACCAGGCAATTCACATCTTCACCTATTTTCCTGGTGAGAACATTTGAAAAATGCCTTCTCTGTTAAATTATGACCTCTGTAGCTCCTGGAGGGCAGTCTGTTATTTTACACTATTTAGTACAACGTTTCAGAAATACATTTGAGATGTCCATGTCCAAAAGGAAAGGAATGGTCAGCAATCCTGAGCTGGTCACTGTGGGGGTAGGGGAGGAAAGAACAGAACCCCTGCTTCCTTTGTGGTTATCTGCTAGGGACAGATATTTCCAGCGAATACGTGTGATCACCCCTTGGTTATTTAAAGCAGCGGTTTCTAGGCTTTTTGGCACCAGGGACTGTTTTCATGAAAGACAATTTTTCTATGGACCAGGGGTGGGTGGAGGATGGTTTTGGGATGATTCAAGTGCATTACATTTATTGTGCACTCTATTTCTATTATTACTATTATAGTATTCTATTATTATTTCTATTACATATTATTCTTATAATATATAATGAAATGATTATACAACTCACCATAGGTTGGGGACTCCTGATTTAAAGAATCTCTCCCTCAGCCCAAGTATGTGTGCATGCACGCACACACAAATACACACCCAAACTCCCAACACTATGGAGGTAACAGTGCTGATTACAGTATAAGGAAGAGGGTCACGAACATAGACCGAGGGTTCCTTTGGGTGTCACCAAGGGAAATACTGAGGGAACCGTATGTTTCCTCATATGGGGGCATAGATGGAAGGACACAGCTTGCTTCAGGGCGATGGGCTGCAGGTGGGATTCTCCCCCCTGGGCAGGGCCAGCGCTTCCTCCGACATCTGCCCAGTAGGATCAATTTCACCATGGAGATCAATCTCAGGGCAAATGGTCTGAGTCAGAGAGCCCAAGCAATGATGATAACAACAAAAATAAGCACACCATATACTTACCCAGAGATCATCTGCTTTAGTTCTCGCAGGCACACTAGGATAAAGTGCCTAAGTTATATCCCTACTTCACGGTCCAGCAGACTAAGGCTTAGGGAGGTTAAGCAACTTGCTCAAGGCCAGGCACTGTGCTAAATGTTTCACAAACATAATATCTCATCTGATTCACCCAGCCCGTCCATGCAGTTGGTACTATTGTTTTTAATTTGGTAGAAATGGGGGCTCAGAAAGGTTAAGTAGACTACTCAGAGTCACAGAACTAACAGTGGTGCAGTGAATGGGCACTTGGGTGTCCTTGACTTTGGAGTGTATGCTCATAACAAATACCCCATAGGCTTCCCTGGAAAACCTGAGATTATTGACCCGGCCCGAGTCCAGGCCTCCAGCCTGCCTTCCAGGAGCTGGTCTGGTGCCGCTGCCCAGCATTCAGCCAATGGGTCTCGAGAGAGAAGTGTTCTTATTTCTCGATATTAAAACTCCACATGCCTTCTCATTGCTCACAGGTGCTGCACAGGTGCCTTCTCTCTCTCTTCCAAAGCATGTCAGGTGGGCAGGAACCACCCTTTCATAGTTGGAAGTGTTGTTCCAGCCTGGCTAGAGGAAGGCCATGAATTTCTTTGGACTCTGGACCCCTTCACTCAGTCTGCCATGGATTATACTAAGCACACAGTAATCAACTTTCTGTGACCCCACCCACCGTGTTTATCTGGCTGGTGCCCAGGACTTTGGGGAGCTGGAAACGTGGGTGGTGCCTTCCCAAGAGAGGGTGGCCTCACTGTCCTTATTGTTACTGTCCTGGTTCAGACCCTTGTTATCTCTCTGTCCTGATTCAGGCTCTTATCATCTCTCATCCAGGAATCAACAATTTTAAGAATTTCAAGACAGTGACAGGAAAGCACTAAACCAAGCATGGACCCCAAGTGTGGGGCTAGTGTGACTGCACAGGTCACACGCCTAGGCCCTGATCTCACCTGGACTGTGGCATTTGCCTCCTAACTAGTCTCCCCGCCCCTCCTCTCTTGCCCCTCTGCAAGCCATTCTCCATGCTGCAGCCACAGTGACTTTCCTTGACTGTAATTCTGTAAAAATCAACGCACCGACTCACACCTCTATGGACTGAAGGCCTAGGTGAATGTAGCAGGGGCTCCAGAACTGGTCCCTCTAGACCTGGATTTCTCAACCTCAGCACTATTGACATTTTGGACCAGATCATTCTTTGTCATAGGCGACTGTCATGTACACTTCACGATATTTGGCAGCAACCTTGCCCTCTACCTTCTAGATGCCAGTAGCAGCCCCCACCTCTCACTACCCCCTGCATCATGACAATCAAAAATGTCTCCTGACTTTGCTGAATGTCCCTTAGGGGTAAAACTATGCCCAGCTGAGAATCACTGTGCCAGGCTCAAAGATGCTGCACCTTGGGCACAGCCCATGGGATGCACGGGCAGCAAGTGAGGAGGGAGCCAACCACCACTTGGCCCTTGGAGTCAGACCATCCAGGCTGGGTTGAGCTCTGTGGGGACTTTGGGTGAGGGTCATGGTTGTTCTTCCTGACAGTTCTCTCTATTCTTTCCCTGAAATCTCAACTCACCCAGGTAAAACAACAGGTCTGACTTACTAAAACTTTTTATGAATCTGTTTCAGCTCTCAGCTTATACCATTCTTTGGATATTTTACAGAATTTTAGAGATTCTCAAGGTAGGCCAATCACCTGTATTTTAGATGATAAAACTGCATCCCAGTTTTTGTCCAGTGATTTGTCCAGTGTAGTGGACATCTTTTGCATTTGCTGGCCTAGTCCCCACTCCCCTCTTGTAAGGTAACACTGTTGTGATTTTCTTTGAGGAAACACTACCCTAAACTCTTGTGCCATGTGGTGGGCTTGAGCTGACGTGAACTTCCTGCTTTGGGGTTCATCACATGACCCCGAACTGGCCAATCAGAGTTAGTCCTGGGATTTGTGCTAAAACTCTTGGAAATGAGGCCCCTCTATTCTTCTGGAGTTGCGAGCTGGTCAGGTAAAAGCCTGGAGTCTTGGGGCCCACTCATGCAGGGAGCCCAGCTGAAAGTGATGGCAGCATGGAGGTAAGCAAAGCTGGGGATGCAGAGCCTGGGTCCTGTGGGCCACATTTGAGCTCCTGAGTCTGCTCAGTTCTGTAGGCAAATACACTGCTGGACTTTTCAGTTTTGTGAGCCCATAAAGTCCTTTCTGCCTCTGATAGTCTGAATTAGATTCCTGACACTTGTATCCAAATGGATATTGACACATCTGGGGTTGTAAGTGCACTGAGGGTCCCAAGTCTAGGTCTCCCCCAACCCCAAGCTCAGGGCTTATTTATAGCAAGATGCTGCCTGTAAAAGCTTGTGCAAGAGCTTTGACATGGCCAGTTTTGTGTGTGATGGCCCCAGGAATCAGCCCCCACCCTGGCAAGGGTCACAATGAGACAGTGCTCTGGTTCCTGGTGGCATATACTTACCAGGCTGCTGTGAGGTTTCTTTACCATTCATTAATGCATTCATAGGGAACATCCACCGAGAGACGCAGCAAGGAGCAGGCCTCATAAATCTTTTAAACTGACATCAAAGAAAGGCTTTGATTTTTCCAAATCCAGGGTAAAAAGGGTAGCTTCTCTGTTTTAAAAATATTTATCTTTTAAGCATCTTCAGACCCAGAGTTCATCAAGTGAATCTTCCTTTTAGCCATTAGAGTGAGCTGTTAAAAACAGCTAAAATAGAGATCAATTTCTCTTTCATTTTGCTACCCCATGGCTCTGACTCTTACAATGGGGTCCCTCCTTGACAAGCCCAGACTCCTCTAGCTGGTGCTCTGGCCTTTGCAATATCTTGTCTGGTCCGGAAGCAGCTTCCATCCAGTGGGAGAGACTGATAAGTAAATAAGAAATTATACTATAGGGGGCTAAGTGTGTGAGATAGGGGTACACAGTGCAGGGGTGTCCAGTGCAGTTTGGGGATCAAGAAAGACTTGATCCTGGCAGAGGTGACATCTTACATTAGTTTTTGAGGATAAGAAAGGATTAGGTGGCTAGACAAGGGGAGGGAAAATTCTAGGCAAAATAAATAGTAGGCAAGCACAAGGCAATGTAAGAGATTAGTGGCACTTTGAGATGCTTGATACAGTGAGTGGTCAGTGGTCAGTGTGTGGTCAGCTTGCAGGTCGCCTCCTCAGATAGCCTTTCTCTGACTGCTCATGGAAGGAGCATCTCCTACCAGCTGTCATCCATTTGTACTCTATCCTATCAACAGGTCATTTCCTTATAGCAGTTGTCAAATCTGCAATCTTTCTTGTTTGTTTTTTTGGATGGCTTATTATTTTTATTTCAGCATATTACGGGGGTACAAATGTTTAGGTTACATATATTGCCTTTGCCCCACCCGAGTCAGAGCTTCAAGCATGTCCATCCCCCAGATGGTGAGCACCACACCCTTCCCCTTTGCTGCCTCTCGTCTGCCCGACACCCGATGAATGTTACTACTTTATGCGCACTTAAGTGTTGATCAGTTAATACCAATTTGATGGTGAACACATGTGGTGTTTGTTTTTCCATTTTTGTGATAGAAGGCTTAAGATAGAGCTGGAGCCCATTCTACTAAGCGAAGTATCAAAAGAACTGATGGTTTATTTTTTAATCGTGTCTCTTGGCGTTTCAGAGAAGGGATTTTGTCTGTCTTGTTCATTGCTGCATCCCCAGCACCAAGAGCAGTGCCCGGCATAAAGCAGGCCCTCAGTGGACACTATTGCATGAATATGTGTGTGTGCGTATGTGCGTGTGAGAGTGTATCTGTGCCCACAAGCCAGAGATGAGGCTGGAGAGATGGAGGGGAGTTCCATCACAGAGTACGGAAAGACATAAGAATGGGTTCACATTTCAGTTTAAAGAATGTGGGGAACCACTGAAAGAATTTACACAAGAGTTTTTGCCTAGTTAACTTTGAACCTTAGAAAAATCTCTCCGGCAGCAACGTGGAGGGTGGTTTGAAAAAGGGGAGGGCCTCGGAGGCAGGAAGAACTATTAAGAGGCTGTTAGGGTGGTCCAGGTTGGAAAGCCGAAGGCAGGGACTGGGGTGGAGCGGGAAGGACTTGTCTGAGAATGTGAGGAGGCAGAAGCCACAGGAATTGGTGCCGGACACGCCGTGGGGAGTTACAGAGAGGATGTTGCTGACGGTGCTCAGGCTTTGAACTGGACTCCCTGATCCATAGCCCACAAGCGCCGGGTCAGGGGAGGAGATGTGTGTATTCAGAAGGGAGTGTGCTCAGGAGACAAGCCTGGGTTCGAGCTGGAATATTGGGTGTAGTCAGTGACGGTGGACTTGTAGCCGCACTGGTGGAGACAAGCAGGAGCAGTGGGTGGAACCCTGTGGAGCATCAGCATTTAAGGTCACAGCAGAGCTGGTGGCCATGTCGTCACGTGTGCCAAGGCAACTAACCCTGGTCCCAGCTGTCTGCCTTTCCCACCAACCATCTTTTTGACCAACGGATGGCAAATAATCTTCCCTCAGAGAAGAAAGCCTCAGCCAGGGACGTAGGACCAAGTGTTCGGTGAGCAGAATGGGACAAGTGTAAGCAGGAAACTGAAGCAAGCAGTAAAAGAAAAATCCTTCCCTACTCCTGTCTCCCAGAGATATTTTATGCATAATACAAGCAAATGTGTGAGTGTGTGTATGTGTATCTACACTCACAAACTCACACACATATATACATATACATATATACATAAAATATATATCCTGGAGAACTTCCAAAATCAGTACATAAAGAGTTTCTTGATTGTTTTCACAGTTGCATATATTCCCTCGCATACATATGCCATAAATTTACATGTCCCAGTCTGCTATTGATGGGCATATAAATGTTCCAGTCTTCTGCTACTAGAAACAATGTTGCAACAAACAATTTGGCATGCATGATTTTGTTGTGTGCATGTATTCGGGAGGGATTCCTACACGAGGAATTGCTCTCCACCTTTCCAGTTTTGATACATATGGCTGATCTGCTTTCCACCACGGGTGTGCCAGCTTCTACTCCTACCTGTGTGTAGTGCACAAGAGTGTCTATTCCTCACACCCTCGTCAGCACAATGTGTGGGCAAACTTTTTGATCTTTGCCAATCCAATGGGTGAAAAATGGGATAATTTTAATTTTGAATTTTTAAAACATATAAGTGAGGCCAAGCACCATTTTATTGTTTTTTCTTTAATTATTTCAAAATATTGAGAGGGTAAAAATGTTTTTGTTACATGGTTTCACTGTATAATGTTTAAGTCAGGGCTTTCAGTGTGCCTGCCACCAGGACATTGTTCATTGTACCCGATGGATAAGTTTGTAATCCCTACCCGCTTCTTAGTTTCCAGTGTTCTTTACGTCTTTTTGTGCCTGTGTGTACCTGTCATTTAGCTCTGATTTATTAGTGAGAATATGCCAAGCATGAATTTAAATGTTCAAGAACCATTTCCTCTAAACTCTTCCTGGACTTTACCCCTACACTTTTGGGGTCTGTTTATTGTGGTCTTTTTTCTTACTGATTTCTGGGGGATCATTCCTAGGCTAATACTAGGAAATTAGCCTCTTGTCTGTGATATAAATTGCCAATATTTTTACCAGTTTACACTTTGTCTTTTGACTTTATCCTTGTTAAGCTCCCCATGTCTTGTTGCCTGCAGTACCCAGTGTGGGGCTGGGCCGTCAGCGGTACTCAGCTGAGGCAGAGGAAGCCAGAGGAGTTTGGAGGTTTAGACTGAGCCAAAAAATAGAGAAAGTACATCTTTGTTATTAGTGGATTCCAAGTGTTCCCCAGGAACAGGCTGCCACATGAATGCTGCAGAGACAGGCAGCCCTGAGTGTGTGTTGGGGGAGGAGAGCTGTGTTTATTCAGCCTCTTACAGAAAACTCACCACGTCTAACACCTCTGAAGCCAAGTGAAATCAATATCTTTGAAATGGACTGAGACAAGTAGGAGTCAGAGCCTCAGGCCCTGGGCCAGAAATAGCAGGGCACAGTCTTAAGACAAATCTGATGGGGGTGGGTGTGCGGGCAAAATGAACAGGCGGCAGCTGGAGGTGCAGGTGGGTGGCAGGTGATTTGCTTGTTACCATTGCCAGCTTGCATTTGTCACTGTTCATTGTGAGCCAGGGCCCTGGGACACAGGATCTTTCCTTCGAGGAATTCACAGATCAGATGAATGAACAGGTGATGCCAGAGCTACATGATGAGAACTCTGGTAGGGATAGCACAGGGGTTGGAAGCCTCAAAGAAGACAGCCCAATCTGTGTGAAGAAGTCCAAGAAGGCTTCCTGGATGAGGTGGCGTCTAAGCAGAGTCCCAGCAGACAAGTAGTACTTAGCCAGTGAAAGAAGAGTGTACAAAGGGAGATGTACCTGGTGGAAAGAGTATCTAGGGTGAAGACCTGGAGGGGGCAGAAAATTGTCGCTTCAGAGAATTGAAAGTGGCTCAAAGTAGCTGTAGGACAAAATTCCAAGAGATGGATAGGGATGATAAAACATGCCACTCAGGAAGTAGGCTAGGGCATATCATGAGTGTGGGAGCAGGGATGGTGGAAAGGATTGAAAAATATTACACACGTGTTAATAGAATCTTCAGGACTAGACAGAATATATTTGATGGTGGGGAGGGGGCATTTCAGAGTGAGAGATGAGCCAAAGAGCTTTATGTTTGGAAACAATGAGGGGGATGTAGGAGGAGCAGATTTGGGGAAAAGGTGATGAATTGTTTTATTTGCATGTGGAGCTGAGAAGCCCGTGGGATGCTGGACATGACGGTTGGATCTGTGGGCCTAAAGCTCTGCGGGGAGGCTGGGGGTGGAGGACAGGGGCGTGAGTCATTGGCAGGCAGTGGAAGTTGAAGCCATGAGGTCAGCTACATTCACAGGGGATGGGGAGTGTACAGGATGAGAAGACCCTTGTACTGCAAACAGATATTTGGGCAACAGCAAGAGTTAAGAACTGGCCAAAGATGATCAACCAGAGAGGGAGAGACGGAGAAGGAACCAAGAGCAGAGGGACAGAGAACCAAGAGAGGAGTGGTCTTCAGTGTCCACAACTGCAGAGAAAGGGGTCGTGGGGCCTGGGCTGGGCAGCATACATCTGCTTAGTAGACAGGGCAGCACTTGGAAATTAGGAGGTCTGTGTTAGGTAGAGAGGACCTGGCTTAGGGCATGGAGCTTGGTCACAGGACGAGGGACAGTTTCTAGAATATGTGCAAGGGTAGGTGTTTAGCTGATCTGGAGCTGAGTTACTGTGCTACTGTTGCCAGGATAGGAAACGTTTTAGTAGGGGGGAAGTTTATTGCTTTTTCACTCTTTCCATTGTTCTTCACTCCTGCATCATGGTATCCAGATGAGCTATCCAGGCTCTCTCATTCATTCATCCATCAGTTTTTTACTTCATTCATTGTTTGGATAATGCTTATAGAGAGCGCTTAGAACAGTGCCTGGCACATAGTAAAAGCTCAATGTATGACAGATTTTTTTCTTTTTTATCACTTGCCATTTTGAGTTGTTGACTATGGCAGACTACCCAATGGAGGTGACTCCATTGAGTCATGTCCTCATATAACCCCCACCACTTGGGTGCAGGCAGAACCTGTGACTTGCTTCTAACCAGTAGAATATGGCAATGGGAAGTATTCCCTTGATTAAAATGCGTTATACAGCAAAGGTGATGGGATGTAACTCCCATGGTCACATTATGCTATATAAGACCCCTTAGCAGACCAGAGAGACTCTTCTGCCAGTCCTGAGAATGAAGGTTTGCCATGATGGTAATTCCCTAACACAGCAGGGAAATGCAGTGGCCTCTAGGAGGCCCTCAGACCTACAGACACAAGGAACTGAATTCTGCACAGCCCCATGAGCTTGTCAGAGGCGCTCAGTTCCAGAAAGGAGCAGAGCTTGGCTGATATCTTGTTTGCATTCTTGTGAGACCCTGAGCACAGGATCCAACTCAGCTGTGCCCAGACTGTGGAACCACAGAAACTGTGAGATAATAAACATGTGTCATTTCAAGTTGTACTAATTTTTTAATACAATAGAAAATTAATACACTGATATTCACCTATTTAAAAAATGATTATTAAGTGAGCACCAGCTAGTAGAGTGTGTAGCATCGGGTAGAGGAGTAGATACGTGAGACATGTGCTTATCTTCAAGGGCTCCCAGGGAATTCCTGAGACAGTGAGTTCCCAAAGCAGGAGTTGGCCTGTTGGCAGCGAGGCTAAGGGGCTAAGGGGAGACTTCTAGGCAGAGGGAACAGCATGTGGCAAAGCCCACAGGCCTGAAAGGGCTCGAGCATGCTGGTTGGTGAGAACTTCAAGGAAAACATGGAGTAGATGTGAACAGGCCTCTGTCTCCTATGGCCATGACAGCCACACAGAACTGCAGAATTCTGGGCAGAGGAATAACTGTGGGGAATAGATATTGGGCTGAGGGCAGGCACACCGGTCTCTGCTGTTGGTGCAAGGCCAGCATGGCACTGATGTGCTTTTCCTGGGATGTGAGCTGTCACCTCAGCCGTGTCCTTGGAGTCCTCTAGGGAGGAGGTGACTCCAGTCAGCTTGAGGCTAAAGTACTACCTGTGGGGTCCTCAGAGCTCCTGGTGCAGATGGTCCCTCCTCCCAGGGCTGTAGCTGTAGCCCAGGCATTCTGGGGTTTCTGACCATTCTCAATTGCTGGAAAAATGCTCAGAAAGGGAATAGTTCAAAACAGACTTCTAGAAGAGATGATATGGGTCATCACTCCACCAGCAGAGACACCAGGAGACATTTTCCTGTTTCTCCCATCGGCAATACAAAAATCTGGAAGCAAGACATGGGTTTCCCACAAAGGTGCACAGCCTTTCTTCTCTGCCTCAAGCCTCCTGCTAAGAAGAAACACTGACTCCTGTATTTCGAATGCAACACACTCTGATTTCTCCTGCAAAGCAAACTTTTATCTCTTCTCAGGACAGGACTGGAGCAGGGCAATGTTTCCTGACAGGCTTTTTATTGGAAGGAGGCGAGTGTTCGCTCTGCTCATGGATCAGATGTCTTTCTCCTGCCTCTCGTAGCAGGCAGCTGTGCCTGGAATGCAAGCAGGAGTGCCTGGGCTAATGGCCACGGTCCTACCAGCCCTGGAGACCATCAGGCAGTTGTTATTTTCATTTGGAGGTCTCAGAGCTGTGAGACTGGTATCTCCTCCCGTCTCAGTGGGAGCCTTGGGATTCACACGCTTAGTGGCAGCTGTGTTGCTGTAGATGTGACAGTAAATATCCAGAAAATTGAGTGCTTTCTTGGTCTTCAATTTAAGAAGTCATTTGCTGGATGGTGCTAACTAAGAACATCATTAAACTTGAGAAAGCACCCTTCTGCCTCACTCCTTAATTAAATGAAAGAGAGAAACAAAATTCTGGCTTTGCGAAGCTGCAGGCTCGGAGCAGAAATGCCCTCCGGGGAGGAGACGCGGAAGGATGCGAGGTCTGGCCGTGTCACTCGGGTGTGGCTGGGTGGGCATGTACACACAGAGACAGGAGTCCTGAATCGTCTCCCGGCCAGAATCAAAAGGCAGGGGCAGGCTGGGAATGGGACAGTTAGAAAAGGCCTGAAGAACTGACTGTTACGGATTGAAGTATTTAATATATCCCCCACCCCAAATTTATATGTTGAAGTTGTAATCCCCAAAGTGACGGTATTTGGAGATAATGCCTTTAAAGAGATAATTAAGGTTAAATGAGCGCCTAAGATTGGGCCCCAATCCAATAAGACTGGTGTCCTTATAAGAAGAGGAGGAAACACCAGGGACACATACACACAGAGAAAAGGTCACATGAGGACACAGCAAGAAGGCAGTTGTCTGCAAGCCAAGGAGAGAGGCCTCAGGACAACCTTGCTGACACCTTGATCTTGGACTTCCAGCCTCCAGAAGTGTGAGAAATAAATCTCTTCTGCTTAAGCTGCCCAGTCTGCAGTACTTTGTCATGGCAGCCCAAGCAGACTGACACAATGACCATCCCCTGAGACCAGAGCAGGCAGCGGGGCAGGTAGGAGGGCAAAGTTTAGAAGGTCAGGCAGCCCCGAGAGGCCCCACCCACCACTGCACCCAGAGGAGGTGGGAAAGGCATGGTGCTGGGGTGGAACTCTCCCACTGGCACGGGCTTCCGGGCTGTGCCATGCTGAGGCATTGCCTTCTCTGGCGTGCCCTTACCAGCAGTAAGTCCTCCATCAGAACTGCCTTCTTTGGGCACTCTTCTCCAGTTTGGCTAGTGGAGTAAGAGGTGTCAGGGTCCCTTCCCAAGGGAAGACATGTCTCTCCTTGTTTCCTTGCCAGTGGCCTTGGGCTAGCAAGAGAGTAAGAAGGTGCTGCAGGTCAACGTTAGGCCAAGGGCTGGGGGAAAGGGCTATGGAGATGCTGGAGCTGCTCCTATCGGTTCTGCCTAGGCCTCTAGTCCCTGCAAAAGGAATCCTCCCGCTCCATGGGGCCGGCCACACAGGGGCTTGGGACCCAAACCCTGGCATGATAATGTGAATTTGGCTAGAGGAGCCCCTCTGCCCATCTTCCTCAGAAACCTTTGGAAATGGTGCGCCACTAGGGGAGGACACAGGTTAAGGGTCTTAGCCATGTTCTTTCCTACACAGAGCTAGACTTAGAGGGGTTTAAACACTCCCTCGGGCTTCCAAGAGGCTCACTGAGCCCACAGGTGTTTGCCCCATGGCTGGATGGCTGCAGCACTGGTCAAAGGAACTCTACCAACCACCCTCAGCGGAAGGTTCCTAAAGGTGGCCTATCCTTTGTCAGTAGGATACATGTGACCATGGTGTCTGATCTGGACTGTCCAACATTCCTGGGTCCTTCACTTTCCTGACCCCTAGGTCTACCAGGCGCTCCTGAGACTGGCCTTCTGACCTCTGCCTGCACCCGTGGCAGGGACTCCTCCACTGGAAGGGAGGAACACAGCATTAGACGCTCTGGCTTTGTTTGTGGTGTGGTGTGGTCCCAGTCACATGAGCCAATACGTATTCTGCACGGACCAAACTGGTTTGAGAAGAGTTTTTATTGTCATCCTGACAAACACTATGAATCTGGGTATTTTCTTCACCTGGTCTCGTCCTCAAAATGAGGATGACACAATCTGCCTCCAGGAGGTGTAGTGGAGACTGAGGAAGCTGGTGTGTAGACAGTCTGTGTGGTCAGTCCCTGGGGCAGGGTAAGCTGCAGGAGTTTGCCTGCTGGAATTATTTGTAATATTGCTGCATCTACAGAGTCACGTTTGTGCTCAGTCCTTCTCTCTCAGCTTTCTCATCTCTCTGGTCTTTGCAATAACCACAGCACTGGTTCTCTCTGAATCTGTTTATGGCATCCTTGCCATTGCATCGCACAGAGGGGACACGCAGGTTGCTGAGGGTTCTGGTCATGTGCCCCATCCTCCTGCCCTGATCGTGCACTCTCTCTCACTGGGCTGCCCCAGCCTCCTGCACCTCTCAGAGGGACAGACATGATTCTTCCTTACACGCATTCCATCCCCGAAGACTTGATAGCTTTGATATTTGGATATACAGATGGTCCCCAACTTACAATGGTTTGACTTGGGATTTTTTTGACTTTCCAATGGTGTGGAAGCAATACCCATTCAGCATACACCGTACTTTGAGTACCCATATAACCATTCTGTTTTTTTACTTTCAGTACAGCATTCAACAAATTATGCAAGATGTTCAACACCTTTTTATAAAATAGGCTTTGTGTTAGATGATTTTGCCCAACTGTGGGCTAATGTTAGTGTTCTGAGCACGTATAAGGTAGGCTAGGCTAAGCTATGATGTTCAGAAGGTTAGGTGTATTAAATGCATTTTCAACTTATGAAATTTGCAACTTATGATGAGTTTATCAGGACGTAACCCCATTGTAAGTTGAAAAGCATTTATATTCTTCTCAGCAGAAAATCTAGTGTTCCAATATGTTTAAAAATATTCAGTGCTCTGTTTCAAAATTGTATTGTGTGAAAAGTTGTTAGGCAATAATCTGTGGACTGATGAACACAACATATTGAGTGCAGAGTCCTTATAAGTGAGTTGTGTGCTTCTTGGAAAGGATGCTTTGGTAATAAAATGTAAGTTTGCAAAAAATTAAAACAATAGGCATGTATTTGTTGGTGAAGTGCCCTGCTGTCTGCACCCTTCTTTCAAATAGTTTAGCCAACCTAGTTGAGAGAGAAAGAAGGGACAAATGTGACAAAATTATGTGACAAAAATATGCCCCAGATAGTGATGGGTCTTTCTAATAGTATTCGTTTTATTTTCTTTAGGATTAAAATTTTCTAAATATAATGTTGGGAGAAAAAAAAAGAGTGAAAGCCATCTGCTGCAACACAAAGTAAAAGTGGGTAATGTTAGTTGTCAATAAACATCCTAAATCAGGTATACATATATTTTGAAACTCACACAGTTTTTATTAGGCATTCCAGGTATTTTTGTTGAGCCATCTGGCATCTTTATCCAGGTTCTCAGTGTTCACAGCTTTAGTTTGAACAGTTTGCCCTGACCCATTTCTCACACCTGCTGTGTTCTGCCTCCTAATACCCTTGGCTGTGACCTGGCAGTTCATTCTCCTCTCCACCCTTTCCTTCCCTTGACTCTGAAGGTGGGTCCTTGGGAGAGCAGATCTAGTTTTTCAAGTGGACCATGGTGTCTCTGGTGGCCTTGGATAGACCCTTCTCCTGGTGGTGGAAATTCCCCTATTCCATGGAGGCCTCCTGATGTTCAGAAATTAAACTAGAATTTATATAAATGAAACCAAGTTTCTCTGTGCTTATCTGTTACTGCAAAACATAAAAGCTGTTGGTTTGATTTTCATGAAGCTTAGATAGTCTGTTTGGGATGGCCTGCCTTAAAGTACAAGCCATGTGGCCTCTGTGAAATCCTTAGGAGTCCCGGGGGGGACCTCAAAGCAGTATGCAGACAGCTCTGCAGCAGCTGAAATGAGGTACAAGGAGAGGCCCAGGACTGCCAGCCGGAGGACACACGCCTTGCATATTAACACATCGTGGGTCCACAAAGCAAACATAGCTTCCCAGTGTACACCCCCAAATCAAAAATCCCAAGTGCAGATCCTTTAAGGAAACACAGATGGATTCACAATTGAGCTACATCTCACACAGGCAACTTCACATAGTTTGCTCCTGGGGGAGTTGCAGTGGGGATTTGATTATTAAAAATTGTGGATGAGTCACAAATGGCATTGGGTGAAAGCAAGAGAGAAATGAAATGGTTAACCCCAACATCCTGCAGCACCTCCTTGCAAACAGTACAGTTTTCAGGCTCAGCCCAGGTCCTCCTGTTCCCAAGAATCCTTCCCTGCCCTCTCAGCTGAAGGGGAGATGTCCCCAGGGATCCTTGCCTCCATCCCCCCTGTCTCCCTTCCCCATATCCTACCCTGCACTGAGTGATCATTCTGTGCTTTCCATCAGCTTAGTGAGCTTCCCTGACGTGTTGGCTTGTCCATGACAGACTTTTCACCTTGTACAACTTTAGGAGGTTCCATTCACACAGAATATGACATTGGGAGAAAAAAAAGAATGGTTAAAAGCCACGTGCAACATGACTTGTGCAACATGGTAGTCCTGGTCCTTGTGGTGTAACATCTTACCTCTTGAACATTATGCACAACATCGAAATCTTCTCCACCAGTGTGGGCATCTCACATTGGCTGGCTGAAATACCTTAGTATCTATCCACCAGCAAAGTCAAAATTAAATTAGACAAACACAATCTTCAACCGGACCCCAGGGAGAAGACCACACCCCTTCAGGAGGCCGAAGCCTGGGCTTACAGTGTTTCATTCTCCACAGCACCGGCTGGGGTGTGGCTGGCTGGGACCCCTTGATCTGAGCAGCTGCCCTCCCAGAGGCAGGCGGCATGGATGGGAGCCATGTGGGAGACTCACCTAGAGCCATGCTGAAGACTATCCATCCACTCAGGTGGGCACTGGCTTCCTCCACCTGATCTTCTAAAATGTGACTCTTTGGAGAAAGAATATAGACTGTCTCCAGGACTGAGTTTGTTCTCTCAGTAGCCATATTTTAGAGGAAGTCCTGAGTCCCTGGTTAGAAAGCAAGGACTGGGAGAGGACTCTCTCCCCTCCAAAATCGTGCATATTATATAAGATTAATCTGACCCAAGAGGACTGATCTTAAACTCCTCAACATCTGTTCTCAGGATGGGTTTTACCCAAGGAGAGGCCTGCGAAAGCCCTCCTGCCCCTGTTCCCTGGACACATCCAGAAAGGCTAACTGGGACATTTCCTTTATTAAGTGTTGTATTAGTTTCCTGTGACTGTTATAACAAATCACCACCAATTGGGTGGCTTAAAACAACAAAAACTTATGCTCTCACAGTTCTGGAAGCCTGTGATCCAAAACCAAGGTGTCAGCAGGCCATGCCTTTCTGGGAGCTCTAGGGGAGAATCATTCTTTGACTCTCCTAGCTTTTTGTGGCTCCAGACGGTCCTTGTCTTGTGGCACATCATTCCGATTTCTGCCTCCTCCTCTTCTGGGTCTCCTCCCCTGTGTGTCTGTCTTACAAGGACATGTGTGATGACAATTAGGACCCATCCGGATAATCCAGAATAAGCTCCTCCTCTTAAGGTCCTTAACTTAATCTTACCTTTTGCTATATATGGTAATATTCCAGGTTCTGGGGATTGTGACATAGACATATCTTTTGGGGGCCTACCATTCAACCCACTCGAGGTTGCTAGCTGCTGGAGGGGTCTGCGTCTTATCATGCTCTCCAAGAGGGAGCATGAGCCTGACAAGAGGGAGTGCTCACCCGGTCCTTGCGGAGTGGAGGGCTGGACGCAGGGACAAAATGCACACACACAGTGACCGTGAATCTTAAGAGGTGTCAGTGGCTGGAAGGAATATGGTGTAAATTCTATCCCTGTCCCTGTCCCTGACAGAATAGCCTTCTCTCCTGGTAACAGATTTTGAGACAAAACACGACTCAGAACCATACTTGAGCAGGGCTGTTGTATTACACTCCACAAGTCATAAATAACCAGGGAGAAAATCGATTCCTGCTGCAGTGGTAGAAGGGAGGTAAACTGGACATTTAATTTTTATTTTTTATTTTTGGTCAATCAAGAGGATATCTGTGTGTTGGAATGTGATGTTTCTGCTTCTCTTCCCAGGAGGGTGATTGCTATACTTTGATACAAACCAACTACCTCCTGGCCACCTGAGGTGGATTAAAGACTTTGTAAGAGGTAGGGCTGGAACTCTGGCCATGGGCTCCTGGGATGGCCATAAAGTGGAACCAGTGTGAGCCACTGGCTCTCTGGCCTCACCAGCAATGGCTGTCAGGGAGGACACCCCCAAGACTGAGCTAGAAAGAGCCAGGAAAGCTGGGTTGGTGGTGGGCTTCGTTTTGGTAAGAGGAATCTTGGATTAGATTCGGGCTGAGGAAAAGTGGGCAGAAACAGAGGCGAGATGGGCGTGGCCTGGGAGTCTGAGCCTGGTGGGGAGAGGCTGACAGATACAGGAACAATTCCTCCACGGCCTGGTGGCCCAGAAAGTGAAGTTTGACTCTCTCATTTGGCCACACTGGGTCTCTTGTATGTGCACAGCAGCTGTCGAAGTGCTAATGCAGGCTCTCCTCCTGTCGGTCGTACAGAGCTGCCACTTGGAGTCTATCCTGGTCCCCCCATGTTTGCGTGTGACCTCCAAGCCCTGAACAGGAAGCAGGACAGGACCCTCCCCACCCCCATACCTTTAGTTTCCCCTCAGCCTATCTACAGTTCTCCCCTGCCTAGAGAGAGAGTTCAGAACTTGCTTCTCACCATCTGCTTCTTCTACCAGTTTTACCTTCCCTTTCTCTTATCCACCACGAGTAGGATTTCTACTTCTAGTTCCTATTTAAAAGAGATTTTCCCATATGCCATTTCTATTCTATCCTTTCCTTTTACCATAATGGCTGGCCGGTTAGTGAGAAACATGATTTATGCAGGAGAAGCTAAAAAGCACATAGTTTAATGTTTTCTAAATATAAATCCTATTTTTCTCATTCTGTCTACAAGCATATGTGACTGTGGTATGCATAGAACTGTGTCAGTGATGGTTTCTTTCCTTGAGGAGCTCACATTTACCAAGGAAGAGAGAACTTAAAAAAATTAAGAAAACCCCAAACCTGCAAAGAAACCCAATGGTAAGAGCTCGTCATTCTAAACCAGGAGGAAGGCAGAGCTCTGAAAGACTCTTCTCATTTCTCTGGAGGATGGAGCCTCCAACATAGAGTGGAGGTTGGAGTTAAGAGTTAAAATAGGTGGCGGCTTCTGTGTCCTGGATAAAGAACACACCAAATGTTTGCAATAAGTGAGCACAATGACCAGAACCATGAATTGAGATTTCCTTGACATTCCACTGTCAAGGGGAATTATTTGCCTCCCTTGCATTAAAAGCATTACTGCCAATGCATATTTAATAATGTACTTATCTTTCCTAGCGAAGATTCCAGTTCAGCCTGCCTTTTCCTATGGCTCAAAGTTTGAACTCTCACTTAAGCTAATAAATATCTGACCTTCCCAAGGGAAGTATAAACAAAATCCCAACTTTCAAGGATTGTGATCATTCTTGCTAGAAACATGCACTAGATCACCATACCAACCTTGACTATTATATCCTATGGCACAGCAGATTAACCGCTTTGCAGTTAATTCAGCCAGTTACACATTCTTTATAGGCAAGGGTTTAGCTTTTAATCTGATGCCATCTCTATCTCATGCAATTTTAAGATGGTCGAGTGATTTCACTACCTTAAAGGTTGCACATAATTTGATTGATAGAGCTCAAATGTTTCCAAAAGTAAAAAAAAAAAAGTAATTTCACAAATCAATTTCCTCAACTGTTCAATTTTTTTGCCATGAGTTCCCAATTTAACCACTAGCACTGGACCATTAAAAAAAATCTATTCTTAGATAACAACACCTGAGAGGGCAAGCATACTTCTTAAAAGTAAATGTCAATATAGTCTTTTTATGTTACTAATTATTTGCATTTATTTCAATAGGTTTCCCTGATCAAAAGAGCAATGAATACACATTGTGGAAAAATTTTAATCATAAAAAATTACAAACAGTAATGTGAAAATTCTTTTGAAATTATCATGAATAGATAACCACAATTAGCATTTTGGTATACGCCCATCATGTTTTTTTTCCTGTTAGTTTGAACCACATGAAATTGTACACATATATACATACACACACACTCACACACATGAGCAAACCTTTATATTTATTTCAAAACTTGATTTGTTTTTGTCTAATATATCTCGAACATATTGTACAATTCTGTATGTTTAAATGTACCTTTTATAAAAGTATTACATGGATTTTATTAAATGAGTCTCCCAATTTATTTAATTAGCCTCCCGTTATTGGACATTTGGGTTATTCTCTTCCCCTACTTTTTAAATTTGCTACTATAAATAAGATTACTTTACACATTCTTGTTCCTGTCTGACTATTTTTTAAGGCTAAATTTTTAGAAGTAGATTTCCTGGGTCCCCAGGTTAGAATATTTTAAATAAGATTGATGGTGCAGACCAGAAGGGGAGGGTGGCTGTGGAGAGAACACCAGCAGGTGTTCCACACACCCAGGTTTGAATCCTTCCTCATCTAACAGCCTAACCCAACTTTATCCTTTGGGATTTTGAAGAGTTGATATAAAGATTAAATAAGATATTTTATATAGAGTGTCTACTCTATTCCTGGCCTCTAGAAGAAACCCAGAAGAGGTCAGCTCTATCCATGCTAAGGCTCCTTAAGCTGGGGCACAGCACTGTTTGTCCAAAGGCGAGTGACCTTAATGATGGGCTTCAGCCACTACAGCGGCCAGTGATGCCTTTTCCTTCTCATTCTCAGCTGCCCCCTCTTTCCTCCCCATCCCCAATCCCAGAGGCCAAAGAGTTTGTCTCTATTGGCTCTAACTCATGACAGATGAAGATTTTCTTTTAAATTCCTTACCTCTGACTTGAGAAGAAGGAGCCAAGAAGCAGAGCAGTGTGGGATTCATAGTGTAAGGCTGCCTGCTGCCCAGCCTGAAGCTTTGCCATCACGGGCGGGTTAATTGAATGTTCTATGCTCAGTGTTCCCTCTTGTAAAGCAGGAATAAAAATAATAGTCTTTAGATGACAAAGAGAAGCTGACACATAGTTAGCCCTCAGTAAATGTCAGCTATTGCCACTCCGCCACCCCCGCCCCGCCCCAGCCCCACCCAGCAAGCTCTGTAGGAGCAGACATTCTGACTGTCTTGTTCACAGCCAGTTCCTAGTGCCCAGACCAGGCCTGCCATGCAGTGGGCGCTCAGTATTTGTTGAACAAATGAGTAGTTCCCTGAACCTCTTCATTACCAAAGCATGACTACAGATGCTGCTGTTTGTGTCACTGATTTGTTGTTGCTGTTGTTTTTCGCTCATGACAGAGCCATTCTAGAGTTGCTCCTAACTTCTTTCTCTGTGGGAGAAAATGCTACAGTTTCTTGGTTATAAATATTTAATGTGACTTTAGCTGCAGAAGCACATTCCGTTAGTGCCTTTGGAGTCCCTCCCGTGTCTGCACACTCTAGGAGGCACTTGCTCTATGCAACAAGTATTTATGGATTTGAATCAGAGGCACAATGGCCCAGGCCTCTCACTGTGTAGCATCACGTGGGAGAGCAGTCTCCAGCCACTGGACACCTGGATTCGAGAAGAGCAGACACCCACATACACATCCAGCTCAAATCCCCTGCCCTCAGCTGGGACCTCTGTCTAATGGGAGGCATTTCTCGCCTTTAGTCATGGGTGGTACAGAGGATGATGAGAGCAGGAATCAGCAGCAGAGAGAATTTACGGGAAGGTGGTGATGCTGAGCAACATCTCAGCTCACTTCAGCATGACAAACTCTTCATGGAGCATGTGCCATACACTGGGCATGAGGCTGGCTATCAGGAAAAAGATATGAACAAGACACAGGGGAAATAAATAGACCATAATACTCTCAGCAGAAGGACTGTGTCTTCTCCCAGGGCTGTCACAGGGTCCAGCACAATGCAGTCAGTAAATGCTGAATTAATGTACCATTGGAAAATGAGTGCTCAGCTGCAGCTGCATTTTATGTGCTCCCCAAGGTGTTTGAGTGGAAGGAGCAGCTGTTTTTAAGGAGATGGGGATAGACCGTACTCAGGGAGATGCCCACAATGCCAGGCTCTAAAATAAAGTGACCTTGGATTACAGTCATTTTCTGCATCAAAAATAATTGAGATAGATGGTTTCCCTTGAGAACAGAGACTTTGAATTGGGGATGTGTGGGAGTCAGAATAATGCTTCCCCCATGTCTACTACATCTTAATTCCTGGAACCTGTCGGGGCCCAGTTCCTGATCCTCTTCTCTCTTCTGTCTTCTGTGAATATTTTGGCTAATATCTACCAAAAGGGACTTTGCAGATGTGATTAAATTGAGGAGGTTGATATGGGGAGATTATCCTGGATATTGAGTGTGCTCAATATCATCACAAAGGTCGTCATAAGAGGGAGGCAGAAAGATCAGAGTCAGAAAAAATGATGTGATGACAGGAGCAGAGAGAATGTGATTGGAAGATGCTACACTGCTGGTTTTGAACCTGGAGGAAGGGGCCATGAGCCAAGGAATGCAGGTAGTCTCCAGCAGCTAGAAAACCAAGGGAACTCATTCCCACCTAGATCCTCCAGAAGAAATGCAGCTCTGCCAACACCTTGGTTTTAGGATTTCTGACCTCCAGAACTATAAGAGAATAAATTTGTATTGTTTAATCCACTAAATCTTTAATAATTTATAATTATTACAGAAACAAATACAGGTTTTCCTGGAAAACCTGGGTATCACATTGGTTGTTTCACATACGTGCCATCTAACCTGTTCCACGTATGAAGAAGTCTGTTTAGGTAGGGTTCCTGGGAAGGTGGGGTATCAAAGCTCACCACAAAGAGTGGACCGGACATCAAAGTACAAAGACTGGGCTGAGAAGCAGAGGAGGAAAGATGCTTGCAATGGAGAGAGAAGATCACACCTTCCTCACTGATTGGATTCAGGGACCTTGCTGGGGGTGGGGTGCAGAGCAGGGAAGGCTGAAGATGTACCTGGGAAGGTGGCTGGGAATGAGTATAGAGATCCCCAAGTGCCAGGCCAGTATTTTGTTGTTATGGTAATAATAACTTCTCCCATCCTTTGTGGCACTCTCTCCCCAATGAGTCTCATTCTCACTATTCCTCCAAACTGCTCTTACCCAGGCCACCAGTGACTTTCTTTTTGCCAGGTCTACTGGTTAATACTCATCTAACTTGTCTATAGGGCTATTGGCAGCATTTGACCTAATAGATCTTCTTTTCTTGAAATTTTTCATCCAGCTAGCATCTGAGACATCATACTCTCCTGAACCTCCGCCCACGCCCAGGCTGTTCCTTCTCCCTTTGCTGGTTTCTCCTCCTCATCCTGAGGATGCCTCGGGGCCCAGTTCCTGATCCTCTTCTCTCTTCTGTCTGCATCCACAGACTAAGTGATCTCATCCAGTTTTATGGTGTGACTACATGTTGATGACTGACTTTCAAGTGTTTATTTTCAGCCAAGACTTCTACCTTATTATCCTGGTTCATGAACCCTATTACCTGCTGGATGTCTCTACTTGAATATCTAAAAGGCTTTTGAAAATTAACAGGCCCTCAACCAAAATCTTCATTTCCACCCTAAAACTGCTTCTCCTATAGTCTTCCCCATCTCAGTAAAGTCCAACTCTATTTTTCCAGTTGCTCACACCAAAAGCCTAGAAACCATCATTGGTCCCTCTCTTCTTTACACCCCACATCAAACTCATTAGCAAATTCTGTCAGGTCTACCTTTAAAATATAACCGAGAATTCTGTAACTTTTCATGATCTTCACTTCTGCTATCGTAGTCCAAGCCCCTGAGAGTTTTTGCCTGGACTGTTGCAATAGACTCCTAACTTTCTTCCTGCTTCTTAAAGTTTCTTCTCCATGGAGCAGTCAGAATGATTCTTCTAAAACAAAAGTCAGCTATGTGAGTGTTTTGCTCAGAATTCTCCAACATGCCACCCTTACTCAAATAAAGCTCAAAGTCCTTACTCTGGCTTACGATGTCCTGCATGGACAGATCCCACTCTTTCTCTGCTCTCCTGGCTTCCTTCCCCCTGCTCACTCTGGTGCAACCACACAGGTCTCTGTTCTTCCTCAGGCACATCAAGATTTCGTGTTCACTACACTGCTCCCTCTGCCTAGAACGCTCTTCCTTCAGCCATCTGCCTCTCTTCCTCTTTCCTTCATTCAGGGGTTTGCTCACATGTCGCTGCCCTGACCACCCTAGGTAAAATAGCACTCCTTGTCATGATTTCCTTACTGTGCTTAATTTTTCTTCCTGGCATTTTTATCAACTGCTGTCTACTTGTGTACCTGCTGTTTTCTCTTCCCACTGGAATGTGGTCCCATGATAACAAGGACTTTGTTCATTGCTTATCCTCAGGGCCTAGGAACTGAATATGTATTAAAATAAATGAATGAATGGCAGATAATAATAAAAAGTGACCATTGATTCACTGTCCTCTGTGCTATAGGCATGGTGTTAGATGCTTTAGCATACTTTCATTTTTCTCTTCTCATCTTTCTATCAAATCTGAAAAATAGGCAATAATCCTACTTTGTACATGAGGATATATTTCATAGGCCACAGGGAGCCACCGAAGGTTTTTGCACAGAGCAGTGATAGACTCTCTTTAGGAAAAGGCAACCCAGGGTCCAGGACAGAAAAGGCAGGTCTGGGAGCAAGGAGCACCATGGTCACTTCATCTCCATATTCTGTGCATAGACAATGAAGTCCCACACCAGACCGTGTGGATGGAGAGAGAGGATGGACACAGGAGATGATCCGAAGTGAGACTAACAGGCTTTAGAAGTCTGGAGTTCAGAAGATGTGTTTCTATGAGGCAGAGAGGGGTTTGTTTGCTGCAGAAACAGAGATCCCAGGAGGGAAACATGATTTGAGCTTGGTGTGAGGTAGGCTGAGTTTGTAGGTCTGAGGGACATCCAGGTAAACATGGGCAGACACAAGGGGACACAGGCTCTGAAGCTCAAAGAAAAGGTGGGTGGGGGCCAGAGATTGGGCAGAGGCACCTGCTAAGAGATGACTAAGAGTGGGGGGCAGGAGAGGAGAGATGTTGAGGACAAGCCAACTGGACTACGGAGGTCCTGTCCTCATGATTAGGGATGTGGGCTTCCATACTGTGTCACTGGAGGGTTAGAAACATCTCCCTGGATGCTCCCAGGAGGGGATGAGAGCAAAGGCCAAGAGGCCAGCAAGGAGGTAGCTGTGGAGACCCAGGCCATGGGGGTGCAGGCAGGGAACCCTCTGAGGGAGCCATAGGAGTAGCACCCTTTCTGATGCACCCGTCAAATGGATGCTCCTCTCAAGTACCTGTTTCAAATGGCCCTCCGAGCATCATGGTTAACAAGTTTCCTCAGTGGAGGCTGGGTGGGCTGCCTCCACCAGCCAGGGAGGATCAGAAGCACCTGAGGCCAGCTGGGTCCTGGCCACAGGAGGGGCTGGTATTCGCTCTGCTCTGTCTGCAGCCCTGTGGGCAGCTGGGCTCCACACCAAGGGTGGGCTCTGTCCTGAGCCATCTCATCTTATCAACTGCATCTTCAAGCCACAGCACCAGATAGTGAGCCTGGCAGGGGTGCAAGGGTGGGAGTTTGTCTGACAATGTCCTTCCTGGCCTATCAGTGGGTGGCAAGGGAAAGGGGGAGGGCAAAAGGGAAGGAGGGATCCAGCAGGCTTCCCCAGGAAGGGCTGGCTCACTAGGTGGGACTGTGCTCAGGACAGGCTTTTAATCAGGTGGAGTGGAGTCTGGGTGAGAGAGGTCAAGTGCAATCCCTGTGTTGGGAGTGGAGTCTGGGTGAGAGAGGTCAAGTGCAATCCCTGCGATGATAGGGAGAAGCAGATTTTCCCCAAAGCTACCTCCTTGTCTGGAAACGAAGAGATTGCAAATTCTAGAGAGGCCACTGAGGGCAGGGGAGAGCACTGAGCTGGGAGTAGCAGACTTTCAATCCACCCTTTCACTAACTGGCCTCCTCGCCCCGTTCATTCATCAGAGACTGATGGATTACTGCTGCGTGTTGGGAAATGAAAGGAAATAGAGGCAAGGCCGGGACACTGCTCTTGAGCATCCCCAAATCTAGTGGGGAAGAAAGAAAACTGAAGGGAAAACCGCATTATGGGACGTGTCATCAGAGATTACTCTGAGGACAAAGGTGGATGCTTGACCACCTGGGGGTGGCCAGAAATAGCTTCCTGTAGGAGCCCATGGCTGACCAGAGTCTGAAGGAAGCGTGAGAGTCAGGCGGGCAGAGAGGAGGAGAAAGGACAAAGAGTGTATTTGTTATCTGTGACTATGCAACAGATTACTCCAAAACCCAGTGGGTTACAGCAACAGTGAACTTTTGTCATCTCACGCCATTTATGTGGGTCAGGGATTCGGGAGTAGCTTAGGTGCTTGTGGCTTGTGGCATCTCCTGAGGTTTCAGCCATCTGAGAGGCCTGGCTGGGCCTGGAGGATTAGCTGCTTGAGAGTCCTCGTAACGTGGCGGCTGGTTCACCTGGAGCAGGTGGTACGATACAGAGCCAGGCAGACTCTGCAGTGCCTTTGGAATCCCACATGTCATTTCTGTACTATCCCATTGCTCTGTCATTCCTGTTCCCTATGGGAGGTGACTTACAATAGCACGAGGAGGTGGGATCACTGGGGCCAGCTTGGAGGCTGGCTGCCACGAAGGGCATCCCACAGAAGGGTGATAACATAAGCAAAGCCACAGGATCGAGGCTCAGCCTGGACCAGGTAGGGAGCTAGAAGCAGTTTACTTTTCAGATGAAAAGTATAATTCACATAGATGGAGAGACAGATAAGGCCAGATCAGGGAAGGCATTGTGTACCCAGGGAAAGATCTTAGACTACATCCTGTAGGTGATGGGGAGGGCCAACAGGGACTCCTGTGTGATTTGGCTGTTCTATGGAGGGAGCAAAGCCTGAGACAGGAGGATCAGCAAGGAGACTACTGCAGTCATCTGGGCTAGTGCTGCCTGGGTGGTAGCGACTGAGTATGGACACGCGTGTCGTACAGGCCTTGGGAACTAATTGAATATGGGATGGGAAGGATGGAGAAAGTTGAGGAAGGTTTCCATTCCTCTAACTGTGTGTCTGGGTAGGTGGAAGTGCCATTTACTGAGACTGGTGTCCCGGAGAGGAGCAGGGTGGGTGGAGTCGTAAGTCTGTTTTGAACATATGTATTTTGAGGGGCTTAAAGAATATCCAAATGGATTTCTCCAGCAGGCATTTTGAGGTGCAAAAGAGACTTCTGAATTGAAGATAAGAACCAGCCAGCAAACCCTGGCCAAAGAATGTGTAATTCTTACCTGGGGCTTAACTGAAGTGACCTTGGCTTTTGATGGTTTGGGTCTTACCTGCTCAGAGCTATAGCCTATTCTAGGGTTGATTGGAAATCAGGGAGGGAGAGAAGAACCAGCCTTTGTTGTGCACCTACTATGTGTTCAGAACTGTCCTGGGTTCTTTCACATGTATTATTTAATTTTTAAAACCCTCACAACAGTATTGAGAGCTAATTATTGGTTAGACACTCTCCTAAGAATTTTACGTGTGTTAAACCATTCAATTCTCCCAAGGAAACTATAAAGCAGGCAGTGTGACAGATAAGAAAACTGAGGCACAGGGAGGTTAAGCAACTTGCCCGAGGTCTTGGAAGTGGCAGAGCTGGGAGGCACTGGCAGTTTATTTACAGATAAGGAGCTGTCTGAGTATTATAATTAGTCTGATTATTGTGTCCAAGGTCACATGGCAATAAATGTGAGCTTATTTCTTTACATCTACTCAGATAAAATAAGCTGAGGTACGAGGAGGTGGCTTCCTGGCTTTTGCGCATGGCACAGAGGGAAAAAGAGAAGGGGAGTAAAGAGGAATGGTTCCCTCAGAGAAACCGTTCCCTCTCCTTGCAGGCAGGACTGCAGCGCCTCTCCTGGGCACCCCTTGTCCCCACCGTCTGTGCTCACAGACTTACTGCTCCCGGGTGAGGCTGGGGAGTGAAGCACTGGGGTGCATATATAGAGGGGAGGTAGGAATACCTGGTGGGGGATAGGGCTCTTACAATTAGTTACCCAGTTGGCCTGAGCCAGATGAATCAGGCTCTCCCTGGTGTTCATAAGCTGTAAATGGGGGCTTCAAGGGAGCACCAGAGAGCCTGCCGGGGAGCCAGTCCTGCTTAGACAGAAAAGGTGGCCTCCTCATTGCGTCGCGTCAGGAGGCTGGGAAGGCTACCGACTGGAGGACAGCAATGCGGCTGCTTGCCATCCCGCCATGGGTGCTTCCTGCTCTCAGAAAGTTTGGGTGACAGCAAGATGGGGACACAGGTGAGGGCCTGCTGAGGCAGTGCAGCAAACAGGAAGTGATAAGCAGGGAGTGGGTGTGGGATGGGGATGGAACCAGAGGCCTCTATTGCCTTGTGCAGGAAGCAGTCTTACTTCTCAGATGGAGAAACTGAGGCATGACTGATTAAGGAGCAGGTCCTGAGCCCACCAGTGCATTAGAGGGTATAAGCCGGGGGCTTCCTGATTACTGGTTTAGTGATCACCCCACCAGATGAAACCAGACAAGGCTGTAGGTTCCACTTTGAGAACAGGCTGCTCCAGGGCATCTGTGCGGTCACTTCTCAGTGATGTCTCAGGGTTTCCAGCTAACAGCCCACAGGCCAGATGCCTGTGGGGAATGGGGAGGTGGGGGAGGGGTGGTGGGAGCTGGAGAGTTCTTACTCACTGAGAAGGGAAGTTATTGCTTCCTGTGGTTTACTGCCACAGGGGAATGTGGCCTTGGCGTTGCCAGATCTTCCAGCTTTTCAAGATGATCTGGAAATCTGGTTATTAAAGTAAAATTTTTAAAAAATTATTAACATTGCAGCCAAAATAAAACATGTCTATGGACCTAACTGGGCCCTTGGGCCACTGGCTTGTAACCTCTGCAAAGACACCCTAGACTATATTATGTGCCAAGCAACCCAAAAATCTCCTTTAAAATTATATGTTCTCAAAAACAAGCTCTACCCACTCAAGGGAGATTTTTGCTACAATGCCTGGAGCCTTGGGGGCTGCCTCTGATTTCAGAGATCATATTTGATTTTATTCATTCAACCAATATTTATTGAGCTGAGCTCAGCACTAGAGTTACAATGATAAAGAGGACAGACAGGATCTGCGTTCTTAGGAACTCAGGGAGTCCTGGGAAGCTTGTACAACAGACGCATCATTGCTCTAATAAATATAGGATAACTGACACTTGCCAAGAATGCAAAGCAGAAGGCATGAGTATATGAGAGATGAGTATAATAGGGGAGCTGGATTCAGCCTGGGAGAGTGGTCGGAGAAGGCCTGGGGAGACCCAGGTGGAGAAAGCTGGAGAGCCTTCTGGGCTGGGGAAGTCATGTGCACAGGCCACGTGGGATTGAAGAACTCCTGGAGGGACTGAGCGGAGGGCGGTACAACAGGAGGGCAGAGAGTCTGGGGACAGGGCAGGAGAGAGAACTACTGAATGATGTGCAGGAACCTGGTCACCCGCACCTTGGAGGGGGAGTGGTGGGGACAGAGTGACTTGATCTGATCTAAGTGTCTCAAAGGTCACTCTGGTTGATGTGCGGAGGACCCTGTGAAGGAAACCTGTATGCATGAGGGGAGACAGTGACAATAGCCTAGACGAAAGAGGATGGAGGACAGGAGTAGGCTGGGGGCAGAGCAGAAGGGTAAAAGTAGTCAAAAGATCTATCTGTTTGGAGGTAGGGCCAACTGGACACATGATTACTCTATTCCCATTAAATATCACTGCTTGGGATAAGCCAAGAATTACTTGCTGCCGCTGCTGATAGCAAAGTCTCTGGTTCTACTGGAACTGGGCTGAGGATGATAATTTGCTCTTCATTTCTCAGCCACTGCAGATCTCTCCCCCTTTCTGAGCTAAGCCCTCTGGCACTGCCACACCCACAATTCTCATCGGCAGGGCTCAGTGTCTGCAGGTTAACACTCACCTTTCTGAATTTGGTTCTTCTAACTAAGTGGTTTCCAAGCACGTACCTCCTATGTGTGGTCTGAGAGCTGGTTGGGAGAAACACACCAGAGATTCTCCATGCTTGCTTCTTAGGAGAGTAATGATAGTAGCTAGTTTATGAAGTGCCTGGAACTGTTCTAAGTGTTTTACATATAGTTAGCCAATTTAATTGGTTTAATTGTTATCTGCATTTTGCAGATGAGAAGATCGAGGCACAGAGAGGTTAAGTATTAATAGCTTGCTCTAGTTTGTACATGGAATAGATGTCAGCACTGGGAAATAAGCACAGCCTATTCTAAAATCCATGCACCTCAGCTCTACTCTCTATGTGTATGAATACAACACCGTGATTTTGAATATACTCAGTTGTGTGTATGCTTCATTCTGCATTTCTGCAAAAGACTCATGAAATGACTTTGTCCACATCATTCTCATGAGTCCACCCAGCAATGCTGCAAGAAGGGATTTGTCCTGAACATGTCCATCTCAGTGTCTGTATGGCCAGAGTCATCTAGCCAGTGGTCCTTTATCCTAATCCCTGGCTTAAAGAACCAGGAGTGGCTGTTACTTGGACTAGGGATCAACACTTGATCCAGGAGAGATCTGTTGATAGGGTGCCAAGAGCCCTGAGGTGGCCAGAAATGAAGGGCTGCTCCACCAAGGGGGATCGTGATGAGCTAAGGAAGCCATCAGCAGCTTCCCTGTAGGGCTGTGTCACGAGGATACAGATGCAACTGGCCCATTAATTGCAAGAGGCCAGCAGGGTCGATGTGCAGAGTCTAGTGAGGAAGATGGACAAGACAACAGGCAGTGAAAAACACAGAGGAACCATGGCCACATTTCCAGACCTGAGTTTCCCATCTCAAATATTCCCTCTGAACAGCACTAAATTTTTTTGATAAGGATGCTTCTCAGGAGGTTGTGAATGCTTCCGGAGGCATTTTCCTGATAAGGAGGCTGTAGAGCAACTAGGCTGCACACTGCTCTCAATTTGCATTACCAGGGACGCTGGTGCAAGTGAAACCCCAAACACATAGGAAAAAAGAACCTTGTTTCCTGACCATGGGCTTCTGTGACAGAAGGGCCTATATTTTGTTATTCTATCAGAGTAGGGATGGTTGGGATGTGTGGCCTAACTCCTCAAGGCTCCCAAATGCCTTTTCTGGGGAGAGCCTACTTTTGACAAAAGCTATACCCTTTGTCATTGTTTTGCTTCTTTTTTTCAGACCCTTAAATTTATGAGATGCAAACTCCTACAAGCAAGTCTAGGATGGTGTTTTCTAAAATGTGTTCCATAAAACTTTACTCTTATGACATTACCACTTTCCCATTCTTAGCTGCCCTCTCTCCCCAAAGTGTTCCAATTTTAAATAAGTTTGGGACACCTGAGATGAGACTCCAAGAACAAGGAGTATTATACCAGACAAAGGCCCAAGGCCTCCAGGAGCTGTACTTGGCATATAGTGGGTGATGAATACAAATTGTTGCAGAATGGACTGAGCCCAATACTCAATGTTGTAAATGCTTAACCATCACTTTCTAGTTAAGGGAGAAAAAACTATGGATTTTGGTCTTCAGCAAAAGCACGTTTAATGATTAAGCTATAGACATTTTTCAGGCTCATTTCCTTTGTAATTGGGAAACCTGCTATTTGGAAGAGCCATCGAGGACCCCTACACAAAACTTACTGACCTGTTTCTAACTTCACTGGAGCATGTGAAGTTGATGTTGCAAAAGGCCAGTTTAGATTAGACTGGGCTGAAAACCTGGCAGAAACATGTCCGTCTACTTTTGCAGAAAGTGAGCAGACGGAGAGAGAGGCTTATGCTTTCTGGGCAGTCATTAATAAGCCGCTTAGAAACCGTATCAATTTACTCTGCAAAGAATCAATTCCTTGCAAGTGCACAGGACAGCATCTAATATTTCTCAGTACCTGCTATGCACCAGCACTGTGCTAGGTGTTTTCATACAATTTATCTCATTTAATTTTTCAATGATCCGCTGGGTAAAAGGCATATTACGTTGATTTTACTTATGAAAAAAACTACAGTTTGGAGAATTAAAGTGACTGGCATGAGGGGTCACATTGAGGAGTATTTGAGAGCAGATCCAAGTGCCCATCATATTATTTTACAGTGTCTCTCCATGAGCTGGGGAAGTGAAGGTTGTCAGAGATAGATCTCTGGGCCATGCTTCAGAATGTGGACCAGCCTCTGCCCAACCATCCTGTGTCTTGGAAACCCAAAGTGCAGGTTCCAATTTCTCACCCACTTGTAACAATCTCCTTAAGACAAAGGAAAATGTGTCCTTTTCTGCTCACACTGTGGCTAGACTTTCACCTTGACCTGTGAAGAGATTTCTTTCCCCAGACTCCCCTCTCACCATCAAAAGATCATTTTCTCTGACTGTGGTTTATTGAATGCTTTATTGGCCTTTAGTAAAGAATACAGAAAATATTAGGGTCCCTTCCTCAGCTCTCTTTTCACTGATCATGACCTGGAGGTGAGTGGTGTACCTTTATATTTAGCATGCTATTAAGGCTAATTATATCTCTGAATCAAAGGAGATTTCTCAAATTAAATGGGAAATGATTAAGCACAGCAGTCTTATTTTCTATCAATATAGGAACCAAAAAAACCCCCTAAATGTAGAACCAAGATTTCCATAACTGAAGAGACACAGGACCAGAAGCCTTGGAAGGGTAGAAGATGGAGGGAGGTGAACCTGGATTCTCCTGCCAGGCTCCCCGTGGGGTGAGCAGTGAGGTGGTAGGTGCTGTCTTTGGTGCTGAAACAGTTCCCTTGCTCCTCACAGAGTAATGAGTGAGGGTTCAGAAAACCATGCCACAGCTTAGCATCTTGGATACATTGTGTTCTTATTTCTTTTCTGAAATCACAGGCTTCCCCTTGGGAAAAATAAGTTAAATCAGTTCCTTCTGATCTCATTGCATGATTCCCACAACCGTCAGCATGACAAACAAGGAGGACCTGGTCAAGTCTGAGGCTCTGGGACCTCTCCCCATCAATATGCTGCCTCCATGCTTGCAATGTGGAGTCACAAGCTCTGAAAAGTGCACCCCAGGTAAGGAGACACAGACTCTGGGACACGGTATGCTGGCTTAATATTTTCTGATTTGTTTTTATTTATTTATTTATTTATTTTGATGCAGAACATGTGATTGAAAATCTTAAGTGGATTCCTGTGATATATAATAGATTTAAATTCACGGCTTTGGTTGATGCAGAGGAAGTGTTTGAAACTCCGGTAACATAGTCCCGTCCCCAGGAACCCCACAAGAGTCTATGTGGATACCCTATGGGTTCATAGTGCAAGCCTGAAAGCCACTGATGTTAGTCCAGTCCTCTCCCGGACCTTCATTGCTTGTTTGATTCCTTTTTGTCATTGGAAACTAAGCTCAGGTCACCTCCTGCAGGAAGATTTTCCTGACCCCTGTGCTGAGTTAGGAGCTGTGGCCCCCAAGCCCTGTGCCCACTTATATCACTGTGTGGATAACTCTGTTGGGTAATAGTGTGTCCAATGGTGGACCCAGATTGAGGGCTGGAATCATGTGTCCAGAACATTGTAAGTACACATGAATACTAGAAGGTTTGTGCTTAACGAGACTTCCTCTCAGAGCAAAGCAGAAACTCATCTAAGGCACTCTCAACACTTCCAGGTATGGGGGACTCATTCCAGACTGAGCTCATCCGTTCCACATTAAGGCTACTGTGATAGTAAGGGGATTCCTCTTCACTTTGAGCCAAGATGTGTTCCATGTAGCTTCCACTTTTTAGGTCTATACAGAACAAGCCTTACTCCTTTTCCACAATTGGACTTTTAAGTATTTAATGAGAGATATCATATCCTCTGGGCTTAACTCTGTCTACTCCTTGTGGGATGTTATTTTGAGTCCTTTTACCTGTTTTTTGTTTCCTTCTGCACATAAAAATGTTTTCTATATTCCTCTCAAAGTCTGGAGTTGGGTTTTATCCCTCTCAAAGTCTGGAGTTGGGTTTCGTATAAGCACCTCACATTGATTCTTCTTAGCCTGTTAAGTAATTCCTTGGTTTCAGCACATTGTGCAGTTTGGAATCTCTCCTATGTTTTCTCCTCTATACAGTTAGAATCTTTCTCTGCGTAACATTAGAGAACCTCTAAACTCAAAGGTAAGGAGAATTCCTGCAGCCCTTTACCTCTTCTTTTAGCAGAGTTAAAGAAGCCAGCATTTCTTTTATACAGGTCACTTAGGGCTAGAAATAAAGAGCAGGATCTGCAAGAGCAGTTTTGTCTGTTCTGTTCACTTCTGTTTCCCCGGCATGTGAAAAAGTGTTTGACATATCTTTGGAGCCTGGTAAATATTTGTTGAATAATTGAAACATGTCTAACTAATACTGGCATTTCCTGGGCCTGACACAATGGAGAGGCTGCCAGAACCTGTGTCAGAAGAGGAAACTATCCCTTCTGGGTTCTCATACTTCAATATACAATGTAAGGTTCCCTCCTGTCCCTGTTCATGTCTTCAGATAGGGAGATGACTGGGACAGGGTTAATTTATTTCCAGGAAATGGTGCCTGACAATATAGGAAAGCCTAGTGGAGCCTGATGATGGGAAATAAAATGAGTAGAAAGGCTGATAAAAAGTACCAATAATAGTTTATATTTGTTAAGGGCTCACTGTGTACTCAGCCCTTCACATATACCATCTCATTTGAATCTCATAACACCTCTGCTGTTTTGTAGAGAAGGACATGATAATTCATGAGTTCACTGCCCATCTATGGCATGGACCCGCTCAGTGTGTGCTAAACCATAAGCTTCCTGAGGAGACTGCCTGACCCTGGCCTTGGCTGAATCACTGCTGCGTCTGTGCGCAAAGCAGAGCTTGGGAAAGGTTCATCTGACCGAGATAAAGAAAACTGACAAGTGCAGGGGCAACCAGAGACATTGGGGCCTGCTGAGAAGCTGTTCTTATTGCTGACATTGGGGATGATGTGGAGACAGGCAATGTGAAAAGGAGAAAAAAATATAAATATATACATATGCATGTATTTACAAACATATATATACACACATATGTATATATGCACACAAACATATATTTAATAATAAATGCAAATGTCTTTTCTTAAAGCCAGTTTTAAATAAATTAAAATTTAGTGCCTTGAAAGCCAGGGTTTCCTTCTTCGTTTTTATTTTTTATAAAGTCAGAATTACTGAAGTATAATTTTATACAGTAAAATTTGCCTCATTTTGGTGTATAGCTCAATGAATTGGGATGAATGCGTACAGTCATACCTACAATCAATATATAGAACAGCTCCATCACCCTAAAAAGGTCCCATGTGTCCCTTTGCATACAATCTTCTCCTCCCATCCCAGCCTCTGGCAACCACTGATCAGATTTCTGTCCCTGTAATTCTGTCTTCTTCAGAATGTCATATAAATGGAATCACAAGGTATAGAGCCTTTTGTGCCTGACTTCTTTCACTTAGCAAAATGCTTTTGAGATTCATTCATGTTGTTGCATGTAGTTTGTTCCTTTTTATTGCTGCCTATCCTATTTTTTTGAAGAATTTATGTAATTGATATCATTTCTCCCTAAAATATTTGGTAGAATTCTCCAGTGAAGCCATCTGGGTCATAAAAGTATATTTTACAGAACAGTAATTCATTGGATGTTTTGAGTCCTTTAATGTTGAGTGCAGGAATCATTCTTCCTTTCTTCCCTCACCAGAGGGACCAGGTTGCCCATCTATATCCCTGGTGACTCTCCTGGCTGCTGATGGGTGGGTTGTAGATCAGAATTGCGGGGCGGGGGTATGGGAAGAGGGAAGGGTGAGGATTCAGCAATGACTCAGGGAAGAAAATGGTGGGAGGAGTAGAATGTCAAAGAAATTGTATCCAGGGCTTCCAGAACAGAGCACAGTAAACAGGAAAACAGCAATGCCTCAGTTCTCCTCACCACTTGTTTATTCCGGAGAAAATCATATCATCAAGGTTACATTGTTGTTTGTTTGCTATTTCCATCCTCCCTAGGAAGAGAAAAAAAGCAAGCTTTAGAAAGAGAATGCTTCTCAGGAGATTTCCTGCCTTGTGTCCAGACAAAAGTGGTTTGGACAAGCTTCAGATAAATAACTGATTGCTTCTACAGCCTTGGTGAGGCAAAACTTCCAGGTGCTTCGAAGTGTTCCTGATGCTACTGAAAATGCTCAGGATTTAACACTGTAGGATCTTCCCAGTGGGAACAGTATCAATTTGATCACTCCTAGTCTTGTGTCCTAAGGCAAAATCTCTGTGGCTGCTTTTAGGCAAGTGTGCTGAGATTCCCTCCAGCTGAAGCCTGAGAGGACACGATTTTAAAGGGACCACCCTCCCCATCCCCTAGAGTGCTCACAACAGCACACAGTGCTGGTGTTAATTAAAGCATGACCATCACTGATATTCTGATTGTAATATACTACCCAGAAGGCTGGGACATCTTTGATATCAACAAGGAGGGTTCTAGACATAAAGAGAGGCAGACTACTAGGGAAAGTCAGGCAGAGGAGATTGGGGTGCAAGGAGCAGGTGTCCCCAGAAGGTTTGCCAGGGAGCTTGACCCCACCCCTTGTCCTCACACCTGTCTCTCACTTCAGTGCACAACACCCCACCTCCTGCCATCAGCCTCACACACACCTCACCTTCCCAGCTCTTTAGTGGAGTTTCTGGGTTTTTTATTTATTTTTGGAGGGGGAGAGTTTAACTTAAATAAATTGCTCGCTCACTCATTCTTTTAACAAACAATTGTGGAGTAACCTCTATTTGTCTGATCCATGTTCAGTTAGGGGATTCCATCTTTGTGCTCCATCAACTGATATCTAAGGTGTGAATCTCCCTGTGTGCACTTGCCTGGCTGGTGGTGTTAGGGACTAGCCTTCCACCAGCCCACCCAACAGAGGAACAGAGACAC
>VBSM01000272.1:1223977-1259839 GCA_008086735.1 Cheirogaleus medius
ATTGCTGGGTCAAATGGTATTTCTATTGCTAGCTGCTTGAGGTATCTCCAAATATCTTTTTCTATCCTGCCATTCATTGTCAGCTTCACTCTCTGCCAGGTTACCATTAGTTAGCAAAATGACTGTGACTACTGCAAACCTCACATACACACCTTATGTTGTCCAAAGGGAGTTTCTCTTCCCCCAGCAACCAGAGGCTTTTCCTGGAATTTCCTCTAATTGGACCAACTTAGAGCTCCACTGATTGACTCAAATTACTTGAAAACTAACATATGGAAAGGATAAGGTCAAGTTCACCCTCATGTATCTGACCTCAAATCTATATCTGGTAGCTTAATTAAGATGAGCCTTTTTTTCCCCTTTACATAAGCCAATGTGAATTGGGGTTTCTGTTGCTTGCAACCAAAAGATCCCTGAATGATCCACACCCTTCCCACAGAGATGAGAAAGAAGTAACGAAAGCATGGTACCTGGCCTTTGAATTATACCATGGGACCTTAGGCAGCCATTTAGCCTACAGCCACATGGACGGAGTAGCAGCAATGCCCAGCTTTCTGAGAAACAATGATTACCATGTGCTGAGAGAAGCAGAGAAGAAATAGAGAAACAGTACTCATGGACTCCTAGTTTACCATTCCTGGTTTAGATCTTTCTGGTCTCCAGTTGTCAGGAGTGCAGTTGGGCTGTGCCCGGCAGGGGCATGTTAATGTGAGGGGCCTGGGAAGCCTCCTGGGAAATAATCCATCCAAAGAAAAAGGCAAGTTAAAGCACACAAATTCTCGTTTCAGGGCAGAGAAACAGTTTGGTGCTGGAGGAGGGTTGGTGAGTGATTTTCATCCTAGCTTTTTCCATAGTCTAGTTCCTTTTGTGCAGAAAACTCAGAAGCCTGGGCAAAGAAGATTGGAAAAGAAAAAGGCAAGGTATAAATTAAAGGAGGAGTTCTACTCTGTTAGGAGTCTGTTTTCAAGTAACAAAAACTAGCTGAAGGGGAGCACATGTTAGGATCAAGTTAGAGCCCTTAGGAACCATGTCTCCTGAATTCTATAGTAAATCCAGGGAGTACAGGGGCTGATGCAGCCGTTTCTTGCCCCTTCATAGGGCCCAGTATAGCGAAAATTCTTACCACTGTGCTTAGAGACTGAATGATTGACTGGTGGTTGAAGAGACAGCCTCACGTTTCTGATTTTTCTTCAAGGACATGACTGCCTTCTTTTACAAAACAGATCCTCAACATGATTAGAACTTCTATTAAAGTAATTGCTTCCATTGTTCAAGTTGCTCTGCTTAATTGTTTCTAAAAGTGACTAGAACTCAAGAAGGGAAAAGCTGTAAAAGCTGAGTTCATTCTCCAGGTGGATCCTTCTACCTGCAGTTGCAAGCGGCATCCAGTTTATAAGATAATAAACTAGAGCCCACATCACCGGTCCCGAGGTAATGGGGAGAAAAAGATGGCTGGGTGCTGTGGTTCACACCTGTAATCCCAGTGCTTTGGGAGGCCAAGGCAGGAGGATGGCTTGAGGCTAGGAGTTGGAAACTAGTCTGGGCAGTATAGTGAGACCTTGTCTCTAAAAAAATAAAATAAAATAAAGAGGTATCTGTTCTGAGTCAAAGATAAACTCTTTTGGTTTTTGGTTATTTAGTCTCTTGTTATGAAAGCAAGTGGTAGAACACATTGGCCACCTCTTTCCCCCAGAAAACAAAACAAAAATCCTAGAATCTGAGTAAAACTGGTCCTTATGAATGTTCTCTCTCTCTCTGCATCTTATCTCTTATATGTCTATCTATCTATCTCTACTTTCTATATATCATCTCTAGTGTTTAATCACCTAAAGTGAATTAAGTATTTCTGCTGAGCAGGTGAGGCATGGGACTTTCTAGAAGGAGGCAGGCATGCAAATTAGGAAAACGAATCTGCTAGCTTTTTATGTGTCAAGACCAAGAACTCTTGATCTCAAGATGTAATAGAGGAGAGATGTATCTGTGAATATATGAGAAAACAATAATTGCTTTCCTCAAATTGGAAGGAGGGGGTTGAAGCAGACAGAAGACCTCCCAGAAATCAGCCTTTATGGGTTTTCAATGTAGTTATTTTGGAAGGATATTAAGAAAATAGGCAGTAGTTGTGGGAGTGATGTGGGGGAGGGTAGGGATAGGGGAAGTAATGCTTTAGAGATGCATTAGGACAGAGAAGAGCAATTTGCGGGCTTTTCTGTGCAGTATGAATAACACCTCATGTTTTCACTGCAAAATGATCAAAGACAAGATTTCTGATGGAAAAGGGCCAACCTTTGCTGAAGGCCTAATCTTCAGCAAATGCTCTGGACTGGTGATGAAAAGTTCTGTGGTTGCAAAGTGGTTGAGGTGGCCACTCCTAGTTATCGTCATCAAAGCCACTACACAGACACTCAGTAGAGGAGGACAGATGATGGTCAGGTCATGCTTTCCTACTCAGAGAGGAACTAGGCTAGAGGTTCATCAGCCAGAACCAATGTTCACTTCAGCTGATGGGATGGGTAGACAGTGTCTGCAGCTGTGTACAGAGATTCCGGTGCGGTTGTCACTTAGGATGGCCCTAACAACAAGGGGACTCAGAGGGGTCCACAGAGCCTCCTGAAACATGACAGACATTGCTATGGCGTACAGGGTTATGTGGGCTAAATTACTTCTCTCCTCTTCCAGAATCAGCTAGCTATTCCCAAATAACAAATATTTCCTGGGAAAGATAGGATTTCAACTTTGAATGTAAGCTTCAGTTTCTGTCATCTGTAATGTCAGGGTAATAATGTACCTACCTCATGAGGTTGATTGGATGAAAAAATAAAATGCTCTAAAGCCCTTAGTGTAAGACTTGGCACATTTAGATGTTCAATAAATTTCAGGTACTGTTAGCATTAATGTCAATATAAGTATTTCATATTTTCCCCAGGAGGCTGCCTATCAGTCAGGAAAACAGAAACAACCCTAGATCTTTCAAACAGAAAAAGTTAACACAGGGAATTGGCCGTGCAAATAATGGAAGAGCTGAGAAAACCAACTGTGGGACAGGACAGTGAGGAATCCTAGAGGCTAGCGACAATGAAAACTGCTATAGTCTAGAGGAGCAACAGGAGGAAACGGCGGAGGCCTGGGCCATCAGGCTGGATTGAGAAACGTGGTGGGGCTGTCCAGTGGGAGGCGGGGCAATAAAGGAAGGATCTGTCTGTCCAGGGCTAGACTCGCAGGAGAAATCTGCCATCGTGGCTATTCCCCACCGACACACCACTGAGGTAATGCAAGACAAGAAGAAAGGCCCTGATTTCTTCCTTCTTCCTTCCTCCAGTCTTCCACTAGTGTCTTGAGTTGGCTGAACTTACCTGGGAGCACCCTGGCAAGGATACCTGGGAAGTGTAGTTCTTACCATGTAGAGTAGAGCAGGAAAAGAGCAGGGGGTGGGTGCAGAGCCAACAAGAAAATGGAAGGTGGTCGAGGTGCTGTCTAGCTTCCCTAGCCTTCTTGACCTCGGGCTTGTCCTCTGCTGAGTATGTCATGCTTATCTTGCTTATTCAAGCCTGCTCTCAGAGAATTTCTTCCCTCTTAGGGGCCACTGGCTAGCAATAGTTTATGTTATTTTATTATTTTCTTTATAGCATGCTTTATTATTCTTTGGGTATTGGTTATACCAGAACATGATAATTTTCATGGTTTCTCATGCCATAGAATATAGTTACTAGAATGCGTTTAAACATTTTTATAGTTTAAAGAGCTGCCTCTCAGGGAATTTACACAGCAGCGTGGACCAAGACCACGAAGTAAGGAAAATGTTTTAATAGTAACATTTCAACATTTCAGGCTTTGGACGCATGAGAGTTTTTTTTCTTTAAGCCCAGGGCCTTCATTCCTAGAGTCCTGAGAATTGTTTTTATATGTGGATTGTTTCATTTGTTCTCACAATCCTGTGAGGTAGATGGACAGTGATCATGGCCCCCTTTTTAAAAAAAAAGCATAGAGAGTTGAAGAAACTTGCTCAGTGTGACAGCTATAATTGATAGAGATGAGATTGAGTCCTCCTTTCTCTGACTCAAAGCCAGGAGTCTTTCCACTCTGCATTACGTCTTCCTCAAGGTAAAAACAGTAAGGTTCAAGAACAATGTGATTTATTGAAGTAGTTCAATCTTTCTTTCAGTAAAATAACTTCTTTTCACATATTAAATTCCCATACATATATGGAGTCCCTCTCTGGAATATTTTATTCTCCCCAATTTAATCTATTTATCTAGTCCTGCATGAATTTCATGCTGTTTTAATTAGTTTAGCTTTAGAGTATGTTTTAATACATGGTAAAGAATTTCCCCTCTCCCTTCTTTTTTCCTTATCCTTTTTTCTCAATATTTTCTTGGTTCTTCTTGTATATTTTATTTTCCAGGATAAACTTGAAATCTACTCAACAAATATCAAAAAGAAATCTATTGAACTTTTGGTTGGGACTATATTGAAGAGCAAATTAATTTGAGGAGAACTGTCATCTTTGCAATATTGAATCTTCTATATAACAACATGGGGTGTCTTTCCATTTATTCGATTCTTTTTTATGTCCTTTGATAAAGTTTTATGGCTTTATTCAGGAAGGTCTTGCACATTTCTTGTAAGATTTATTCCCAGGCTTATTATAGTTTTGGCTGCAGACACAATAAGGTATTTCCTCTCATGACATTTTGTAATTGGCTGTTCCTGATGGAGAGTAAAGCTCTTGTATCCAATCACCTTCCTCAACTCACACATTGGTTTTAATGGCTCTTCAGTGCACTATTCTGGGTTTTTAGGGAGGGAATCAGATTGTCTTCCCTGCCATATTTAAGCTGTTCTTCCTTTTATGCCTTTATCCCCCCCCCACACACACTCTATAATATATTTCATTGCCTTTATATGCTGTCTTGCATTGTGGTAATGTCTCTGCATTTTATTGCCTTCAGTGAACTGACCGAAAGTAGAAATTGTCTTATTTATCTTTGCACCATTTCCCCCCATTTCCCTAAGACCCCAGCACAGTACTTGACATAAAATATATAGTAGATGCTCAATAAATGTTTCTGTAATAATTAGTCATGCTTTGTAGTATAGTGACTTATGTATATTAAACCTGGATTAGATTGTGTAGTAAAATCACATTTTGTTTTAACCAACGTATCTCGACCTGACTTCTTTGCATCCTCAGGCTTTTCCCTAGGCCAGGCAAATAAATTGCAATCACATTGCCCCTGGGTGGGAGGGCCTTGGAGTACAATAGGGAACAATGATGTCAAATTCTTGGCTTTGGAATTAAAAATACGGGCCCAGACAAAAAGACAAACTTTGTGGTCCAGTGGCGCTTCACTGTCCTTCCCATCCAGCCAGACACACCCTAAAACAAGACAAAGATTCCACAAAGAAGGAAGGGGAGGTAGTGTCAGCTATAGCCAAATCAGCAGGAAGAATCCCATGCCAGGAGTTCCGTCTGAGTGGGCCCTATCAGTGATTCCATCAGCCTTTTGTGCATGAACAGAAGACATGTCCCCGCCCAAGGAGCCATGTTTGTTATACTTTAAGATGCAGCCAAAGAGGATCACCCACCAGTGTCAGCCAGCAGGCTGATGCTGATGCACCAGCAGGAGTGATGCCCTGCTATGCTCTGAGGCTTTGCTGGATCTCAGTGCCCCAGTTCCCCCATGCCGGCATTGCTCTCCATGGGCCGGGGGACTCCTAAGCCTCAAGAGAGGACAGAAGAGTGGTGACAGTGGCCTAGAAAGAACAGCTCTCCTCTCTCGCCAAACCCTTGGTGAGGGGGCCTAGAGGGAGCCTGCTCGAGGTCTGCCACTAGCAGAGGCAGAGGCGGAACAATCTCCTGTTTACGATGCATCTCTTGAGGGTACAGAACGGCTGAGTCAATGACAACTCTTCCTCTGCACCCACTCACCACCCCCACGGCCTGGCAAAGGGCCTGGCACATGAAAGATGTTCAGTGGATATCTTGAGGCTGCTGCTCCAGAGATGCAGATGGAGGGATTGCTCAAACCAGTAGGACCAGAGGAGGTTCCTTCCTATCCTCCTTTTCAGACCAGCCGCCCACCCCAGCACTCCCACCTACGAGGTGCCAGCCAGGGAAGGAGTTGCTGATTGTGCTGCGAGGGCCTTCCTGGGGAGATGGCTGCGGTGTTGGTTCTGGAACCTCCGTCTAGTTAGCTCTTCCACCTGGTAGAGGATTAACCACAGGGAACTGGGCCTGGGTTTCCAGGCAATGGAAGTACTTCACATCTGGGTTTTGATGGCCTCCTGAGCCCCCCTCGAGTGCACCACCACACTGGAATTCAGAAACGGGGAAGTGCAGTGCTGTGCAGTGGGGAGAAGTGAACTGGGTGCCAGGAGGGTGTTTCGAGCTGACTCGCAGCCCTGAGTATGGTAGCTTCAGAAAACCAGAGAATGTCTAAACTGGGAGGGCTCCGGGGATGCTAAATCCAACTTTATTCTTGTAGTGCTGGGGCCCCTTGTCTCTGCCTTCATCATCACATCAGCTTCATCTCTGTGTCTCTGTGTGTCCTTTTCTGTCTCTTATGATGACACTCTCATTGGATTTAGTGCCTGCCCCAATCCACTATGATCTTATCTTGATCCTTACCTTAATTATACCTGCAAAGACTCAATTTTTAAGGTCAAGGTTCCAGGTGGGCACTAATTTTGGGAAGACACTATTCGACCTGCTACAGATCTGTAATTCCATTAACCAGATTTGACTCTCTGCTCCAGTTTATTCAGGCACACAACTGTTAGTGCTAACCAGGTCTGCAGGCAACAGTCCCCAAATCCTGAAAAGAAGCAGGAAGAAGAAGAGAGAGGTGGCCACTTGCTGAGGTCCATATGTGTCCAAGGCCCCACTTGACCATGTATACAGCTCTCTATGTATTTAATCTTCCCAGTACCGCCTATGAGATACCACTGTCCACATCTTCCTAAAGAGAAAAACACAGGCCTGGAGGGATTAACAGACTTTCCCAAGATTGTAAAGGGCATGCTGGGGTTAAAGCCCAGGGCTGTCTAACCCAAAGCCCATTTCTTTCTACTATGCCCATTATTTATGAGTGAATGTTGGGTGCTGGGGATGCAACAGTGAAAACAGCCCCAATATGGAGCTTACATTCAAGTTAGGGAGAAAGGAAATAAATACACAGGGCCATATTGGGAAGGATAAGAGCTCTGATGACCAGGGTGAAGTGATGGGAGTTAGGGAGAGTGGAGTTCAGTATAGATTTCTACAAGGAGAGACACCTAAACTGAGACTCACCATCAAGGAGCATCAAGGAGCCAAACATGGGCACAAACCATGGAAAAGTGTGAGGTACAAAGGCCCTGAGGTGAGAATGAACTCAGAAAGTTAAAAGAACAGAAAAAATCCCAACGGAGCTGGGATGAAGTGGGGGTGGGGGTGGTACAAGATCAAGGAGGGAGGCAGGCCCAGATCAAGCAAGGCCTGGTCAGCGGGGTACTGAGGTTAATGAGAAGTCTTGGGAAAAATTTGATCAGAGGTAAAAAGTGCTCTAATGTGCTCTAATGCCTTGCACTGCTGTGTCGAATGCTGATGGTACCAGGCCAAGGGGAAGGCAGGACACTGGTTCGGAGGCTAGCCTGAGCTGTCCAGGTGAGGCACGAGAGACAGTGGAGGCCTGGACCTGGAGGGAAGCCTTGGAGATAGACAGAGGGTGGAGGGAGGGAGTTTTGGGAAAGAGCTAGTTGGGCGATGGGTTAGATACAGGCTGTAATTTGAAGGAGGAAGCAGGGGTGGTTCCTCTGTTTTGACTCGAGCAACTGGGTGGAAGGAAGTTCCCCTTACCCATAGGGTTGTCGAGTGAAGGTGAGAGTTCACAGTATGTGAGGTAAAGGTGGGGATAGGGTGTCCCCCCACTTTCTTCTCCATCCTACCCCAGGTAACGTCATCAGATGTTAGCTACCATCCAATTCCTAGTGTACATTAGGCAACCGCATTACTTTCCCTTTGTCAGTCACCTGGAAGTAGAGCACTGTGCTGTATGGAGGCTGAGGGGGGGGGCAGACTCTGGAGCCTGGCACAGCTCTGGGAGGCAGGCTGAGGGGACGGGCCATGCTGGGGCAGCACGTGGACAGGCATCGGAGCCTTCTGAAGACAGGAGAGCTGCAGGCCTGGAAGAGTGGGGCCCAGAACAGGGAACCTGAGGGAAATATGTCACTGCTATGGGTTGAATGTTTTCCTCTCCAAAACTCATCTTAAAATGTAATCCCCAATGTGGCGGTATTGAGAGGTGGGCCCTTTAAGAAGTGATTGGGTCATAAGGACAGAACCCTCATGAATGGATTAATTCATTCCTGGATAATAGATTAGTGGATTATCACAAGAGTAGGACTGGTGGCTTTATAAGAAGAAGAAGAAGAGAGACCTGAGGCACCCTGTCGGCACGCTCAGCCCCCTCGCCACGTGACACCCTGCACTGCCTCCGGACTCTGCAGGGTCCCCCCTAGCTGGAAGGCCCTCACCAGATGCTCCCCTCGACCTTGGACTTCCCAGTCTCCAGAACTATAAGAATAAATTTTGTTTCTTATAAATTATCCAGTTTCAGGCATTCTGTTATAAGCAGCAGAAGATGAACTAAGACAATCACCGACTCGACGGTGCAGGAATGGCAGCCTGAGCGTGGGGTGTGAAGTGGGGAGGGCTCCAGCAGGCTGGGGGCGGTGACGGCACGGAGAGTCAGAGTCCAGAGCTAGTGCGAAGGCAGGAGGGGCCCTTTGCTGGCACAGTGCAGGCATGGTGCCGCGACGAGCCCCGCAGGGTGGCCCCGTCCCTGTCAACCATGCCCCCAAGGAAACGAGCTGATTGAGAGGTCCACCAAGGTGGCCTTGTCCAAAACCAGCTAGCCTGTGACACATCCTCCTTTCCACTGTCCACATTTCCTGAGGGATTTCAAGTCTAACGGCCAAGGAAAATCTTCAGCTAAAGGATGAATCTCTAACTGTGGTGTATCAGGTGTCACCAGGAGTGGGGACAGCATTGCCCCACACCCGTCAGGCTCCTGCACACCCCTTAGGTCGTACCACGCAAGCTGCCAGCCTCCCTCCCACCTTGCGAATAGAGCCTGCCCATCTCTCCATCTGAAAGAATATTCTATTAATCAGAATATCTCACTTCCCAAACACACATTTTTCTGTATCAAGAGCCCCTGTAGACACTGTATATAAAGTTTCAATGTAAATATTTAAAAATTGTTATTCATTCTATTTCTACTCCAAAAAGGATCTAAGGCAGCTTACTCATGAATGAGGGGCGTTAAGGCAAAGATTTTTAAACGAGCTTGCTAAAAGTACATAAAAGAAGGAAAGAGGAAATTGCACCAGGAAATCAGAAGAAAAGGTAGTCATCTCTAAATTTAGCTCAAAGCTCCTGGTGTCCCTAGGAAAAAAAAAAAAAGGAATGTGCACTTGTTTGTTTAATCCTCTGTGCCTGAAAAAGGCAAGCGGCACAGAAGCAAACATCTGGCGAAGTGCTGTGCCACACTAGAGGGAAAAAAGTACCCTGGAGACAGAGGTCTAAGATCCAGGTGTGACACTGAGCAAGACATGAACTTGTTTGAGCACGAGGCTTTGGTAAAATGAAAGCAATTATTGTGAGCAGGGTGCCTAATGACTCTGGCTCATGATTCTAGGAGGAGATGTGTCACGAGGACTTTACATAAGAACCAGTTGGTAACAGAAGAGACAATGCCATCTGGTCAAACCCACCTCCTCTCTGGCCTCATGTCCAAACCATCTCTTGGAAGAACACACTTCCCAAAGGAAAGAAAAACACCCCCTGAACCCTGGAAGTGGGAGCAGAGAAGCTCTCTTCTGCCTGGGATTGATGTTTCTGGCACGCGTTGCTGCTCTTTTTGGAACAAAAGGTTGGTAGCATCGGAGGCTGCTGAAGCCACCTCCATTCCTTAGGAAGCCCAAACATGATTGAACACTTCTAAAGCTGGCCACGCTTCTGTCTGGAGCATCTCATCATGTGCAACGAAATCCTGCTTCTTCTGGGACCTCTTTTATGGAACCAGTGTCCTCATGGGACCCCCCTCCAATCCTAGGGCAGAAACCCGGATTGCAAAAGTATTTCTGCCTGCTCACCTCTCATTAAAACTGCCCCTCTCTGGCCCCCAGCACAGCCTTGCTCTCTGCTACGGAAACAGAGAAAAGGAATAGAAACAAACTCAATAAGTAACATTAATAATAATAATGGCAACAGCTAACATTTACTGAATGTTCATGGTGTACTAAGCACTTTGTAAGGATAGTCTCATTTAAACCTCAGGATGGCTCAATTCTAGCTTCATTTTACATAGAAGAAAATTGGGGCTCAGAGAAGTTTAGTAACTTCTCCAGGGTCACACAGCTGATACATGGTGGGAAATGGAATACATTCATAAGCCTAAAGTATTAACCACTTCTCTTATCCATGTAATGGTTACTCCAGGCTTTTCCTAATGGGGCCATTCCATTGCAAAAGAGCTCTTTTGTCCTACAAAGGTATGCGCTGATTGTAAAATTAGTTATTAGTGGAAGAGGTATTTTGAGTTAAGGAGTACCTTCCCAGAGTCCCTTAGATGATATCTTGGGTATGTAGCCTCTTTGTGCCTCAGTTTCCTCATCTATCAAGGAGAGACAGTAATATATACATACTTCGGGGGGGAGTTGTTAGGTTTAAATGAGTTACTGTGTGTAAGGTGCCTAGAACAGTAACTGGCACAGGGTAGGTGCTACGTGAATGTGATTTTTATCACAGTGGTTATTATCAGGCCAGGGGCTTCCACCCCAGCCAAGTCTAAAACTGATCCTCTTACAGGGGGAGCCGATGGGTTCCCAAGAGAAGGAGAGCAGCAGGTACCGCCTGCACTCCCTTGTTCTGGCTCTTGTGTCAAACAGAAGGACAAAAGAGTCCTGGCCAAGCACTGATGAGCTGGTTCCTCCCAGCCAGGGAAGGGAGAGGCGCCCCAGGCAGCTTGCAGTGTTTCCCGGCATCCTGAGATACAATCCCCCTGTGGTGCTGGTGCTGGTGCTGGGCTAGGTTAGGTGCCATGATTTTCTATAGGGAGAGAGAGGTGGATTTCCCAGTATTCCACGGGGCTGGGGGAGAAGGACAGGATCATCCACAGAACTGCACTCAGCAGACTGTCAGGTGTATCACTTGTCATGTGCCAGGCTTAAAATGCTGCCCAAATTCTGTCTCCTTTTATTCGTCTGTTCTTAGTTGGATTATTTGGTGCCTGTGGACAGGTTGTGTGACAAGGACACCTGGAGAAAGAAGGGTCCTCCCTAGGTGTAGTAGCATGCATGCACTCCCACCCTCCTAACCGCTTGGGGCCACAGGCTCTTCCAGTTATAGTTTCCTACTGCCCTGAGCTGGGCTCCCACACAGCTCTAGCCCTTTGGGGACATTCAGTACCCTCTGAGTTCATGTCCATTTACAACTGGGTCATCAGCTTATGCAGGGAAGCAGTTGTATGTTTGATTCCCAATCCATGCCTAGTCCTGTGCCAAGCAATTGGGATCAGAGGGCCACAGACGACCTTAGGAGGTTTGGGCTGCAGTGGCTGTCAGCATCTTGCCTCTTTGGGAGGCGTGGTCCTTCTCGCAGAATCAAAGCATCACAAGAAACTAAAAAAATGTGGGATCATTCAGTGAGTACATATTCAAATACATGGCAATTTTCAAATACTGCTAATTAACCTAATTAGTGAGATCAATTCAGATCAACCAACCACCATGCCATCTCTTTACCTGTATTATTCAATTCACGAAATGCTTACTGAGCACCCTCTACATGCCAAGCACTGTGCTAGGGCCTGGGATAGGGAGAAGAATCAGCGGCACAGACCCTGCCCCTGGAAGCTGACCTGGAGGAGTGAGATCTAGTGGGAAGACGGAGCAGCGAGATGCAGGAAGGTAGTGCCACGTGCAAGGTACAGCATGGTGCTTGATGTGCGAGCTTGGGGTTCATGTGGATTGGGAGTCAAGTCCAAGCTCTCTCCTTAGTAGCTGTGTGGCCTTAGCAAGTGATGTGACCTCTCTAAGCCCCAGGGTCTCACCTGCAAATCAGAGCTAATGGTATGTCTGCCGTAGCACTGCTATGAGAATTATGTCAGCAGATGTACATGTATTAGCTGACTTAAATATCACAACAGATCTATAGCAGGGTACTGTTGCACATTTTATTATACATTGTAAATGCTTCACAAATTTTGGTTGCTGTTATTATTATTGAAGTAGCTCAGATTAAGAAAATTCTGTTGGCAGATGGGCAGGAAGTTCCGACAGAAGCGATGAGATCTTTGCAGGGTTTTGAAGGGTACAAAGATGCTCACCAGGCCATCAGTAGGGAGAAGGACGCTGCAGGCATTGAGATTAACACGTGTCGAAAGCACAGGGGTGAGGCTGGCATGGTGTGTAGGAAGAGCTGGGCAGCACCACTCTAGTCTGGCATAGAAGACAGAACACCTGACTGACTGCCCCCTCCCAACCTTTGCTGCTCCCCCCGAGGCTTGCGGAATCGGGATACGACACAGCTTCCTCTCTCCTTCCTATAGGAGACGACAACATCCACTCAGTCCCATGCTGGTTCCAGCACAGGCAGGCTGCTGGGTCATCATGGCGGCGACCTTTCTATTCCGTCCACGGCTCCAGCCAGAGGCCCCGCTCGGCCGGTGACGGGAGAGCTAATTGGCAGATGAGGCATCGCAGGGGCCTGACGTCCTCGCCCCTGGCTGTCCCTGACGCCGCAGCAGATGGCCTGCCTTCTCCAGCCCTTCAGAGACACCCCCTCGCAATTACCGCGCCGCAGCTGCCACGCGCGAGGGTTAGCTTGGTGCTTCCAATGTGTGCCTGGAAGATTATGTAACCCGCTGGCAGGAGAAAGCCGCCACACTCCGCGAGTTTAGCAAGATTAAATGTGTCAACACTCGGTTTTGAATATGAAATAATGCAAATGTCTCCTTAGTCCCATTTGAATTTAAAAAAAGTCAAGATTGTTCATGTTCTTTCTAAAATGCTATAGATTAAGAGTGTGTTTAACTCATTCATTTATTCAACAAATGTATATTGAAGGCTTAGGATGTGCCAGGCAAATGTGCTACCTCTGGAATCGAACACAGTTAAAGAATCCTTCCCTCAAGGAGTTTGCATTCTAGTAGGGTGAGGCGGATGACAAAGAACCAACACAATGATAGCGTGCATTACATACCATGACAGGAACTGAGAAATGCCGTGGGCAGGTTTGGTGGAGCGGCAGGAGCTGCTCCAGGGTGCCTGGAGAGAGAGGCCTCCCCGGGGGAGATTGGGAAAGCACATCCTCCCCACCTAGGGTGACCAGTTCAGTCATCTCAGTTGTCTGGGATGGGGGTTTCCCAGGACTTGGGAGATTCAGAGGCGAAACCTTTTAAGCCCAGCAAATGGGAACAGACGGTCAGCCTCATCCCCACACCAGTGCCTCCGGGAGACTCACCTTCAGTCCAGCCCCAGCGAGCCATCGGCCCAGCCACACAGAGTGGACTCTGGCTGACTAAGTCTTGAGCCTTGTCTTACCTGTTTTTAAACCCCCCAATGCCGAGATTAAATGTTTCTTGTCTTAAATCCCATCATTAGGGATTTCATCAAGGTCAAACGGTAGAAGCACTTTCTCCTCTCCTCCTGTGATTTGTGGCAAACCTTTGAGGCCCAGAGGAAAGGGAAATGAACACCCATTTCCAGCGAGCTTTTGAATGTCTCCAGGGAAATTTTGCTCAGAGACACTGCAGAGCTGCAAATATTTGCCTTGGGTGAGGTTTGATCATTCCCCAAAGATTCCGGCTGTCCAGGCTCCTCTGGAATCACAGACGTGCGGGAGCTGATGGAGTGCAGAGCCCCCGCGACAGGGCTTGCCTTGTGCAGCTGAGTGCTCCCGAGCAGAGGCCCTCATCTCTGGTAGGGTGTCAGTTCACACCGTATTGGTCCCGTCCTCTTTTTCATCACACAGGCACTGTAAACTCAACTTGTGCAGAATCGAACTCAGTCATCTCTATTTCCCTTACCCCCCGAACACGTTCCTTCTCCCAAACTCCCACTTCAGTAAACGGCCCCACCATCCCCTTATCACCCAGCCTGCCCCACCCCTCCCTCCCTCGCTCCCTCAGCCTCACTCCCGCACTGCCATGGCCACTGCTCTAGTCTAAGCCCCTGTCACCTGGCACTTGGATGACGGAAAGATCATCTCATTGGTTTCCCCATCTCCTCCCCAAACATTTTTCAACACCAACAGAGGGGTCTTTCAAAAACACTCCCCTGATTCTCTCTTAAAACACCTTCAATGGTTTTCCGTTATTTATATTGGGCCCTCCGGAATCTTGTCCCTGCTAACCTGCCTAGCTCGAACCCACCGCTGTTTTCTCCCACTTCATGCTCCGATTGGACTCAGTGACTTGACGTTCCTTAGGAAGCCTTGCCACTCTGTTTTCACGCATACACTCCTTCTGGAGGACCCCTCTCCTTTTCTACCTTATTCTAAGACTCAGCTGGTGGCACCTTTCTAGAGACTTCCCTGACCCTTCGGTTAGAGCTGGTGTACTGTGCTGACTGTTGTCTGCTGACATTCAACAGCCTCCCTGGCTTTCCAAGCTTGTTCTCATATCGCAGAGGCTGCAAGTCTGGAAACTGCACTGTCCCTATTCCTTCGCCAGCAGAGCACGAAGTGGTAGCAAACAGGGACTGGGTTGAGCAAGACAGTTAAAAGCTCCAGCTTAGATTCTTCAAATGAGAGACTGGTGCATAATATTTAGAAAGCAAAAGAAAAGAATACATCGCTATTTACTTTCAGGAATGGCAGATGCAGGAATAGATGGCAGCTTTTGGTGTGTTTTTCACTTGTTCATTCTCTGAAAGCCAGCATCAGTTTTCCATTCCTATGACTTCCACAGCTCCCTCATCAGTTTTATGAACATTGAATCTTTTGCAATAAGTTCCTGTCTCTTGAAATATGTAGTGTGGTTTCTAATTCCCTGACTGATGTGTGTGCTTCTTACACTCTCAGGTGTAATTAGTGTTTGTATATCTTGCTCCTTGTCCAGGATTTGGCACTTAATAAGTACTAAATATTGTTGTTACTAAGTTAAATTGAAGCATAAAAAGATATAAAAACACCATGGGTCATGTACCCACCAAGGCTAGCTCTAAGGCATGGACTTTTATTCACTTCATTGCATCCATTTCTTTCCATGCTCCTTCTCTGTATATGTAATGCCAGACCATGTGTGAAATAAAATACAACAAAAAAGGGAGAACTTTTGGAGTATGACACTCCTGGGTTCAAATCTCACACTTATTACTTATTGTCTGCGTGATCTTCAGCACGTTACTAACTTCTCTTAGCCTCAGTTTTCTAATTCATATACTGAGAATAATTCTACTCTCCTGAGTACTTGTGAAAAAGATACTTAATGAACATTCATTCCCTTTCCCTTCCAAGGTAGAAGAAACATGGACTTTTTGAGTTGTAAGTGGCCTTGGAGATTTTTTGTGACTTCGTGCCCTCATTTTACAAATGAGGACACTGAGGCCCAGAGAGGGAAAGTGGCTGGAACAAAATTACATAGTTATTAAATGGTGGAGCCAGGAACAAGATAAAGTCTTCTGACTCCAAGTGCTATTCACTTTTCTACTATAGGTATAAATGATAATGAAATTAATAATTTATAATTGCAGAAGAACAGAGACCTTCTGTTGTCAGTCTAGGTCCAAAATGAAGAAACTGTAGAGCAAAGCACTAATTTCCCCCTACCCCAGATGTTCTGTGACATAAATGTACTATGGATGAGAAATAAGCACCTGTTTGGCTATTGAGATTTGGGGGCTTTTTGTTACTGCAATGTAACCTAGCCTATCCTGGTTGAAAGAAGACATGCGCTGATCAGGAATCCATGGCATTTAGTTGATGTGGGATACAACTCAGACTGAAGCCATAGCTGGTATTGTTAACCAAAGCCCATATGAGCAGCATAGGACTATAACTTGCCAGAAGCATCTGTACCCCATGTAAGAACTGAGAACTAGAGTATGAGGTAGGCTCTGGGGTTTTGCATCGTTAGGGATAGGCAATGATTAAAGACACAGGCTCACTTGTCTCAGATGCTTTTTTTTTTTTTTTTGAGTCTACTGCCAGGACTAAGAAAGATACTTGTAGGCCAACCTGGAATCCCTGCATCTGGCTCACGGGCTCCTCCCTTATGCTCTCAAGCCTGATTTGGACTGTTCTTTGCATATGGTCTGAACATCCTAGTGTATTCAGGGACCTGAAATGTGGGGTTTTCCTCAGAGAAGTGGTAGATTTTAATACATGAGTGGACAAAGAGGAATAGGAATTCCAGTTACACAAGGTATATGCCATTTTCCTGGATTGAGGTGCCAAAAAATTAGATGGAATTATTATAAGTCCTATGGCTAAGAAGGGAATTAAATGAAATAATGTCTATTGCGGCAACTTAGATGGAACCAGAGACTATTATCCTAAGTGAAGTATCTCAGGAATAGAAAAACAAATACATATTCTTACTTATATGTGGGAGTGAAGCCACGGGTATACACAATCATACAGAGTGTCATAATGGAAACTGGAGACCCAGAACGGAGGAAGGTAGGGGACGAGGGATAAAAAATTACCTATTGGGTACAATGTACACTATTCGGGTGACAGGTACACTGAAAGCCCAGACTTCACCACTATACAATTTGTCCATATAGCAAAAAAACACTTGCATCCCTAAATCTATTGAAATTTTTTTAAAAAAGAAAAAAGTTTTTGCTGAGAAAGGGAAAGGAAAAAAAAGCTTTAGCTAGAGTCTAGAAAGAGTGCATGATAAAGGGCGTCAGGAACCCCTCTTTGCAGATCGAGATGGCTGTATGAGGGAGTTAAAGGCAGTTTGCATAGGTTTGGGAAGGGAAGATGAGGATAACCAACCCCAAGAGAATGAGTCAAATGTATTAAGGCAAATTTCAAGATGAGACGCTTATGAGTGGGAAAGCAGCCCTTGCACAGGTTCTGAAGAAAAGTGTCAGAAAAACGTGTGAAGTTTGGACTGGAAGGGAAGTTAGCAGAGCCAGGTAGGAAAACCATGGCTGAGCAGAGTCTGGGTTAGATGTTGGGGTAGTCTCCTCCTGAGTGTGGGCCAAGGAGGGTAGGGACCTGTCTTGCTCACTGCTGTATCCCAGCATCCAGGACAGCTCCTAGACCACCATAGGGTCTCCATGGACGGTTACCAGGTGAATGACTATAGAGAAGACACATCCTGGTGGGCTTCCTCTTCTCAGAGTGACAAGGTAGGCAGGATATGTCTGGACAATGGAAACTTTTGCCTCTAAGTCTTAGGCTTTCTCTCTTGTCATGGGAGACCATACCTGATAAACACAGAAGGCTAAGACCACAAATGTCTTAGCCACAAATTCCACAAAGGAATAGAAAAACAAAGGAAAGCACCAGGATCCAACAAATAATACTAGCTTTGCACCTTTTAGAGAAGGAAGGGGCCTAGTTATACATTTTAAAACTTAACCTGAAAGGAGTCAGAGAATGACCAACAGAGGGAAATGGAACACCAGAGGGCTATTCCACGGCCACAGGAAAAAAGGTGGCAGAAAGAAAAACCTGGAAGATGAGGAGAGGCAGGGTTTTGGAAAGGGGACCAGGGCATGAAGAGACCCAGTGTTCCTGCAGCTGAGTCAAAAAACTAGGGGGAAGAAAAATGCCCTAGTATACAGGATTCATAGGGCCTGAACAGGAGGCAGAGCAGCAGCTAACGTGGCCAGACCAAGAAATACCCAAGGATGCAGGTAACGATCACAGAGAGGAGTGAGAACATGAGAAGAGCAAAGCCACACACACTTGGCTTGGGCAGGTCTTGCTTACAGGAGCGAAGGGCAGGGAGACTGATCATGTGCAACAGCCCCAGAGGTACCAGGAACACAGGCTCAAAGGGGAAATGGGAAATAGGAGGTTTGGATGCCAAGGAGATAGAACCTCAAGTAAAACCTGGAGGCTGGGGTTGCACCTGGGCAAATGCCAGTCTTATTGGCAACTCTAGCAAGTCTGAAACCCAGAATATTTCCTATGTCTCACATTTGTTTTCTCCATCTCCTTTTCCCCAGATGCCACCGAGCATCTGCTATATCCCAGGGCTGGCAACAGAAACATGGATTCTGAGAACATAATGTTGCTTGGCTAAATTTGGCGAGGCTGGGGCTGGGGCTGGGATATTCTTGTGCACCCTATTGACTTTCATATTCTTTGAAAAGCGGGACACACGAGGGCCTTCGGATTGGATAAATCTGAGCTAGTTGTTGCTTTGGGAGCCACACCCATTCCGGGTAGACACACGGAGAGCAGCTGCCCCTGGAGGAGATACTCAGACTCCAGCTGGGAAGCTCCCCTGGCCGACTCAGGGGACTTCAAACCTTGGGAGGGAAGGTCTTTCATTCTTTGGATTTTAATTTGCAAAAGGAAGGGAGCTCTAGATTTGAACTTTGATATCTCTCCTAGAATTTAATAATGGAGAGAGCTACACAGAGCTCAAGTTCAGGGTATTTTTAAGTTGCTGGTATTGTGCTCGTTGGGGTATTTTTACGCTGTCATGTGGTATTTGTGGCACAGCTTCCTCTGCTGAGCTATATTGGACAGTGTGGCTTGAAATCTGAGATGGAAAATACAATTGGGATAAAATTTTGGCCCAGGGTACAGTGAGGACTTGGAGAGAATTTATCAAATGCCTTGTTCTGACCATTTCAGAGGCTTCTGGAGATAACACCTGAACTGCCCGCCCTGCAGGCTCCTGGGCAGTGATAAGAGACATGGCCACAAGTTAGGAGGGCAGAGCTCCTCTGCTGGCCTCCATCCTTGAAAGGGCAGGCGTCCCTGGCTGACTGCAGGTTTGGCAAATTAGTCCAATTAGATAAGTGGACAAAACCTGGGTGGAATTAGGGCACAAACCTAACCACAGCTGATTCCTGTTTCCACAGAGGAGACTCCTCTCCTCTGCTAGCCACCAACTTAATCCTTCTAAGGACCGTGGAGTAGCTAACATTCAGAAGGCCAGGTGTTGACCAGGAAGTGAGGTGGGCGTGCTACAGGCGCTGCTCACAGACAGAAGGCAAACCCATAGAGTGCCCCAGAGTGAGTTTGAAAATGGTGCCCCATCTGGGCAGGCACAGCTGCACAGGAGTGGGTGAGTAAATATGTTTGTGAAAAGACAAACGTGCCCCTTTTGCTTTCATAGGTGCTTGATGAGTGGAGCTGGGGCCGGGCTTGTCCCCTCAGGGTGCTGTCAGCCTTCAATACTCTTTCTTGCTGTTCCCCCAGCAGGGGAGCACTGGGTGTGGGCTGCCTCTGGGAGCCCAGCCCTGGACATCTGCTGTCTCTGTGCAGTTTCTCAGGACCTGTGGTCTTCAAGTTGTGGGAGGAGAGTGAAGGAAAGTATTCTTTTTAGCCCAGCTTGTTCAGGGGCTCCTGTGTCTTAGGGTTTCCTGGGTACCTGTCTGACCCGTGAGTAAAGCAGCCTCAGGCCCCTTCCTAGCCAGCAGCTCTTGCAATGTCCTTTGACTGCTGGAGTCTTAAAGAGCAGGAAGGGTGAGGGGAATAATGAATCAAACTCTACCCAATCCCTAACAATAATGATAATTAATGTTTGTTATATAACAACAACATGAAATCTTGTGGTGTTCAAAACTAGTTTCTAGGGTGATTTTACATCGTGGTTGAAGATTTTACACTGTGGCTTCTGTCAAGGATGAATGATGTGTAAATTCACCCTTTGATCCATTAAAGAAATCACTTTTGCCTCTCCTTGAACCCTATCATCCTGCCTGGAGCTGTGAAATCCTATTTGTAAAATAAGGAACATACCCAGACTGTAAGAGTCTTGTTAAGATAGAACACTTTAAGAGAGCCTGGGGTGAGTGTGTATGTGTGTGTGTGTGTGTGTATGGGGGTGGAGCAGGAGTAATAAAAGTAGAATTGAAACCAGAATTTTACTTCAATCTTCAGGCCAAGTCTGCTCCATCCAGATTTTCACCCAAGACATGATCAAAAAGAGGTCTTTAATTAAGGACTTTGTAAGGTGGACAAAAGAATGCATTGAACATGACCTAGCCTGGACTATACACAGAGAGGAGAAATAAATACTCTTGTCATAGTTCTATGCATAAATTGTATGAGATATGTAGTGGGTTCTGATCACCACTTCCAAATCTCGCAAGGAACTTTGGAGAACCAGAGTGTCAACCCAGGCCTCTCTTCTCCTAGCCTCTCCTGGTCCCCTCTGTGGGGCCCTGTGGTCTAGTGCTGCCTGCCCTGGGAAGTCCACATTTTTCCTCCAGACACTTAGTGCCAAGTGCCCTTGACTTTATTTCTGCAAGCCCTCAACATTCACTGGAAGCGTGGCTTCTGAGGAGCTTCCCCGTCTTCCCTGGAGCTTTGCAAGATTCTGCCCGCCTGCCTTTGGTTTAATTCAGGAAGGGGTGCTGAGGCTGCAGCTTCTGCTTTTCTCTAAATTGACAGCCCTTGTGCTAGGGTTTTCCTGGGTCTGAGAGATTTCCTGGGACGTGGACTGTCAGGGCTAACACTAGGAATGTTCAGGGCAAACCAGGACATGTTGGTTCTCCTAGCTGGTGCCCTGATTGTCCTGTCATTCTAGTATAGTTCTAGTGGATATGTTCTCTGCCTCTGATGAGAATTCTTTGCTTGCTCTAATGCCATCTCTTTTAGCTTCTGTTCTTCCCCACTAGCCAAGCAGCATGCTGTGCACCTGAGCTTACGTAGGAATATTGGGTGTGAGTTCGATTTATAATAGGTAATGAAGTTGAGCTTTTTCCATGTCCAGAGTCTATGGGAGAGAGAGAAAGCCTCAGAGACATGATGTTACCTATTGTCCTCAGGGTCCTGTCGGAAAGGCAATTCGGGAAGTGGCTCTCACTTCAGCATCCAGCCCCATCATGCTTAGAAGTGTTGCCGTGTTTCTCCGGGTTAAAATAGCATCTCTGCCTCTTCTATACAAAGCTGTCATTTCTCTCATTTCACATTCACTTTGTGCCAAACATTGGGAGTTGTGTTACTTTCCTCAGTTTCTCTTGTTTCCATGGTGCTGACATGGCCAACTACCAACTCTCTAGGATTTTTTTTTTCTGGTTAGAAGAGTCTGGTCTGTTGCCACGGCACCTACAGCCATACAGAGCTTTCCAGTGGTAACCATGTGACTCAATGAGGTGGCCAAAATGCAATTTATAGGATCTGCTAGAAGAGTCGTGTAGCAAATCTGTGCCTATAGGCTTGGCTACAGTGGGTAATGTGCTGATACCATCAACTTCAGGACAGAGGTAATCTGATTGCAATTCCAAACTCATTATTTCTTTATTTGCATTCAGTATCACAAAGCCATTCATGAGAAACACATTTTTAAAGCATCATTACTATAAAATTTGTTAAACTGAGTGTAAACATTTTATCAGCAATATGTTCTAAAGAGTTTTTTTTTTTCTTTTTTTGTTTTCCAACTGAAACATTATTTCACAGCTGCCTGGCTCCTAGGTTGGGTCACAAGTTAATAATGTCTCTACCTCGAAATGAGATTGGTCTGTTGCTGTCTGTCTTGTAAATTAGGCCACAGTGAATTTTTCATTCCTTATGGCTGCAGCAGTAAGCAGTGCGTCATTATTATGAAGCTTTCTTTTTTACTTTATCTTGTACTATCAAGTGTAATCAGAGGACCAGGAGGGCCTGTGTTCCTTGGAAGGAGATTTCAGGCACAAAAACATTTGGTTTACTGGTCTCGGGGGAGCCCTGGTGCTTCTTACACGAGGGAGATTGCTCGGCACAAATGTTTCCCAGACAGCAGAATGCTCTTGAAAAGAAAGACCTTTCAAAGGGTAGAAAAAGATTCCGCTTTGAACGACAGCATCCTAGAGTTAAAATGGCTTTGACCCTTGACTTTTTCTGATGTTACCACTTTTTAAGTTTAGGTTTACATGTTTATGATTCAAAATTGAGTTTGCCTTTCCCCAAGTACATTGGTTGCAAGTGGAGTACAGAGCACCACCAAATGAACAGGAGTGACTTGTGCTCAGAATAATTAAATTATTTCCAGGTAATGGGGAAACTAAGAGGGAACAAACAGTTGTCCATCAGATTCATATGACTTTGAATCCTGGCTGCATCTAGCTGTGTGACCTTAGACAAGTTACTTGGCCTCTCAGCTTCATTTTCCTTATCTCCAAAATAGAGATACTAATGCTCACCTTAGAGAGGAATTATAAAGATTCAAAAGTAAGCCATATAAAAATTTCAGCAGTGGCTATTTACTAGTATTAATATTTCAGCTGTTTTTAAAGTTGACACCTCTGAGGAGACTCACAGAGCATTTGCGGCTGTGCCGTAGAGATCTATGTGTGTTGAGGCTGTACACACAGAGGCATGAAGACCATCCGAGATTTGTTATTGAAGAGAGAACAGTCTCAGCTATTCTAGTCTGAGCCACAACCGCAAGAGTATTAGTTGCTCCTTATGTTTATAAAATCATTTCAAATGAACTTTTCTAGAACACACATTCCTCATTCCAGCCCTGTGGGTAGGATAGAACTGATTACCCACATAGGCATTAAGAGAAAGATCACTTTGGGGAAGAGTGTAGACTTTTATAGATCATTTGGAAAGCAGTTGCAGCCAGATAACGGCTGGCGTTACCTTTTGCCTGCAGTTTTTAGAATGGCCCTTGGGGAGCACATTCCTTATATTCATGCCCTTCGTGGGGTTTAGAAATGGAACACTGGTGTTTCTGCTGTCTCTGGGTTGGTTTGAGGTGGTGAGGATCTCCAGAGGCTGGGGGCTTGGCCATAATTACCAGCCTTCCGTGGAGACTGGCCTCACCCTAGGGACCCATGTGGGTAGAAACAAACAACTGAAATCCCAGAGTCAGTACTTGGGTTTGAGGTGGGCTGAATCCTTTTTTTTTTTTCAATGCTGAGATTCTGTTCCCAGGATCCTAATTATAATGCCACTTTCTGGCCACTAATCCTGAGACTTACCTCTATTAAATTAGTTGTTCAAACTTCTAGAGGACCATGGTCTCTGCCATCGAGGAAGTTATAATGTGGTGGGGAGACATGCATGCCAATATAAAATTACCAATGGCATAAATGCTCTGATTGTGTTATGTTAGGAGGAAATATAATGAGGTCCTGAGGAATTAGAGAGAGCCTTTTGAAAGGCCAGGTTCTGAAGGGTGGGAAGGAATTTGCTAAGTGAAGAGAGTGAAGGTATTATAAAGGGAATCAGTATATGCATCAGGAGGTGGAGAAAGCATGGTACATTTGAGTAATTGAAATTAATTTGCTATATTTGAAAGACAAATGCTGGTTGGGATTTAGAATGGAGAAGTATCAAGCAAGATTATGGATGACCTAGTAAAATGTAGAAAGGAGTTTACTATTTATTCTGAAAACAATGGGAAATCCTCTGAATGATTTTATGAAGAGGAATGATATGATTGAATTTATAGTAGATAAAGTTCATTGTGTTGTATGGAGTGTAGATGTGAGATGTGATGTTGGCCTTAATTAGGGAAGTGGCATTGAGTAGTGGATAGTGAAGTAAAAGTGTATTAATAGGCTGAGGAAGGTGAAGGAATAAAAAATAAGGCCTAGGTTTCTAGACTAAGCTACTGAAAAGTTGGTGGTAAAGAATTCCCATTTGATATTTTGTAAGATTATAATTCTGTGGTAAAGTAATTTTAAAATCTATTTTCTTGATTATAATAATTACAGTTATTTTAAAGTACATGGCTGGTAACTTCAATATCTGGATCACCTGTGAATCTATTTATACTGACTATTTTTACTTCAGTATCTGGATCACCTGTGAATCTATTTATACTGACTATTTTTCTCTTGAGTTTCATTGATTTGGTTTCATTTTCTGGTATGTCTGGTAATTTTTTATTGAATTCTGAGCACTGTATTTAAAAAGTTTTAAAGACTTCAGATGATTTTGATGTATTATTCCTGAGTGAGAAATAAGTTGTTGCCTTCTTTCTCTTTTTCCTCCTTCTCTTCCTCCTCTTTTGGTTTTGAATCCTCAATAAAAATAATGTATGTATAATATCAAGCTGAGAAACACTGTGTGTTTGGTGTGTCATTGTGTCAGGGTTGAAGATGTACGTGACAAAGCCAGCAAACAGAAAAACATCAACAAAGATAAGCACAGTCACAGAATAGGAAACTGGTGCCTGGCATGGCTAAATCTTGTCTTAGTTTCCTCATCACTCAGCAGCATGTTGGGGATTCCATGGCCGAAAGAGAACAGATTCCTGCAGCATGTGGTGCATCTTCCTCAGAAATTTCTCATCATGTTCTTAGCCTTGAGTTGGCCTTTGGATACCATTCAGAAGCAAAGCATCAGTCACCTCCAGAAGCAATGCCCAGTCTATCTTGGATATCATATATACCACAAAGTCAGGGTGAATGCCACAGGATTGATGTGAGCCTCAGTGACCCAGAGGCACCTGGGGAAGCCACAGGGCTTTATCATATGCACATGGGAGCTCAGCAGGTTGTGGATAAGCTTTATGTTGCCACAACTATCTCCTCTAGGTCAGAACCAGAAAGGGAATAATTCTTTTTGCAAGCAGATAGGATATGGGGAAATCATCTTGATTCAATGAAGGCTTTTCTATTTATTATTTCTGTTACCTTTAATACAGCCCTTCTGGGGTCTCAGTTGAAACTCTAGGTATTTACAAGGGCATTATTCATGGCAGGCTCCAAACTCCAATTTTTGTCTTCATAGCACTGTGAGGCTACATGATTCTATGCAAAGATTTTTACTGTCTTGGAAACCTCTTTCCATTTGGTTTCTCTGTGTCTCATCCAACAGATAGCTTGGAAATCATAGAAAGACTTGGGAAATGGCATATCAGCTTTATTTTTCTGTAGTTCCTTTTTCTCCAGCACCTTGGGCCTCAAGTTTTGATTTCTTTGTAGCCTAAACCCCAATTTTTGTCTACCCAGCCCAGTGAGACTTCTGCAACTCTAGATCACTGCTTTCTTACCCACACCCAGTACCCCCAGTACTCCAGGCTGGGAACTGATAAACAACTGGAGGAGAAAGCACATTGTTGAATGCAGGACTCATCACAAAGTGTTTCCCTTCTTCAGGGATTTTGGCCCCTCAAGTCTTAGATGCTTTGGTTATTCTCTGATGCTATCAAACAGGATTATTATTCAGCTCAGCTCTTATAGTTTTTATTAGCCAGAGTTAGTCTGATACCATCTACTCTATCTTAACTGGAAGCGTAAGTCTGGAAGTAATATATATCTTAAATATGTATAAACAGTTTTAAAATTGGTTAAAAACAAAAGCAGTAACATTAACATTGTTAATTTAATATGATCAATGATGAATCAAGGTATGCAACTACTCCTAACTTCAGGTTTTAAATTGTGCTATGCGATAATTCAATTTTCGTATCTCTTTTCTCTATCCCTGCAACTAAATAACTCAAACTCCAATTCATACCATGTGCTGTGACATTATTTGGCCTTCACTTTGCTTAAACATTTTATTTAAGCATAGGATTCAAATATGTTCTTTTCACTTTGGCTCTGAGTACTTAAAATAGTGTTTTTGGCACCAACACATTGATAGAAATGGAGACAAACGTAGGCACTGAAATGTCATGGCAGTCCTGTGTCTTGGTGGTCATCTTGATATTTTGGGACACAGTTAAGTTAGTGTTCTTAGATAATAATTGAAATGAAAACACAAATTTTAAAAATTACCCTTACTGAGGCTTTAAGACTCTATGAATATAACAGCAGACCCCGGTTATCGAAATGGCTAGACCGCGAGACCCAACGGTGTTGCATGGGTCAGCTTGAGTCCCAACTGTCCTACTTTGTTCTCCTCAGCCTTTCCACACCTACAAGTGAGAAACACACCAGGCCCAGGAATCCTTCCCTGAAATCTTCAGGATCCCTTGGAAGCCCTCTACACTAACAGAAGTCCTCCCCTTCCTAGCCCTTGGCCAGCACCAGTTGTTCTTCCTTCTCGTTAATAAGGAGCAGGTGGCTGGGGCACTGAGTTTCTCTTCCTGAGAAAACAGGAATCCCCAGAGAGACAGGTACAGCCTCAGCCTAGCATTTGCCGCCTTCTTTCGGTAGGGGTGTGTGTGTGTGTGTGTGTGTGTGTGTGTGTGTGTGTCAGAGAGAGAGGGAGAGCTGGAGTTAATTATGGGCTAAACTGTGTTCCCCATCAAATTCTATGTTAAAATTCTAACCCTAGTACCTCACAGTATCTATCACTGTATTTGGAGATAGGGTCTTCAAAGAGGTAATTAAGTTAAAATGAGGTCATTAGGGTAGGCCCTACGCTGACCAGTGTTAGAGCCTTATAAGAAGAGAAAATCTGGACACAGAGAAGAAAGAGCACGTGAAGAAACAGGGACAAGACAGCCATCTAAAAGGTAAGGAAAGAGGCCTCAAGAAACCAACGCTGCCTACACCTTGATCTTGGACTTGCAGCCTCCAGATCTGCAAGAAAATAAATTTCTATTGTTTAAGCCACCTAATTAGTGGTAGTTTGTTGTGGCAGCCCTAGCAGCTAGGAAAGGGAGATGGAGGGAGAAGGAGGGAGAGTAAAGGGAGGTAGGGGATGAGAAATAAAATGAGAGAGGAGAGAGACAGGCTCAGGGTCTGGCAAGCATGCAGAAGTGGTGCTGGTGGCTGGCGGGTGCAGGGAGCCAAGGGCAAGGCTGAGGGTAGTGCCAGTCCGGCTGCATCCCACTCACTGAGGCTCTGTGCTGTCAGAGAGGACAAGACACTGCCTGGAGACTTGGGCTTTTATTCTGGGATCTGTTACACAACAGCAACAAAAAGCAGCAGGCAACCTTGATTTTCCTGAGCTCATATTCTCCTTTCTGGGCCTGGCTGACCATGGGACTGAACAGACGGGAGGAAAAAGCTATCAACTCATAACCTGGAGCAGGAAGAGGCAGGGACAGACCTGGCAGAAAAAAAGCAGAACTATTCCAGATCTACGTGCCATTTGAAAAATCTTAAAACACACACGCATATAAATATTCATGCAAATTCTCCACAAGTTGGAAACCAGTGTGGGGTATTGGAAAAGATATTGGGCAGAGTTAAAGAGACTTGAATTTAAATCTCTGCCCTGCCATTTACTTGTGTATAACCCCACCCTCCATCCCAACACACCCCCCACACACAAGCCCACATTAGAAACAATTTTAGCTAATCACAGTGCAAGGTCTTCTTCCCTTTGCAGACAGCAGGATGGGAACAGCACACTGATGTATGTTTCACCCAGGAGCCTGTGGCCACCCTTGGAGGAGACTCCTGACCCTGCCCATGGCTGGCTGTCTTACATTCATAACTTCAGAGTCAACAAACTGTGGCCTTGTTCAGGTGACTCTGCCTCTTTTGGCCTCTCTAACATAAAACCAGGGGTTTAAAGAAGATAATGAATAAGTGTCTCTCATATCACAGGTACTATTATCTTTTTCTGAAAACACTGTTGTGATAGTCAAGCTTTAGGTGTGTTTGCCAACATAGGTTTTTCCCTTGGGTTAATTGTTGTGTTTGCCGTTCTCTGGTGAGAAACAGTAACTAAGACAGAGAAACTTGGCCTGATCTTTTCTCCTAGGCTTTCCTAGAGAGCCTCTGGCTCCCTTGATTTTAGCATTTCACTTTGCAGCCAGGTCTTGGAAATCCGATGATGAGCATAGCACACTCCCCCTGTTGGGCCACTTCTGCTGGAGCCCACCCTCGCTCCTCAACCAGGCCTTTCTCCGCTGTCCGGTACAGACACCCCGCCCCCTCAGCTCACTCCACCTCCAGGTGTGCCCCACCCTGGCCTCGGCTCCCTCTCTGTGCTGTCAACCTTTTTGGTGGACTGTTCTGATGATGATGGGGTCCCCAGACTTCTCCTTCCTCTTCAGCCCTATCCCCTTGCCCCACCCACTCGCCCCTACTTCCATCCGCTTTAGTATTCCACCCCAACGCTCCGCACCCTCACTCCCATCAAACCGATCTCAAGACATAATCAAATATTTTTTATTTATACTTTAACGTGACTGCTGAATGTTAAGGACCCACACTTGGGTAATGGAAAGAAAGGCTTTATTTCTGCTTGAAGGACAAAAGTCACATCTGTTAAGCTCCTACTATGTGCCAGACACTAGGCTAACTCCCTTTTCACATGCTTTTCTCACCTAATCTCTAGTAATGGGGCGTGGTGAAGCAGCTGGCAGTATCTTCATTTTACAGATTCAGATACACAGGTTCAAGGAGCTCAAGTGGGCTTGCGTGTGGGGGTGTGTTGGGGTGGAGGGTGGGGATGAAAGGAGGGAGAGAAACTTCTCAATCTGTGATTTGCATCTGCTCCGGTATCCAGCCCAGAGCCGGGCACTCAGTGGGTGTTCAACACATGCTTGTTGGAGAAAAAAGGGGGCCATTAGTAAAATAACTAACGTTACATAGTACTTACTCTGTGTCCTATGTTCCCTAAGAGTCATTTAATTCTGCCATCATCCTTATGAGGTGGGTATTTGTTATCATCATCATCATCATCATCACCACCATTTTAGAGGTGAGAAAACAGGTACAGGAAGCAATCTGCCTAAAGTCTAAGACTACCAGTAAAATATAGGATGCTCAGTTATATTTGAATTTTAGATAAACAATGACCAATATTTTAGTATAAATATGCCTAAAATTATCATATGGAAGTATCTATATTGACAAATTATTTGTTACTTATCTAAAATTGAGACTTAACTGGCTGTAATGTATGTTTATTTGTGAAATCTGACAGCCATACTAAAGTGACATGCAGAGCAAGGATTAAAACCACTCTTAACCACACTTTGCATTTTTAAAGTGCCAGCTGGTTTTTTAGAGATTTATTTCTGATGACTTAACTTTTCTCTAGTTCTTAGTCTGTTCAGGTTTTCTACTTTTTTGGAGTCAGGTTTGGTAATTAATATTTTCTTAGGAAGCCATCCATTGCATCTAGGCTTTCAAAGTAGCTGGCATTGTGCCTTGTCTTAAGTTTACAAATCTTCTGATTGTTTGTAATTTTATCTTTTTTTGTTTTGTTTTATCATTCCTGATGGAGTTTACTGTCTTTTTGCTTGTTAAGGTCATAGCCTTTCCATTGTTTTAAATTTTTTTTGAAGAACAAACTTTTAGTTTTATAATTTATGACTACAGGGTTTTCTTTTTATTTTCTATTTCAATAACTTCTGTTTTATTTTTATTATTTCTATTTCTTTACATTTTATTCTGTACTTTTATCTTCTTGAATTGAATGCTTAGCTCCTTATGTAAAATGTTCCTTGTTTCCTAGCGCATAACATTAAGACTACACATTTTCTACTAAATATCACTATTTGGCTGATTCTTATAGGTTTTGATATGTAATTTTCTCAATTTTTCCTAATTAAAATTCCAGTTTTGATTTTTTTATAACTTACAGATTATTTATAAGAGAATTTTCAAAATTTCCAAGTGAATTTTTTTATTTGTTTACTTTTTAGGGACTAAGTTTTTCTTGACATTTTCCAGTTTTATTATATGTTTTCTGTTTGTTTTGGAAATTGACATTTCCTTTGTGCCATAATAAAAGTTCAAAGTTCTAAGGGTGTTTGAGAAGAATGTATTTTCTATTTGTTGAGTATTAAGGTTTATGTGTATATGTGTATTGTTTGATAATTATTACTCAACTCATCTGTAGTTTTACTTTATATTTATCTACTAGATTTGACTATTTTTAAGAGATGTGTATTAAGGTATATTGAAGGTTCTTAACATGATTGTGTAATTGCCTATCTGTTGTATTTCTAGCAGTTATCATTTTATCTACTTTAGAATTGTATGATCGGTACTTTAAACATTTTGACTCTTAGAACATCCTTGTAGATTTTATCTTTTATCATAAGAAAATATCTATCTTGTCTTGAAACACTTTCAGCCTCAAAATCCTCTTTATATGATATAAATTGCACTAGCCAGCCCTCTTCTCAGGCTTTGTCATTTTGAGGTATATGCATGTAAAGGGCATGAAATTGGACTTTGCTTTTTCCCAATCTTAGAACCTTTGTTGTTTTGTCTTTAAAATAGCTTTATTGATATATAATTAATGTACAATAAATTGCACATATTTAAAGTGTGTAATTATACAGCCATTAAAATCATGACAATGATTGTTTTTAATGATTGTTCTATGATTTTTTATCATTATTTATAATAGAGACATTAAATAGAGTTGTCATAATTGAAATAAAGGACATGTTTGGCCTTATTTTAACTTATTTTATGCTGTCTATACTATTAATATTATGTATTATTTATCCCTGTTTTTTTCCCTCACTAAGTTTTACTGCATTGAGTAAAGAGTTTTTACTTTTACTTATGATTTCAGTCTTTGGTGATTTGGAAGCTTTTCTAGATGATCCTTTTTGTTGGTAGGTATGTGTATTTTGAGGAGTATATTCAAATCTGTATTTCTCTATCAATCCATTAAATGTCTCAGTGTCCCAAGATGATACTTTTTAGTATAGTTTTTATTCAATTCAATCCCAGCCACATATCCCACCCCAAAATGAAGCTGTTTGGATGTTTTTACTTCTCCAATTCCTCTGTCCCTCCCTTACCAACTATTGGGTTTTGTTGGAATCCTTTGGAATTTTGGTTCTTCGCTTTTTAAAATTCTTATAGAATGGGCCAGGTGCGGTGGCTCATGCCTGTAATCCTAGTATTCTGGGAGGCCGAGGTAGGAGGATCGCTTGATGGTGGAAGAATTTGAGACCAGCCTGAGCAAGAGCGAGACCCTGTCTCTACTAAAAATAGAAAGAATTTAGCTGGACAAAAATATATAGAAAAAATTAGCTAGGCATGGTGGCGCATGCCTGTAGTCCCAGCTACCCGGGAGGCTGAGGCAGAAGGATTGCTTGAGCCCAGGAGTTTGAGGTTGCTGTGAACTGGGCTGATGCCATGGCACCCTAGCCTGGGCAACAGAGCAAGACTCTTTCTTGAAAAAAAAAAATTCTTATAGAATGGCCTATTTAATCCCTTTTATCGAAGTTGGCAATCCCTTTATATCCATCTATTCTGATCTAGCTGTAGCTTTCACCTGCTGAGTCCTAGTTGCTGTCTGGACCGCTCTCACTCACTGATCCCTCTAGCAACTGACTCCCTGGCCCCCTTCCCCACTCTTGTCATCATTCTGGGGGCTTCATTATCACAGGGGTGACTCGGCCAACATCCTGACCTCTGAGCCCTAGGCCCACCTCTTCTCAGATACCACCTCAGTCACTCACCAGGTGATGTTCCCCAGGCTTTGTCATTATCAGTAACTGATCTCCATCAGCCACTGCAAGGTCACCTCCCCTCCCTCCTGTCTCCCAGCTCCCTTGTTCAGTGGCTCTCCAATCTGATCTCACAGCCTCTCACTCTCACAGCCTCCTTTCCTTCCCCATCCAGCTCAGATTCGACAGTTTAGCCCTATAGCCTCCCTTGCAACTCCTTTGACTCACTTGCCTTACTTATGGTGGGCTGACTAGTGGCCCCTAAAAGATAAGCCCACCTAAGGTCTGTAAATGGCTTTATTTGGAAAAAATTATCTTTGTAGATATAATCAAGTTAAGGATCCCAAGATGTGATTATCTGGATTAAGGTGGGCTCAAAATCCAATAATAGGTCCTTAAAAGAGAAGAGAGGAGAGGGGAAGGAACGGGACAGAGGGGAAAGGAAGGGAAGGGAAGAGAAGGGAAAACAGAGAAACACAAAGACGAGAAGACAATGTGAAAATGGAGGCCTAGAGTGGAGTGATGCGTCTACAAGCTGAGGAATGCCCAGGATTGCTGGAGGCCACCAGAAACTAGGAGAGGCATAGAACAGATTCTCTCTCAGAGCCTCAAGAAGGATCCAACACAGCTGACACCTTGATTTTAGACTTCTGGCCTCCAGAACTCTGAGAATAAATTTCTGTTGTTTTAAGCCACCAATTTGTTCTGGCAGCCCTAGGAACTAATACATTGGTGCTCCTGTGCTTGACTGAAAAAGCCCTGAACTATTTAAAACCAACTCTTTGCTTATTCCTCACACCCAGGACACCAAACATTGCCAGGGGAAATCCCACCCAGCTCCTGGGACTCCACACCTTGCAGGTTTTCCTCCTACTCATAAGGCACTGCCTCTCACTCTCCACTGCTGGCTTCTCACCGACCAGAGCTCAGAAAGCTGGGGAGCCCTGGGCCTCTCCTCTCCATCCACACCGTCCCCCTAAGAGATCCCATTTAGTCACAGGCTTCAGAAACTTAAACGCATTGATGCTTCTCATTGTTCTTTCTTCAACCTTCATTTACTGTTTGAAACTCCAGATTCATGTCTCTTACCTCTCTCTCTCTGATGTTTAATCAGCATCTCACATTTAACAGGAACAAACAGAAATCTGGACTTCCCATCTTACAAATTTGCTCCCTTTTGTTCACATCTCAGTAAATTACCCCCAACTCATGAGTCACCCTTTATTCCTCTTTCACATGCCTCATTTCCGACATATCAGCTCTAACGCCAGAATTTCTCCAAATTCAATCACTTCACAGCCTCTCAATTCTACAGCTTCAGTCCAAGCCACAGTCATCTCTCTCCAAGACGTGACAATGGCCCCTTGATTGATCAGGAGCCTTGGCCCAGAATCTAGAGTATAAATCCGATCGTGTCACTTACTTCCTGACCCCTCCACTTTCCCCCTACGCCCCACACATACACACAGTTCTTCCCATTACACTTGGAGAGAAATTCAAACTCTGGACTGTGGTTCCACAAGACCCTGCTGACCTATAATGGGCACAGTGCACTAACCACTGCAATAAATTTCCCAATAACCAACAATGGCTCAAATTGTGTAGGTGTTTATTTCTTCTTGTTCACATAACACTGAGGTAGGTAAACAGATTGGTAAAGCTGTTCTTCTGCACACAGTCATTCAGGGATACAGGCTGACTGTCCTCTGCAACATGTGGCTCTCTTTCAGAGTCACCCTGGGGGGGAGTTTGCATTTCAACCAGCTGTATGGGAAAACACACAGGGAGAAGTGCGTATGTGTGGTTTTATGAGCAGAAGTGAATGTCACTTCTGTTCATGTTGCACGGGCTGGAACTCTCACAACACCACCCAACATGCAGGAGGGGGCTGGGGAGTGCAGTCTAGCTGTGTGCCCTAGAATAAGAGGTAGAGCCTGGATTCCTGTGAGTGGATAGTGGTCTCTGCCACACTACTCCACCTGATATTATCTTCCTCCGCATCTGCCCAAGTCTCTATGCCCAGCCATGAGGTTTTCTTTCTAATGAGCTGAACACACCATGCTTATTTCTTTCTCAGAGACTGTTGCTTCTGCTCAGAGTGCTCTTCTGTAAGTATGCAAGGTTGCCTTCTTCTTGCACTCAATTCTCAACTTGAACGTCATCCCCAACCCTGCCAGAGCAGCACCAGCATATCAGTCCCTCTCCTCCTCATTATCCCACTAAATCTTCTTCGTAACACTTAGTGCCAGAATGTAGCCGTTTGAGGGGCAGGGGCTCTGTCTTGTTCACCACGGTATCCTGGAACAAAATAGGAACTTAATGAGTATTTTTTCACTGACTCCTACTCTTTGAATATTTCATCCTGCCTTGAGATTTTTGTTCTGCTTTTATTTTATTTATTAGAACACTCCCTTAAGTAATTTACTGAGAAAGTGTAGTTGAGTGGCACATACATTATGAGTCTTCTTGTGGTGAAAAAAATCTTTCTCTTTTCACATGAATATTTTATTGAATAGTGTAAGACTCATAGATCACGATTTTTTCTCTAAAAACTGGACATATTTTGTCCCACTGTCTTTGAATTTTCAGAGTTGTGGGTGAGAAATCTGTTGCTGATTTGATTCTCTGGCCTTTGAAACTAGCCTTTCTCTGGAAACTTATAAGCAAATCTCCTCATTCTTAGACTTCAGAAATTTTACCAGGTATATATCTTTCCCCCATTAATCCTATCTGAAAAAATATATGCCTTTTCAATTTGGAAATTTATATCTTTTTTCAGCTCAGAATTTTTCCTTCTTTTTTATATTTTGCTTCTCCTAGGTTTGTTCATTTGTCTCCTTCTGAAACTATCGCACATGTTGTATATTATATCTCCAAGATCTATCCTCTGTGTCTCTTATTCTTGTTTTTTTTCTTTGTAGTTTTTTGCTCTTGTGTAGTAAGGTAGTTCTTCTTCTTTATGTTTTAGATTACTCATTCAGTTTTAAATTGAATGCTATTTCTTAGTTCTACAACTGAATTTTTCAATTCGGAATTTAAAGAAAAATTTACCTGGAGTCCTATTGCATAGCTTTATGCATTTTTAATGGACTTTTATTTAACTTTCCTTCTGTTTCTTTTATTAAAGCTTCCTTGTTAGGAAGAAGTCTGGCTCTTTGCTTGGTCTCCGTTCATGCTACAAAGTCTCTTGACTTGTAATCATTCATTCCATGCCTTTTTTGGTAGGTCTGGCTTCCTCTAGCATGTGTTCAGATCAGACTGATATGTCTCTCAAGCAGAGGTGGATTGGAAAGCAAGAAGTAGGAGAAAATAAAGGACTATGGTTTCCTCCCAGGGCTGACAGCAGTGATTGAGTGGCAGCAGCAGCTCTCTTTTGTGCCTTGGGTAATAAGCAGCTCAGCGTATTGGGCCTGCTTGTGCTGCTGGGTGGTCAGATGTATTTATCTCATACTTTGCCAGAAAAGACCCCTCCTATGTTCTAGGTCCTAGGTTCTGGGTCCTAGGTCTTCCAGGTAATAGAAACAAGTCCCACAGGGCAGACATTGGCTGCTGTTCACATTTGCTTTGACCCCTTGGAATCCAAAACCTCAGATGTGAGTTGACTCTCCTTTAGAACTCAGCATCAGGGCTGAATCTTCATTGTCTTCCATTTGTTTTGTTTAATTTCTTAAAAATTTTTAATTATTATTAGTGTATAATAGTTGTATGTCTTCATAGGGTACATGTGATGTTTTGATACAGGCATACAATGTGAATTAATCAAATCAGGGTAATTAGGGTATCCATCACCTCAGGCATTTATCACTGCTTTGTGTTAGGAACATCCCAATTACATTCTTTTAGTTATTTTAAAATATACCCTAACTTATTGTTGATTATATTCACTTTGTTGTGCCATCACATATTGTTCATTCTATCTAACTGTCTAACTATATTTGTGCACCCATTAACCAAGCCCAATTTATGTCCCCCTCCCTGCTACCCTTCCCAGTTTCTGGTAATCATCATTCTATTTTCTGTCTCCATGAAAACAATTGCTTTTAATATTTAGCTCCCACATGTGAGTAAGAACATGCAAGGTTTGTCTTTTTGTGCTTGGATTATTTCACTTAACATAATGTTCCAATTCCATCTATGTTGTTGCAAATACCAGAATTTAATTGTTTTTGTGGCTACGTAATATTCCATTGTGTTTATGTACCACAATTTCTTTCCCATTGATCCATTGATGGACACTTAGGTTGATTCCAAATCTTGGCTATTATGAATAGTGCTGCAATAAACACAGGAGTGCAATTCTAAGTTTTTGTGGAATATTTAGGTTTCTCTAGATAAAAGATTATATCGTCTAAAAATAAGGATAATTTGACTTCTTCCTTTCCAGTTTCTATGCCCTTTATTTCTTTCTCTTGTCTGATTGCTCTAACTAGAAATTCCAGTACTATGTTGAATAACACTGGTGAGAGTA
>VBSM01000272.1:1259939-1358958 GCA_008086735.1 Cheirogaleus medius
TTTTTTGCTGAATCTTTGTCTGGTATTGATATCAGGGTGATACAGGCTTTGATATCAGGGTGATACAGAATAAGTTTGGGAGTATACCCTCCTCCTAGATTTTTGGGAATAGTTTAAGTAGGATTGGTATTAGTTTTTCTTTGAATGCTTGGTAGAATGTAGCAGTGAAGCCATCAGATCCTGGGGTTTTCTTTGATGGAAAACTTTTTATTACTGCTTCTATCTTGTTACTTGTTACTGGTTTATTCATGCTTTGAATTTTTTACTGATTTAATCTTGGTAGGTTGTATGTGTTTAGGAATTTATCCATTTCTTCTAGGTTTTGTATTTATTGGCATATAGTTGCTCATAATAGTCTCTAATGATCCTTTGGATTTCTGCAGTGTCAGTTGTAATGTCTTCTTTTTCATCTCGGATTTTATTTATTTGGGTCTTCTCTCTTTTATTCTTAGTAAGTAAGTCTGCTTAAAAGTGTGTTGATTTTGTTTATATTTTCAAAAAAGCCAACTTTTTGTTTTGCTGATCTTTTGTATTGTCTTTTTAGTTTCAATTTTATCTATTTCTGCTCTATCTTTTTGCCTTCTTATTGACTTACTGCTGCAGGGAATATGGAGATAGAGTGTATCAGAAATATGGGCTCAGGCTGCCACCTTCTCAGAATTCCTACTAGACTCTGCTGTATAATTCACTTTTCCAGTGTGTCCTCACATCCACTCCATTGCCAGGGCTGACACGCTCAGGTCTGGGTCAGTAACCTGAAGGAACAAGGGCCCTAAGGGACCATAATATTCTCCCCCAGGGAGGTGAGGTAGGATACATGGGTTTGGGCCAGAAATGGAAGGGCAAATACAGCCAATATCCAGTGTTTATCTCTTAGGGGCACTGTGTTCATACAGGCCTGAAGATGCCTCCTGCTCAGTGGGCATTATCCCAGCAGAAATAGAGAGGGAAATTGGGGCAGGAACAGGATGATTGATTTAGCCTCTGGTATAGGCCTTATACTACAGGAGTAGGAGGGGTCCTGGATGATCCTCATTCTTCAGCCCACTGCCCAGGCAGGAGCAAAGTTGGGAAGCATCATTTTCTGAACTGAATTATCCTGGAATGATCATTCTGCTGTTCTTCTTAGAGGACCTAACAGGCACATGTGGGGGAAATAGATTGGCTAGAGATTTGGGATCCAAATGTTGGCCATCTCTCTTCTCATAAAACACAGCTAAAATTACTTTCAGGTTGCTGGACAGAATTGAGAAACATAATATATTTGGAAAGAAGATGAGAGTTCATCTGGGAAGAATAAATGGATTCTTCTTTAGTGTTTATATGTCTTCAAGACTTAGGCAGTCTCAAAAATTTATCAGGGAAGAGAGTGAATACTTCTTTCCCAACCACACTGATAAAAAAATCAAAAGCTGAGGAACTACATTTATAATGGAAGCCAAAGCAAACATAGATGATCTTCAAGACCTGTCAACTCAGGTCCTGCTAGCCTCATTGTTTTAAACTATTATAAATCAACTGTTTGGCTATCTGTCCCTTATGAGGCTGGATCTGCACTATGTGCCAAGGATATTGAGATGTATGAAATAAGATTCATATTCTCCAGAGCCTCCCATTTTGGGAAATGGATATGGATTGGGGAAAGGTAAGAAAATACAAAGAAAGCAATGCAAATAAAATGATAAAAGGAAGCATGGGATCCCAGAGGAGAGGAGGAACACCCAACTCACCCAACCTAGCCTGAGGGGTGGGGGAAGCTAGGGAGGTTTCCCTACAGAAATGCTCTGAGCCACCTGGTTGAAGTCAACTTCCTATACTTGGGTTGGAAGAACCTGTGTTGTTATCTGTGTCTAACCTGTGATGTTATCCACAGGTTGGAAAACAATCCACACGAAGAGAATTTAATCTACCTCCCCCAGTTCTACCCTCAGCCCCTACCCAGAAGCACCAGGTGGGCCTGGTTAATATTTGAATCCTGGATGACCATGGCTGGGATTGGGTCAAGGACCTACATGGGTGAAAAGAAATAGTGAGCCAAAGGACAAAAAATAGATCATAAAAAGCCAAGTGTGTCCAGCAGTCTACTGGGGAGAAGCACACCAATAATGGTTGGTAGAGCCAAGATTTCATGGGGAGCATGTTGGAGCAGAGGCAGGAATATCTGTGATGACACTACCATGAAGCTGAGAAGCCACACCTGCTTTGTGTGTCAAGATGGCTAGGAAAATGGCTGGGGCTGGAAAAAGAGGGAGGAATGGGCTGCCTGGTAATTCCACCAAAAACTTCAAAAGATAGGGTGGGGGCGGGTAGCCCCAGATGCCAAATGCTTTCCAAGCATCAATTTTCAAAATTTTTTTAAACTTGCAAAAACTACCTGAAAGACCCTATGTATTCTTGAGTTTCCAATAAGATTTTCCAAATTTAAGAAAATATTTCCATACATTAGAAATTTTTCTAGTGTCCTGGAGGGCTTGGTCAACAGGTGAAGAATCACTGAGCATAGGTCTTCTCCTCTTCCTCATCTCCCTCCTCTAGTGGCTTTATTGAGCCTTAATAGGCATACAATGAATTGTATATATTGAAAGTATAAAATTTTATGTTTTACCATATGTATATACACATGAAATCATCACCACAATCAAACCCAAAGGTTTCACCATGCTCTTTTGTAATGCCTCCCTCCTGCCCGCCCATGTCTAGGCAACCACAGTCTACACTCTGTCACTAAATATTGGTTTACCATTCCTAGAGTTTTATCTAAGTGGAGTCATACGTTATGTACTTTCTTTTGTCTGGCTTCTTTCACTCAACATAATTATTTTGAGATTTTCTCATGTCATGTGTAACAATAATCCATTTTATTTTATTGCTGAGTAGTATTCCATTGTATGGACATGCCACAACTTGTTATCCATTCACCTGTTAATGGACATTTGAGTCATTTCTAGTTCAGGCCTATTATAAATAAAGCTACTATGAACATTTAAGTACAAGTCTTTGTATGAACGCATGCTTTCTTTTCTCTTTAGTAAATACCTAGAAGTGCAATGTTTGGATCATATGGTAAGTGCCAGTTTTACTTTTTAAGAAACTTTGCCAAAGTTGTCCAAAGTGATTCTTCCCTTTTAAATTCCCACCAGCAGTGTATGAGAATTCTAGTTCCTCACCAACACTTGCTGTAGTGAGAATTTTTCATTTCATTCATTTTAATAGGTTTGTAATTATATTTCAGTATGTTTTAATGTTCATTCCCCTAATGACAATTGATGTTAAATGCCTTCTCATGTGTTTCTTAGTGATCCATATGTCTTCTTTAGTGGAGTACCTATTAAAATCTTCTTTCCATTTTAAAAATATTGTTTTATTTTCTTCTTAGTGAATTTTAAGAATTATTTATATATTATAGATACATGTTCTTCATCAAATATATGATTTGCAAGCATTTTCTCCATCTTTGGCTTGTCTTTTTGTTCTCTTAACAATATTAGCTGAAGCTTTTAATCTTAATGAAATCCAGTATATCAACGTTTTTCTTTTTATGGACTGTACTTTTGGTGTCATATCTAAGAGATATTTGTCCAACCCAAGGCATAAGTCTCATTTTAAAGACTTTTTGGTGTTCAAGCCCTGTCCAAAATTTGGGGCTCAAGTGCATTATTCAGAGAAAATCCCAAATCTCTGATTCACTCTTATTTCCTTTGAAACAATTGTATTCTCCAGCCTGTAGAGCTGTCACCCAGAATTATTGTCTCCCAGAGGCTCTGTACTATTCCAGGTTATCAAAGAAAAATGTTCTCTCCTGAAAGCTAGAGTGGGGGCCTTTGTGGGCACCCGTCCTACCTTTCTCTGCTACCGTCTTCTAACTAGCCTCATGGCCCAGATCAGGAGAGAAATGTATCACACAGCAGGAGGTGTGTCAAAGTCTGATGTGCGCTGCCTTGGATTTTCCTGGCAAGTGCTTTCTTCAGATTCCAGGGACAGAAGGCAGCAGTGTGCTCCCTGCAATACTAAGGCCCCTGTGCAAAACCAATTATGTCCACAGAAAGGGAAATGGGAACCACCATTACAGGGCACCTACCCTTTGCATTAGTCAGCTCATGGAATCCTTATTATGACCTGCAAAGGTGAGCATTGCTGATCTTACTTCACAGCGAAGGACAGAGACTCACAGATGTGACATAATCTGTCCAAGTTACCCTGAAAGTAAGTGGCAGAGTTGGGACTTGAACTTGTGTCACTCTAACTTGAAAGCCCCCTCATCAAGCTGCTAACAGGGAGCAGCTAGCAGCTGGCATTTGATGCATTCAGACAAAGGAACATTTATTTAAAAACACCCTCAGGGACAGCCCTCTGTTTCCTGTGGCTGTGGACTTTGTTCCTGATTGAGCCACAGGGCTAGTGCGGAGAGGTCACTTGCCGCCACCCTCCTTCAGAACCTGAGCACACTGGGGAGAGCCTGGGCTCTGGACTCAGAGGACTGAGCATAAACCCCAGCCTCACGGCTTATCATCTGTGTGACCTCTAGTAAACTTCTTAATGTCTCTGAGCCTCTGTCTTCTTTTCAGTTAGAAAAACAATTGATGTAGGAAGCCCTGCTGCTTGGAGCAACATCTGATATAAAGCTGCCTTGCGAAGGAGGGGTGGTGCATGGATGCAGACACAGGGAGGACTCAGGCCAAGCAGCCTTTTGGCTACTTGAGAGTTTGGAAATAGCAAAATTATCACTACTGGGGAGGTACTGTGAGCAACCTACATGAGCTCCAGTTCTGGGTAGGAGTTGAGTTCAGAGAGACAAATTTTAAAAATAAATAAAATAAAAAGTGGCTGCTAATATGCATGATGTTTCTTTTTGAGGTGATAAAATGTTCCAAAATTGATTGAGGTGATGGTACCACTACTCCATGACTATGTTAAAAACTACTGTATGTGAGTTATATCCTAATCTTCTTATTTAAAAAAATAAAAGATAAACACAAATAGAACAAAAAAACCCAATTTGTATCTTCTAAATCAGCTAAAGTGAAAAAGGAAATAATAAAGAAAACTCTATTAATTCAACAGAAGGCAAGAAAGGAAATTGAAAAAAGCAAAGAAGCAAATAAATGAAAAATTACCTGATAGTAATTAAATCTGAATATAGCAGCATTCATAAGTTTAAAATCACCTATGAAAAGGTAGAGGCAACAATAAACAATATAATTGTTACAAATAGTAAACATCAAGTTTTTTTGTGGTTCATTAAAGACATTTTTAATGCAATGTCAGAGAGAATGCAGTATTTGAAAATAAAAAGGTGGGGAAGCCATACCTATAAATATAAATCTTTTTAAAAAAAGAAAGCTGTGTGGCATTTCCAAAATGAGAAAATTGAATTTAATGGAAAGAGTATTAGTAGAAATTAAAGGGAGGCTCTACATATTGATCAGATATTCCATCAAGAAAATATAACAGTCATGAATATATAAGGCATGATATATTCACACAACAGAATACACCACAGCAATTAAAATGAATGAGCTAGGTCTTAAATGTATCAACATTGATAAATCTGAAAAATGTATTATTGAGTGAAAAAAGCAAGATATATCTCAAAACATAAAGAATGGCATTTTTATGTCCAATTTTATGTAAGTTCCAGAATTTAGAACAATGTATATTGAATATGGGTGAATATATAGTTCATGATTTTATAATTTAATGACATATTTAAATAAATGCTTGAATCTACTTCTCTGATCCTTTATTATAGGAATTATAGGGATTGAAGAAGGTATCCCTGACCCCCCCCCACCATGGAATTTGAATTTGTACAATTTTCATCATTGTCTTAGTTAAATCCACACTCAGATTCAAATTCCAGAAAATATGTAGGATATCCACAACATCCCTGGTCTGTTGCTCTGTGCTGGAAATAGGAAGATGGATAAGATACAGCCCCCGCCCCGAGGGACTTTTCAGCCACCAGGAGTGAAAGAAAGGTAAACCGTAATACGATGGAGGGATGGAAAAGTCCAGAGAAAGCACACCTATTTCCGTGTGAGGTTTCTGGATAAGGCATCTCTTGTAGTAGTTTCAGAGGATGAGAGTCACTGCCCAGGTGAAGGTGATGGGTGAAGCTGGTAGGAACAGAAGCATGCAGCCAGATCAGCCTGGGGTACGTGGGCACCCTACATGGTTTGGTGCTCCTGGTTTGGGGATGAAGTTCAGGGTAGAAGTGGCCTAAGCCGGGGGGTGATACAACTGACCAGATTGATGGGCAGGGCCAGATCACCAGGGGCCAGGTAGGCATGCCAAAGAACTAGAACTTGAACCTGGGGGAAAGTGGAGCCAACACAGGGCCTTTCAGCAGGGCAGGAACATGGCCTGATTTGGGTTTTAGATGCTTCATTGAGGCAGCCAGATTCAGGAAGTGACTTCAGAGATAGGCAAGATCTGAAACAGAACCAGGGGTTGGAGAAATAGGTAAACATGAGATGCTTTAGTGAAACTGCTGTGAAGGGGAGAAGTCTGGAAATACAGCCAGGTTGGAGCTTGGTTGGTTGGGAGGGGGTGATCCCCAGAGTTGGGGTGGGTAGGCGGATGTGTGAAGCAATCATGGTTCCTCTTCTGAGACATCATGGTCCTGAAGGCCACTGAGTTGTTCAGTCAACCCCCCTCATTCTCATGGCTGTGGACTGTGCAATTTACTCAGGTCAGTGACAGAAAGCGTGGGAAGAAATGATTTGTAAATTATTTCAGCTTGTGGCTTTTTGATATTTCCTTGTAGTAATTATCTTGAATTCACATTATCTACTTTATGACAAGGAACGCTGACACAAGGATTGCCGTGCGAAGTTAAGCATCACTGAATTGTATTGAAATAAGAGGATTGCTAACATGTATTCCTGACATTTTAGCTGTATCAAATCTGATTTTGTCACATTTACAAGGTACTGTGAGCTAGGATCCAGAGGCGGTGTGTTATCATCGCCTAACATAGTGTTCCTTAATTATCAGCACTCTCACACTTCCTGCATAGCAGATTGGAATCTCTAGAAATAGCACAAACTTGAAAATTAGCGTTTTTCTCTTAAATAATCAGGATGCTATATTTATTGTCTTCACAGGATTGGCATCTTAAGGGAGGTGAACTAATTTCACACTCAAAGGTGAGGTAGTTTTCTTTGCCCCCTGCCCGGTGTGATTTCCTCCCTTTTCTAAAGTCTTTTTTTTAGTCTCTCGACATTTCCATAGCATGAATAATCATCTCTATTTTCCCCCTCCCCAAAGGGCATTTCTGCACTTGGCTTGCCCTTGTTATAATTCACTATGTTGGCAAGGAGCCCATGATGAAATGGAAGATTTTGCTTTTCTTTACAGTTACTCACCAGCCTGTGACATTAGTAACACTTGATCACATGAATTGCACAATTTTTAAACTTCAACAAAAGTCCAAATGCCTTGTCTAGGTCAATGAGTTCTAAATTACATATAAACTACTGCCCATCAACTGGCAATTGAGTGGGAGAGGAAAGAGAGAGAGAGAAGGGAGACGGAGAGAAAGAGAGGAGAAAGAAAATTAAACAAGGGCTGATGGATGGATAGAATTCTGAGTGGTTTTTGGCTCAGAAGTAAGTATGCACAATCAGTGTTGGAGGTGCCCTCCCCATCTGGGTCTTCATTCTTCACCTGTGCCCACTTTGTGTTGTATCATAGGCACACGATGCCTTCGGGGGAGTCCCACGCAGACCCACCTCCCTAATATGGATCCCTGCTCTAGAATCACCACCACCACCACATTAAAACTGCCTTCTTGCATTTATATTGATACTGCCCACCTTAAGAAAGCAAAGGTTTGGAGCTAATCAATTCTCTGTTATAAATGAGTGGTGTCCAGTGTACTAGTGATTCTGAAGTTATGGAAATTTCAGGGAATGTGAAGAGGTGAAGTGAGGAATTTGAAGTCCTGGGGAGAGCAAAGTATTCTGGGGCTTGGATGCCTTCCCGGAGTTACAGAAGCTTCATCTCTGCTGCCTGTGCACAGGCCAGCCTTGGAAGTATGCACAGCCTGTACTGTCAGCATATTCATGTTGCACATGTTATACTCTTGCGGTAAGCTTTGCATTGAAGGATAGGTTCTTTCTGGCAAAAGCATTGTAAACTTGAGGGAAGAGAGTGTAGCTAATACATCTTTTTTTTGCAACATTGTAGCTATGCACAGTCCCTGACTGTTGTGGGTGTTTGGTAAAAAGATGCTGATAATAGAAAGAGAGAGAAAGAAAGAGAGTAAGAAAAAGAGAGTGAGAGCAAGAGTCAGAGACAGACAGAAACAGAACAGAGACGTCTTTGGGATGGGAAGGATATAAGGAATGTTAAAATAGAACTTTGCAGAAGAGACTTACAAGCACATAAGAAAAATGAAAATGTAAAACAAAAAAGAAATTTAGAATTCTAGGTTCTTAGGCTTAGGGCTGAAATCTGCTCCCATCCGAAGTCGGATTTCTATGTCTTTGAATCATAGGAAGCCTTGTCTGGTATCATTAAGAAGTCAGCACGTTTGCATGGCCAGACACAGTCTCTCTGAAAGTGGTAGATGTTGTAATGTTGGTCACCGGCCCATGATGTAAGGGCTTCACACAGGGAATCACAACTCTGAAGGGAGCCTACAGCGAATATTGGCTGGTTTTGCTACCCAGGATCATGTCATTTTTTAAGGAAAATTACTTCTGGAGGACCACCCATCTCCACTCTCAGTCTAGGTGCTGTAGGTAGCAGTGATTCCCCCTCTGACTCTGGGGGTAGGTGTGGGACTCAGGCTTGGCCACCATAGCGTTGCATTCCCCTGGCCAATATGAGTGGGTCAAGGATGGGCACATTATCCAATTCTAATTCAAGACAATAAAACACAACCTTGGCACTTGCTGCAGCTGTTGAGACAGGCAGCCAACTCCACATTGTTATAAACATAAAAAATGATGTCTAGTGACTTCCAGCATGGTGGAATGAGAGGTTAGTGAATCCTCTGTTGAAAACACACCAAAAAACTGGAAATCATTATCAATAACAACCATTTCAGAGGTCTGGAACTGACCAGAGGCGAACAGCATGTTGGAAGGTGTTTATTCATTTAGAAACTGCTGATCCTAGGTAAGGACATGGGAGTATGTGGCATTCTTGCTGGGACTGCTCTTATTCCTCATTTCCCTTCCTTGAAGCTTAGGTTCTACCAGGGTAGGGTGGGGCATGAACACCAGCAGCTTAGTCATAACTGGGAAAAATATTTGCAAAGCATGTATATGTAAAGGATTTGTATCCAAAATATATAAAGAACTCTTATAACTCAATAATGAGAAAGCAAGAAATCCAATTTAAAAACTAGCAAAATATTTGAATAAACATCTTACCAAAAGAGACATACGAATGGCTAATATGCACGTGAAAAGGTGCTCAATATCTTTAGTCATCAGGGAAATGTAATTTTAAGCCACAATATGGTATCATCATACACCCACTAAAATGGCTATAATCAAAAGGACAAAGGCAAGTGCTGGAGAAGGTGTGAAGAATCAGAAATCTTTGTACATTGCTGGTGAAAAAGTAGATTGGTATAGCCACTTCAGAAAACAGTTTGGCACTTGAAAAAAAATTAAACATGAATTTAACATATGATCCAGCAATTCCACTATTAGATATCTACCCAAGAGGGAATGAAAATATTTGTCCATACAAACACTTGTACACAAATTTCCACAGCAGTGTTATTTATGATAGCTCAAAGCAGAAATAATCCAAATATATAACAATTGATAAATAAAAAAATGCAGTTTATCCATACAATAAAATATTATTCAACAATAAAAGAAATGTTCTGATACATGCTACATGTGTGAACGTTGAAAATATTATGCTAAATGAAAGAAAAAAGACATAAAGGACTATATGTTATACGATTCTATTTATGTAAAGTGTCCTAAAAGGGAAAATCCACAGTGACAGTAAGCAGATCAATGGTTGCCCAGAACTAAGGATGGGAGCAGAGGTTGATTACAAACCAACATTAGAACATTTTTTGGAGGAACAAGTTGTAAAATTGGATTATGATGATCGTTCCACAGATTTATAAATTTACTAAAAATTATTCAATTGTACACTTACAATGAGTGAATTTTATGGTACAAAAAATTATACCCCAGTAAAGCTGTAAAAGAAAAAACAAAGAAAGAGATTCCTAGCTTCATTACTGGTCAGAGACATGCAAATTAAAGGACCTAAGAAAAAAAGGTAGAAACAATAATTGTTTCAGGTATTTTATAAAGAAATATGGAAATAACTTTTAAAATTGAATAAACATACATTGCCTGGCTCTGGAATCCCACACCATAAAATCTATCCTATAGGAATAAAGATACAACATTTAAGTACAAATTTTAAGGAATTTTGTTGCAGCATTATATTTAGTAGCAAAATTAAAAAAAAAAAAACAACCCTGGAAACAAAATGAACGTCTGTCTATGTGTAATGAATGAACAATGGCACATGCATACCATGGCTATTGAGTTCAGTTTGAGTTCATCTGAGGAGAAATTGAGTTAATATGGGAGAATCAGGTAGGTCTACAACCCTTGGGACAGCTGGATGAGCAGGATCTAGGCTGACTTTCCAGGATACCAGCACAGAACTGGCCCACCAAGGTTGCTGTTCTCTGGTACAATCAGGTAGCAATGGTCAGAGATTGTATTCTTGTTCTCAATTATTTTCTCCCTTTATCTGTGAGTAGATTATACTTTTTCACTCCATTATCGTAAAGTTTGGCCACATGACTTGCTTTGACCAATTAAATGTCAGTGGGGGCTTTAAGTGCCTTTGCATGATTCTACTGTCTCTTCGACCTAGCACAAGTATGGTATATCCAAGATAGGGGTTGCTCCTTGGATCCCAGAATAATGAAGACATAGGAGTAGAGGCAAATTAAACCCTTAGCCAATGTCCAACATCAGGGAAAAATCACTCTTTGTCTTTAACCACTAAGATTTTATTTTTTCAGTAGAATAACCTAGCAAAAGCTGAATAATAAAGCTAGAGATTCAGAAAGCTGCAGCCCAATTGCTAGACCCATGATGCACTATAATAGTCAGAATCTAGAGCCGCAAATAACTGCCCTGCCCCTGACTCTGGTTATTCATGAAGCTAAGTACCATTCACTGGCATTCCTGGGACAGCTCCCATGGAGCAGCCTCCATGGCTACTGCTGAGATGAAAGAGGCAGTCAAAGCAAAATTCTTCCACACTCCTGACTTCCACATCTCTCTCAGGTACCTGTTTGGTAGAAACTAGGACAAATGAGGACTCATTTATTTATACATGATTAAATAAACGTGGAGAAAGGTAGGATAGGATATTTAGGTAAGCTGTTCATATGTTGGTTATATAAGATGTGTGTATTGGAATACAGGAAAGGTAAGCAAACTACAAAAAGAGGTCAGTAAAAATAGTCACTTGATTTAAAAATCAAATACATATTTCAATTTATGGAAAATTTATATATGAAAATGTATATTTGTATATGGTCATGTGCTACATAACAACATTTTGGTTAATGACAAGCCACACATATAATGGTCCCATAAGATTATAAAAGAACTGAAAAATTCCTATTACCCAGTGACTTCATAGCCATTGTATGTCATAGTGTAACACATTACTCACACGTTAGTGGTGATGCTGATGGAAACAAATCTACTTCACTGCCAGAGGTATAAAAGTATAACATATGTAATTATGCACAGTACATAATGCTTGGTACTGATAATAAATGACTATGTTATTGGTTTATGTATTTACTATACTATACTTTTTGTCATTATTTTAGAGTGAAGTCCTTTTATGTAAATTAAAAAAAAAAAGTAAACAGCCTCAGGCAGGTCCTTCTGGAGGTATTCCAGGAGAAGGTGCTGTTATCATAGGAGACCGCAGCTCTATGTGTGTCACTGCCCCTTACACCTTCTCGTGGTAAAGAGGTGGAGGTGGAAGACAGTGCAATTGATGATTCTGACCCTGTAGGCCTAGGCTAAGGGTGTGTTTGTGTCTGAGTTCTTAAAATAGTTTAAAATAGAAAAAAAAATATGTATTAACAATTTTTGAGCAGCCATTAAAATAATAGAAATAGAAATTGTAACCATCAAACCAACAAAGGGGATAAAAAAAGTGTGTGTGTGTGTCCATAATCTAACCAGTGGAAAAGAGAAGTTTTAAAAAAAATGACAGGTAAAACGTTTTATATTACTAAAAGTTTTATATTACGAATCACACGTGTAAACATATTCAACTAACTTACTAAAGTATAGAGACAACCATGTTGACTAAAAATCAAAACATTGTCTTAAAACCCATTTATTTGCTGTTTATGAGAGTCACAAATAAAATTAATACAGAAAGGTTAAAAATAAAAGATGGAAATGGCATAACAGGTACATGCTAGCCATAAGAAAGCTGTTCTATTAGACAGAATATAATTTAAGGTCAAAAGCATTAAGACTCCTTCATGATGAATGATGTAATTCATTGAGATATAATAATCGTGACCTTATGCCACTAATAATACAGCCTAGAAACAGGGTTACAAGGAGAAATGGACAATCCCCAGGCCTAGTGGGAAGTGTTAATACAGAGCTGTCGCAAACTGGTGATTCAAGAAGACAAATATTAGTTGGAGGCTCTAGGACCCAAGAGTTCCATGCAAAAAAGCACAAAAATGGGGTTGGGCAGGTAGGGGGAGGGAGGAGAGATGTTTTGGGGAATTCCCATTTCCATTCATCCCCAGGCACACATCAGCGAAGATCATATAAACCTTAAATTTAATCTTTTCCCTGAGCTCATTCTCTTGTGTTTCAGAAAGAATCTGTTACCCTGCAACCCAGAGAGGTCAGCCAAGTCTTTAGGGCCAAATTAAAGCCAATTCAGACACTGGAATACAAATTGAAAAACATTATTTGCTAACCAGATACAATTTTTTAAAGTATATATAAATTTTAGACCAGGGACAGATGAAGAAATGTTTCATTCTGAAAATGAAGGATTTTAAAGAAAGAAAATTAACATGAATGATGTTTACAATGTGCTGTTAACAATCCTTGTGAGTGAAACTCAAATGCTAGAGTGATTACTCAATCTACAAACAGCTTGTAAAATGGTTTGCCACAGGGCACCTTTGAGTAATGAGCTCCTTGGTGCATTCTGTGTAGGGCACCTGTTTCCAAGGTGGAGCCAGCAGCAGTTCTGGGCCAGGAATCCCTCAGAGGAAGGTGCTCCTAACCTGGTGCACTTTTCTTCTTGTTAGCTAGGCTCCTGCAGCTAGACATTAAGCCACAACCCTGGTGCAGGTGTGTACTAGGCTGCACGCTCCAGGTGGCACTAGGGAGCTGGGGTTGCTCCCTACTTCCTGGTTTCCACTCCTGAACTAAATAGTTATGGGTTTATAAATTCACTGCTGATGCGTTTGCAGCAATGAAACCAGATAGGGTTATGGTCATGATGCCAGCCTTGGCTAGGAGTGCAAGGCCAAGGGGATGCAGGCTTTAGGGTCCATTGTGGGAAAAACTCTCCTGGAAAAGTTGTGAGCTAGAGAAAACGTCAGCAGCGTAGAGAAGGCTGCACAACTGGACATATTTTAATAAGGTTTAAATTAAATGAATAATACAGCCCACTGTAGAAAAGTAAGAAAATATCCCATTTAGCAAGTAAGCCTGATATCTGGCACTATTTTTCTCCTGGAAGTGTTTGCCAATTGGAAAGGCCAAATAGTGGCTGAGAAGGTGAGTAGAGCTTTAATTAGTCTCATGAGGATGGATCCCAGGGAGAACAATATGAAATCGGAGCTCAAGATCAGACAGAAGCCTGGTAAATACTCAAGGCTTTCAGTTAGGACTTCAAAAAGTACACACACTAGGAATAGGGATAAACTAAAAATAGACCATCACTCATAAAGACCTAAGCCCACTTGTAACTGGTCTCAATGTCTGTCTGGGTTTAGGTAATCTGTGCCCTTTCTAAATGTCTCATAGAAGAAAGACTAAATTGTTTTTGGAGTGATATAACATCATCCAGTGCCTCAAATGAGTTCTTCAATTATTCATACACAATATCTGGCATGCAGCAAAAATTGACAAGCCTAGAAGAAGACAAAAATAAAATGACTCATGATTGAGGTTAAAAAAATTGACAATACAAAAGACCTGTAGGATATACAATTATGGTAGAATTTATGGTTAGAATGTTTTAGAAAGTAAAAGAGAAGATAAATAATTACAGCAGAGAGCCAAAAACTATGTATAAATTATATATAAAACACAAATTAAAAATATATTAATAGTAACAATTAATAATTCAATGATTGTTTTAATGATAGGCATGATATCAGACATAAACAGAAAACTAGTGAAGTAGAAGTTATGTCAGAAGAAGATAGCTAGATTGAAGCATGGAGAGACAAAAGAATGAAAAATCACACACATACTCACATGCACACACACATACACAGAAGTATCACAAAAGATATATAGAACACAGTGAAAAGGATTAATATAAATGCAACTGGAATCCCAGTATAAGAAGAAAGAGTCAGATGGAAAAGCAATATCTGAAACTTGAATGACCGAGAATTTTTAAAAGTGATGGAAAAATATCAAGTTACAGATTCAAGAAATTCTACAAACCTTAAGCAAGAGACTCAAAGAAAACCACACCCAAGCTTAAACTGCTGGAAACAAAAGAAAAAAGGAAAAATCTTCAAAGGATGGGAGGAACCAGGGAGGAGGGAAGACACCTTACGTTTAAAGGAAAAATAATTCAAAAAATAGCTGAGTTCTCAACAGAAACTGTTAAATCCAGAAGACAAGGGAGTGGCATCTTTAAGATGATGGGGAAAAATGCAAATCTGGACTTCTATCCCCCTGGAAAATAGCCTTTAAAAATAAAGGTGAAAGGGGAAACTTTAAGACAAATCACAACTAATTTAAATAATCACTATCTGAAGGACTACACTAAAGTGAATTTTTCAGGCAGAATAAAAATTATCCTGGGTAAAAACATGGAGATAAAGGAAGGAATGAAGAGCGAATGAAAAGAGTAAGTATGTAGGATATAGGCTAATAAGTCCTTATAACACTCAACAACCTCACAGAAAACAACTAGAAATACTGGAAAAATATAACAAACTCAGTGACCTAGAGGCACTAAATAATAAACAAAAATAGGAAGATTCTGGAGAGTTGAAACATGAAGAAAGGGGACTGGTGTGAGACTCAAAGAAGCCCAGATAAAAATAATAGAATAAATGAAATTTGAGATATCCTAAAAAAACAGAGTTTTCAGTTTATATTTAAACAAGTGAATTGTTTGCTGAAACAAAAACCTGTGCATTCTTCAGAGAAATGTAACAAAGTCTAGAGCCTTTACAGCATATCATTCAAGTATTCAGGACACTACCCCAAATTACTCAACATATGAAGCAAAAGGAAATGAGATCCAGTCTCAGGAGAAAAGACAGGTACCTGAGATCAACTCTGAGATGATTGAGATGTTTGAATTAGGAGGCAGGAATATTAAAAGAGCTATTATAACTATGTGCAATGAAGTAAATGAAAATATACTCTCAATGAATGAAAAGATAGAAAATCTTATACAGAGAAGTAGAAATTGGAAAAAAGAGCAAAATGGAGCATTTAGAACTAAGAAAACCCAATATCTGATATAAAAAATTCACCTGATGGACTTAACAGAAAATGGCAGAGAAAATAGTGAACTTGAAGATAGGTCAATAAAAAATATTCAATCTGAAAATATATGTAGGTAAATGTAAATGAATATTGACTTTATTAAATAACAATCATGACTTGTGGATTTAAAACATATAAAATTAAAATACAAGACAATGATAGTCCAAAAGTAGGAGAGGACAAATGGAGTTAGAGTACTCTAAATTCCTTGTATTGTCTAATAGTGGCAGAAGTACAAATTAACATTAGACTACAATAAGTCTGGGATGTATATTATAGTCTTGGGCGTAATAATAAGAAAAGTGTAGAACAGAAGTCCCAGATGTGACTCTTTTTGATGTAAACAATAGCTGTGGCAGGGGGGAGAGGTGGCTAAGTTCTTATTGGCTAGTCCTGAGCCCTGGCATCCTCTAGAGAAGGAAGAGGGCAGGGCCAGTCCCTCCTGAACCAATTGGATCGCATGGCAGATTGTAAAATTTGCACTCTGACTTTGGACTACTGTGACTTGCTTCAGTCAATAGAAAGAAGAAGAAGTGTTGGTGTGCCACTTCTGAGCCTAGGCGTCAAGAGACTCTGTGTGTTTCTGCATGCTCTCTTGCACCTTTGCCATAAGTATGAACACATACCCAAGCATATGATAGACATATGTAACAAACTCAAACCAAACCAGTTGCCCTAGCAGAGGCAAGCCCATATTAAAAAACAGCCAGATGGCCCCCAGAGATGTCACCAAGCCCAGACAAGATCACAGCTGATCCTAGTCATGTGAACAATGAATGCTTATTTTTGTAAACACTGATATTTTATGATTGTTTGTTATGCTTTATCATTATGGCAAAAACTAACATGACTGATGATGGTTACTTCAAGGAAATCAGGATGTACATGTGGGAAACATGTACTTGGAAGCTACCAGAAGAGGGACAATTGAATTCATGCAGCAAAAGCAACACATGCTCATTATGCTGAGACATTAGGGATTCGTATCTCCTATCTTCACCCGTTGATATTTGAGATGCAGAACCTGGAGTATCAATGCCGAACTCAAAGGGATGAACCCATGAGGATGGCATTTCAGGTGATGCTGGAGGGAGAATAGCTCAATGTCCTTTTGCAGGGCCAGGTAGGTTTTGTAGCCAGGCCAGAGTTCTTCCAGGGCTCTGACTACTACCATTTAGTGGGGGTGAAAATGAATAATGGATCTACTTTTAGCAGAAGTGCCATACGTTGTCTGAGAAAAGATTTGCTCTCCTTCCCACCAAGGAATCTCTTCTAATGGTCCTGTCAATAGTGTCTCTTAGGAGAGACATACAGTAAGTGGCATTTTTATGGAAGCCGATTGCCAAGCTCAGCCCTAAGAGCTAGATTCTGAGAGCTAGCTGGGATTAACAAGAGAAGCATTATTACAATCCAGGGGAAAATCTCCTATTTAAGTTGAGTAGATGTGTTATATTTCCATAGGACTTTACCTACCCCCTTATTTATTTGTTGATTATCTAGTACTGTGGTCCCCAACTCCCAGGCCGTGGCTCAGTAGAGGTCTATGTCCTGTTAGCAAACAGGCAGCATATCACTGCCTGAGATCCACACCACCTGCCCCTTCCCATGACAGCCCCTCCCCACCGACTCTGGTCCATGAAAAAATTGTCTTCCATGAAACTGGTCCCTAGTGCCAAAAAGGTTAGGGACTGCTGATCTAGTATATTTCTTGGAGAAAATGGAATAAAATTGCAGCAAGATAAATTTATGCCTGTATTAAGGATGGATTTCTTATTGTGATGGTTATTAGACTTGGGAAAGGGATTTTTCAAAGCAGTTATAAAATCTCTCTTCCCTGGGGCTCATAAGAACAGTCTCAGAGGCATTGGCTGATTTGGGGGTGGGAGAATTGGTTGGTCAGTTTGGTTTGCATCTTTTCTGGAGGCAGAAACAGGGTTCAGAGAGTCTCAACCCTAAAATATTAGTTCCTGCCAGTTCTTCCTCCTGCCCCCAGCCTTGTTCAGCACTGTCAGGTCCTGGGATTTCCTCTTGGACCTGCACACCTGCTTCCTAGTTAAGGGCCGTGTTTGATCTTCACTGTTGTCCCCATTTGCCCCCGTGTTCCTTTCTCCATTTCTGTTTGGGAGCCAAGGGTGGCACCATAGGGGAAAGAACATGGATTCTGGTTCAGACACCCAAATGTTCACCCACACACATTAAATGAGGATTCACCTTGGGCCAGGCATTGTGCAGAACACACAGGTTAGAGCACTGTCTTGCCCTCATTCTAATATGGGAGACAAAAATAAGCCAACAAATAAAAATGTGGATAACATGCTACCAGGTAGGGATAAGTGGCAGAAACAAAGCAGAGTAAGGCATTAAAAAATGACTAGGGTAGAAGATGATGGATTAGAGGTAAGGGGATCATGAATGCCTTTCTTAAGAGGTAACATCTGAGCAGAGACCTGAGTACAGTGATGCAGAAACTGTGTAAAAATGGGGGAAAAGACTAGTGCCAAGGCCCTGAGAGTGGAATGTTCTGGGAGTGTTTAAGAAGCAGGAAGGAGGTCAATATGGCTGAGCTGAAAGAGCCAGATGGAGCGTGATCAGAGATGAGAGTGGAAAGCTAGGCAGGGGCCAGGCCATATGGGGGCTTGTAGGACATGTAAGCGTTTTGGATTTCATTCTGAATAATGTGGGACTGGGACAGCCTTGAAGGATTTTGAGCTGGGAAGTGACACGATGTGACTTAAATTTCTAAGCAGCTGTGCCAGCTGTGGTGTGGAATGGGCTGTGGGGGTGTGGTGGGAGGCAGAGGCCAGAGAGTAGGCGGTAGCAACAGTCCAGGGAGAGACAATGTCAACTTGGGCCAGGGCGGCCGCAGTCAAGTGATGACTCACTTCGATACTGACTCTGAATTCTGGCACTGCCTCTTACAAACTGTGACCTTGGGCAAGTTGTTTAGCTTCTCTGAATTTCAATTTCTTCTTTTAAAACAACTAAGGATGAATACAGTTGCTTTGTAATCACTTGGTGGATCGTGGACCCTCAGTAACCTAGTGGCTTCACAGCCTAGGTTTTCTCTCCTGGTTAACTGCTCTCCTTCTCCTGGGAAGGAATTCCTACAAACCAGTTTTTAGGGCTTGGATGCAGAAGGTTGAGTTGGTCCTCCTCATCAGTTCATGGCTTGTGATCATCACCGGACCCTGCACAAACCCTTTCTTGTTTCATTCGCTTCCTTATTCTCCATTCCCTACTCCCATTCCTCTCTTGCTTCCCCCCTTAGCCAATCATTCTTGTATCCTTTTGCAAACAGCATATTTTTACCTAAATGGTGTTGTGTCATAAATCTTATTCTCTTTCTTATTTTACTGAGCTCTGTGTTCTCCAGATCTGTCCTCATTGCCACTGACACACTTGATCCTCTGTCACTAACTGCAGACTAGTATGACACCATGGTGAGCACCAACCATGGTTTATCTAACCACTCTCCCAACCCCCTGCAACCTGAAACAGCTCAACATCCTCATACTTGTGCCCCTTGGACCTCTGTGAGAATTTCCTGGGGCATACACCCAAGGAGCAGAAGAGCTGGGTCGTAGGTATTTGTAAACTTAATTTGACTAAGTATCACCAGACTGTTGTTCAGAATGGCTGCACTACTCCCACCAGCAGTACAGGGAAATTTCTGTGCACCCACATTTCCTCCAGCACTTGGCATTATACAATCTTCCAGTTTTACCAGTCCAATAACTTCTAAGCTCTTTGCTATTCAATTAGCATTTCTCTGATTACTAATGAGTTTGAGCATCTCTTCATATGCTTATTAGCCCTTTGAATTTTTCTTTTCTGATAAATTGCTAAATCATATCCTTTGAGCATTTTTAATTTGGGGTTGCTATTTTCCTTTTGACATGCAGGAGTTTCTTGTGTATTCTAAATAATAAATTTCTCGTTGATAGTAAATGCCACAAATTTATTCTTTCATTATCTCATCTGTTAACTGTTTCCAGATGTCTTTCATTGAACTGAAAAATAATTTTGATATGATTGAATCCATCTGTTTTCTGCTATGTGGTTTGTGTTTTTGAAGTATTGTTTAGGAAGTGCTGCCTACCTCTATGTCACATAATATTCTTCTATATTTTATTCTGATCATTTTTGATGTTTGTCTTATATATTTAGATCTTTCATCCATTTGCAATAAAGCGATATTAGGTAGGAATCCAGATTTATTTTTCTTGTGTTCCAGTTTTGCCCGCACTAATATTAAACAATATTTTCTTTGTAGTGTTATTTTATCATATAAGAAGTATAATAACGGATCTGTATTAGTTCTTTATTCTGCTCTTTTGTTTTGTATTCCATTTTTAGACCAATAATAGACTACTTTTAGTATTATGGGTTCATAGTATATTTTATTGTGTGATAAAGCCCTCTGTATTCTTGTTTTTAAGGTCATCTTCTTTAACTAAAGATTTTTATTCTTCCATAGAAATTTTTGAGGCAAACCTTGCATACATCAAAAGCTATATAGTTTTCAAATTCACAAAACTGCATACTTATGATCTTTCCATATTTTTTGTATGTAAAATTAAATCTCAATTTCTATGTAAAAACAAAAATCTATAATTACCTGAGACAACCTTAAGATATAGAATGTTTACCAAGAGAAATTTTCCTTGTGACCTCTGTCAACCCCTCCCTGACCATGATCATTTTGTGTTTACTTCTACCATAGATTGGTTTTGCTAGATTTAGAACATCATATAAATGGAATTAGACAATCCATATTCATTTAGATCTAGTTTCTTTTTTAGATTCATCATTGTTGTTGCAAGTATTTGCATTTCATTCTTTTTTGGTGCCGAATAGATTTGTTTTTTCTTTTGCCATCAATAGGCATTTGCATTGCTCCCAATTTTTTTGATGCTATGTAAAAGGACATTATAAACATTATTGCTGAAGTCTTTTTGTAGACATATGCTTCAGTTTTCTTTGGTAAGTACCTAGAATAAGGATTGCTATATCTTAGAGTAGACTTATATTTAACTTTATAAGACATCATCAGTCTATTCTTCAAAATCATTGTAGCAGTTTACATTTCACCAGCAATGTCTGAGAGTTCCAGTTGCTCCACATTCTTACCAACATTTAATATTGTCAGTACTTTAGATAGAAGCTATTCTAGTGGGTATGAAATGAATCTCGTTGTGATTTTAATTTGCATTTCCCAGATGAGTAATGATATTGATCACCTTTACGTGTGCTTTTTGGCTAATCTTTTGTAAAGTAATTCTCTAGGTCTTTTGCTCATTTCTTTCTTAGATTTCTTTTTTTTTTTTCTAATTCAGGATATTATGGGGATGCAAACGTTTTGGTTACATGAAATGTATTTGCTTCTCCCAAGCCAGGACTACAAGTGTGTCCTTCCCCCATATGATGTGCCCCATTTCCATTAGCTGTGGGTTTACCCTCTCCCCCCCACCCCCCACCTGACCAGTACCCAATGAGTATTACTATCATTGTTGACTTATAGTTCTCAGCACTTCCTCCCCACTTCAATCTGTTGGATATGAGTCTTTTGTCTGATAAATATGTTGTAAATATTTTTCTAGCTTGTGGTTTACCCTTTTATTTTTTTAATGGAACTTTTCAATCATCAGAAATTTTTAATCTTATGGAAGACTAATTTATCTTTTTTTTCTCTTTTATAATTAGTCTCTTTTGAGTTCTTATTAAGAAATCTTTACCTACCCATGGCCACAAAGACATATTCCTATGTTTTATTTTATTCAAGAAAGTTTATGGCTCTAGCATTTACAGTTAGGTCTTTGATCTTTCTCAGATTATTTTTTTATATATGGATTGAGATAGAGATTTCAAGGCTTAATTTTCCTCCGTAGGGATATCAAGTTATTCGAGCACATTCTGTTAAAAAGACTTTTATTTCCCTCATTGAATTGCTTTGGTGCCTTGGTCAAAAATCAATATATGTTTAGATATATTTTTGGATTTCCTATTCTGTTCCATTGATTTACAAATATTTATTTTATGCCAATAATACACTGTCTTGATTACTGCAACTTTATAGTAGGTTTTGAAATCAAGTAGTGTAAATCCTCCAGCTATGTCAATATTTTTCAAAATTGTTTTGGCTATTCTAGACCCTTTACATTTCTTTCTTTCTTTTTTTTTTACATTTCCATATACATTTTTGAATCACCTTTTAAATTTCTTTTAAAAATCCTTCTGGAATTTTGATTGGAATTGCACTAAATCTATAGGTTAGTATATACACAATGGACAATTTTATCAATCTTGAATAGTATAATCCATGGATATGATGTTATCTTTCCATTAATTTATTTTTCTTTAATTTTCCCCCAGAAGTGTTTTATAGTTTTTAGTATAGAAGTCTATCATTTGTTAGATTCATCCTAAGCATTTAATTTAAAATTTCATTTTCTAATTGCTAATGCTAACACATAAAAATATAATTAATTTTTGAATATTGATATATCCTTCAAACTTATTAAAGTCATTTACTAAATTTAAGAGATTCCATAGTATTTTCTACATACAAAATTTTATGTCATTGTGAATAAAGACAATTTTTCTCCTTCTTTTCCAATTTTTATGCTGTTTCTTCTTTGCCTTATTGCACTGAATAGGATTTCTAGTACGATGCTGTATAGAAGTGATGAGAGAAGAAATATTTTGGAATAGTGACTCTCAATCTTAGGGAAAAATGATCAATGTTTTGCCATGAAATGTCATTATAGTTGAATGTTTTTCACCATTGCCTTATATTAGATCAAGAAAGTTTCCTTTCATAGCAGACAAGATAATGGTTCCCAAAGATATCCACGTCCTAATTCTAGGAAACTGAAAATATGTTAAGATACATGGCAAAGTGGAATTAAGGTTGCAGATGAAATTAAAGTTGCTAATCATCTGATCTTAAAATAATAGATTATTCTGGATTATCAGGATGGGCCCAAAGTAATCACAACAGTCCTAAAAGTAGAAGAAGGTGGATGACGAAGAAGCTCAGAGGGAGACGGAACTACAGGAAAAATGATCAGAGAGATCCAATGTTGGTGGCTTTGAGATGAGGAAGAGGCTATGAGCCAAGAAGGTAGGTGACCTCTAAGAGCTAGAAAATACAAGGGAGCAAATTTTCCCCTAGAAGCTCCAGAAAGAATCAAGGCCCTGTCAACCCTTGATTTTAGTCCAGTGAGACCCATTTTAGACTACTGACCTCCAGAACTGAAAGATAATAAATTTGTGTTGTTTAAGCTCCTGTGTTTACAGAAGCAATAGGAAACTAATACACTTTCAATTCTTAGTTTGTTGAGAGGTTGTTTTTTAAACAAATGAGTCTGCTGTTTCCTCTCTTGACTGTGCCTCATGTTGTTTTGATTGCTCCTAGATCTCATAATTGTTAGAACTATATTGCAGCCATTGTGTAAGAAGAGATGTAGAGACTGAGGTGAACAATTGTAGCCTCCAGGAAAAGGCATGGTCCTCCTTTTCTCAGGCTGCTAGTATAGGGGATGAGTTAATCTAATCTCTGGTTCAGCTAGGTCCGGGGCTTTCTTGAACCTTTAATTTGATTCAATTTACCACCGGCTTCAAATATTTTGAGGGTAGAATCAAGACTTCCCCTTCAGTATGGTTGGGGATCCAGGGACCCAAGGCTCGGGAGAACTCCTCATACTTTATAGCTCAACTACTAGTTTTCAGAGCCATGGGAGCTCTGTCTGCAATGGGTAGTTCACATTGGTCTCTGTCCCTACCCTGACTTCTGTGCCTCAGCAGATCTCTCTCTGCCCTGTTGCCTTGCTCCAGTTTTCAGAGGGCAGCTGCAATGCACCTGTTGAGGCTCAGGGTGCTTCACAAGGTTCTCAGCTCTCAAGCCACTTTTTGAGGCTGGAACCAAAGCACAGTGGGGCAGCCACGTGCCCTGTGTGCAGAGGGTGCTAACGGAGAGAGGAATGAGGCAGGAGGCAGGGTGGGGGAGCATCTTCTCCTCTCTCGAGTCCCCCTTGGGGAGGCCCAGCTGCTCTCCCCCTCTCCTGAGTCACATCTGTGTCTTTACAGTGAATGCTTTCATGGCGTGTGTTTGTAGCTTGTTTTAGGTGGTTTAAATAGGTTTCTGCTACGTACAACCGCAAGAGTCTTGATAAAATCCGGTATTTGTTGTAGTGTATTGTACTTACCTCATCTTTCCTCTTGGTTTTCAGCTTCTGGAGGGCAGAAGTCTGATTCCACACAGTCCTATATCCTCACAGTGCCTAGTGCAGTGTGATATGTGCAGTAGGGATTTCATCACAGATTTGTCATGCAAATGGCTGATTCATGCTAGAAAATACATGTAGATGACCTTTTTAATATTATATACAAGATAGAACCATAGGTAGCAATAACATCTTGCAAGAAGCAGTGATTAATCTTAAAAATGCTCAGAATTCAAACAATGGACACTTAAGAAAGCTATCATTTTCATGCAAACTCAAGCAATCATGTCTCATAAGTAATAATTTTTGTTGATCTTCCTCTGCTTTTGAACCTTCAGTGGTTTGTGTTGGCCTACTGAATTCTACCCAAAGTCCTGAATACAGGCATGGATTCCCTTCCTTCTACCTCCTACCTCATACTCCAGTCAAATTAGACCATTCCCCATTCTGTCCTTTCACCATTTTGCTCAGACCTCCAACACTTACAGTGCCCTCCCTTCATCTTTACTCTCAAAAATCTCCTTCTTGGAGACCAGTTTAGAATCACACCTTTTGTCTAGTTTATACTAATTCAACCTGCCCTCTCTTCCTCCAAAACTCCTCACAACAGTGGACAGAGGAGTGTATATGGAGGGAAATACCTATGCAGGGGCTTGAGCTCAAAGACCCAAGGGTCAAGACATGATTCAGAGCACATATAAAATTAGTCCATCAATTAAATACTTTCAACAAACTCTTCCTGGGCACTTAAAACATTCAGGCACTACACCAATTGCTATGGTTTTTCTCAATTTTCCTCCATAATTGCTGACATGGGTGATGGTATTTCCTCAATCCTTTGGAAAAGAATAGGAAACTGCAGCTTCAAGTAGCCCTTGCACACCAAATGGAAGCCATTAACCCATCCCTATAAAAAAAATCCTGGAGCCTTCAATAAATAACAGCTTCAAGAGTTTAAGCACCGGAGGCTGTGAGAACAGAGAAAAAGATGCCCTCTCCCCACCGTCCTGCTGAGCCTGGGGATGTCAGGGAGGACTTCCTGGAGGATATTAGCTGAGTTAAGTTTGAAAATTATAGGTGAGTTTGTTTCTTGGTAACCCATCTGAACCTTCCACCCCATCCTTCCTCTCCTCCAACGCCTGAAGAATTGGCTGAAGTTTGGATGGTTCTCCCACAAACCACTGAGATACACCAAAAATACCCCAGTGACACTTACATCCATAATTAACCCTTCAGCACTTTATTTTATTCAGACTTTCAGAAATTGAGTTTGCTGAAGGTGAGGGGAACCCAGACGCAGGGTGACAGTTGGTCAGGACCAGCACGTGCTGTTTTCTGTACTCAGCATCTCAACGTGGCTGGCAAAAATCCATACTGCGCGGCTCGCGCCTGCTGCACAGGTCTCTCTGGGTCATAGAAAACGCTATAATATTCATTTTTCAGAAATCGAAAGTTTCCCTTCAGGTAACACATCAAGATTTACAGTACCTTGGACAAAATTAGGCATTGGATTAGGAATTCAATGCATGACAATCTATCTTCCTTCCAGAGAGATATTGTTGCACAAATCAGAAAATCATAGCCTGGCTGTATAATCAACAACATTTCATTCCAGAAAGCATATTATAGCTGGAGTGATAAGGCCTATTGAAGCTGTGGATGGCAATTCTTGAGGTCTCTGAATAGCCTCACTTTCTGGGAACCCTCATAGCTTTTCCAAATGCATTTGAGGATTTTCAGGTTGGTTCTGTTCCTTATAACAGGAGCCGATACAACCAAGGTCATGGGTTCATTCCGAGAAGGGACAGTTTTCTTCACTTTTTACAGCTAGATTTTCAATATCTAAAGCTGCTCCATTGAATCTATTCCATATAAAAAACAAAAATAAATCTACTAACCCTACATCCCATTCTTGTCATAATCTGATTTTTCAAATCCTTCATAGCTAAGCAACAACATTAATACGTGTTTCGTTTACCATAATTGCTGTTTGTGGCACACCTACTATTTGTCAAACACACCACGTTTTACTCAGTTTTACTTAATCACAACAATCCTATGAGATCAGTATGAATATCCCTATCTGTGAGTTGGAAGATGGAGGTTCAGAGAGGACAAGGTCATTCAAGGTGCCACAGCTGGGAAGTTGCACAGTGGGATGACTTTCTCTACCTCCTTCCACTCACACCCCTACCCAGGGCAGCCTGGCTTCCTCCATCATGGAGCCACTGCAACAGACAGCTCTCAGCAAGGGCACCAGTGACTCTGTATTGCTAAATCCAATGGAAAGTTTCCACTCCTTACCTTAGCTGACCTCTCTGCAGTGTTTGCCACAGTCCTCTTCCCTCAGCCTGCACAGTACCATGCCTTCTGAGTCTCCTCCATCTCCCCTGGATGCTCCTTCTGTCTCTTAATGTTGGTGTTACTGAGAGTTCTGTGCTAGGTCCTTTTCTCATCTCACAGGGAACCCACCCTTGCAAGGTGATCTTGTGGATTCCCATAGCTGCAACAGCCACCTGCAGGCTGCAAACTCCCAGGTCTGCCTCTCCTGCTTGGCCCTCTCCCTACTCAGTCTCAAATCTAGAGGTCCTACCACCCACTGGACCCCAATGTCCTGGATGCCCTGCAGGCACGTCAAGTTCAGCACACCCAAAGGGAACTTATAACATGGCAGTCCTGAGGGACCATCAGGACCGATCCCAGCAGGCCTCCCCCTAGTGTAGACCTCAGTCAGTGGGTCTCTCACCTCATTCATGCAGCTCTGCATAGCTCTGTGTGGCTCAAGTTCTCCATTGACTAACCTCCTATCCACTTCCCTCTGACCTTCTGGAATGTCTATATCTCTTCTTTGAATGATCCCCACCTCTTCCTCTCACTGGCACCTGATTTCAGCCAGGGACATGGTTTCCTCGGCAGCTTTCTCAGTGGAAGCTATCTGTTGTTCCTCAGAGCCTAAGCTTGAGGTAGGTGTCCGCCCTGTACCTTACTGTCCTTTCCTTCCTCTACAGGCCTCCATCCCAGTTTGCTTGACTTGCACATCATTGGATTATATACCCCCTAACCCTGTTTGGCATCACTTTTCTTTGGCTATCAGTCATCAAAGATTTGGTAACTGGCTCACTGTATTTCTCTCCTCCATTACTCCTGCCATCATTTTTTGTGAGTTCAGCATGCATGGAGATGAGTCATCCAACCACCTGACCTCTCAGTTGCTTAAGTGACTCATCTCCAATGATACCTTTCTCCACCCCACCTCAGTCACCCTCTGTCTTGGCACACCGAAGACCTTGTTGTGAGTAATCACTGCCACCTCAAAGTTTTAACTCTAAGCATCATGACTGCTGACCACTGCCAGCTTTCCCACTTGTTTCTGTTAGTGCCCTACCCTGGCAAGTCTCTGGACTCTCTGGGATCTCTAACATTGAGCCCACCACATTTTCACCACCTAACACCACCATTTCCCTTATTTTCAAACTTCTATTTCATCACCATATTTACTTCTTGTATACACCCTTGCTTCTCTTTCCTTTTATTGTACTTTCCTGGAAAAACCCTAATCCTGTTATTTAAAGCCAGTTTTCCACCCATTCTACACCAGCATCTAAGAAGCTAAATATGGCTGGAGAAAAAGATCAGATCTTGTGTCCTAGTCCATTTTGTGCTGCTATAGCAGAATACCTGAGAATAATTTATAAAAATAGAGATTTGTTTCTCATACTTCTGGAGGCTAGGAAGACCAAGATCAAGAGGGCAGCATCTGGTGAGAACCTTCTTGCTGTGTCATAATATGGCATGAAATAAGAGAGAGAGAGAGAGAGAGAGAGAGAGAGAGAAAGGGGGCCAAATTCATCCTTTTATCGGGTGCCCACTCCCGTGGTTATTAACCCACTTCCACATTAGCAACATTAGCCCTCATGACCTAAAGGTCCCACCTCTCAAGACTGTTACATTAGGGATTAAGTTTCCAACACATGAACTTTGGGGGCCACATTTAAGCCACAGCATCTCATTTTAAATTTGTCCTCACAAATCTCAAGTGGGTCCCCAGATCTAAACAATAATTTCACACTTCTTTTTTCTAAAATTTTCAGCATCTCACTCTCAGCTTGTAATCTTGCTTCTTTTTTTCACTGGGAAAATAAAAGAAATAAGAAGAAAACTGTTTTAACCTCCCACCAGCACATCCATCAACCTACCTGCACTTGTGTCAAACACTTTGCCTTTCCCCAGGCAACAATGGATCCATTACTCCTGCTCCTGTCTCAGGCAAACCATTCCCCCTATACACTGGCTTCCTCAGGAGTGTTCTCCTATAGTTGTCCACTTCTCTTTCCTATAACATCAGCATTCTCTCTCTATTGGCTCATTCTTATTGGCATACGAGCATGCTTAATTGCTCTCATATTAAAAATAGAACCTTCCCTGACCCCATATTCCTCTCTACTGCCCCATTCCTTGGCTACCTCTTGTAGCAAAATTCTTTGAGAAAGAATTGTATTCACTGCCCCACTTCTTTGCCTCCTATTTTTGAGCCTACTCCAAGTGGCTATGCCTCCACCACTTTACTGATTCTACTGTTGTTGAGATCAATAACCTCCATGTCACCAAATCCAATAATCTCTTCTTAGACCTGTCGTAATCTCTCAGCAGTATCTCAATGTCAATCACTCCCTCTTTCTTGAAACCCTTTCTTGCTTGAACTCCAGGACACCAGGGTGGACTCCTCTCCTGAAACCTACACTCTGGCTATCTATCCCATTTGCATATCTAATTAGCATTTCAAACTTAACCACATTGTTGATTTCTACCTAACCCTCTATTTGGAGTTTGGCTCAGCCACTCATTAGTTGTGAGACATTGGGAAAAGGGGAAAATATATGTATCTCTGTGCTTCAGTATCTTAACTGTATATTAGGCATAATAATACTACCTAATTTATAATGTTGTAGTGAGGATTAGATAAGGTAATGAAATGAAAAGCATTTATCTTAATGCCTGCAATACAATAAGTACACAATAAATGACAGTTCTTCCTCAGTCCCTGCCCCACACTGGTGCCTCCTCTTGAGTGTTCTCCATTCAGTGAACAGCATCTCCAAGCCACCCACGTCAGAGCCTGATATCACCCTTGACTCCGTCCTATTCGTTCCCTCCCACATCAGTCAATAACCAAGAACTCTCAAGTCTACCTTTTAAATATTTCTTAAGTATCATTGTTTTGTTTCATTTGTTTTTTCCCATTCCTACTGCCCCTACTGCAGTCCATCTCATGCCTGGCTACAGCTTCCTATTGGTTCTCCAGTCCTGACTCCAGCCTGCAGCCAGTGATCACTTGAAAAGGCATTATCTGGTCCTGTCACTTGCCTTCAGTTTCTCCCCATTGACCTCAGAAAAAGGTCTAAATTCCTTAGCGTTACCCTGCATTACTATGACTATACAAGGCACTTCAGAATTTGGCTTCAGTGCCCTTTCCCCTCTCACCATTCCCCACTCTATCCCCAAATTCATGGTACATATTTTCTGAACCATGTGCTATTTCCAGGATTTGCCATGAGTTCTTACCTCAAGGCTTTCATATGTGTGGTTTCTTTTGCCTAAGACACTATTCTACCTACCCACCTACCTCCACCCTTTTTACCTGGCTAACTCATACCTGGGGTGTTAGTCCACATATTTCCATATCTAAGAGGCTGGGGCTGGTTCCTTCTGTTCTGGGTTAGCTACCCCTTCTGCTTATACTTTCCTTATGATTACCCATTTAAATGATCTGTTTCCCCACTGGCTCTAAGCTCCTGGAGGGAAGGACTTCATATCCAAAACTCCTGGGAGAAGACAATTTTAATCCCTTGGCCTTCTTGGAATACTCTCTGGTTTCTTGATATTTTAGGTGTGCACCTAATTGGATGCAGCACACAGGAACTTATCAGTGTGCCTGGACATTCATTTTTTGATGCTTGAAATGAGGCTGTGGGATTCTATGGTTTCTAAGATCCTTTCTAGTCCTAACATGCCAGGACTCTCTGGAGTCAGAGTGTTGCCTACTGGAATAGAAGGGCTGAAGATGCTGGAGGATTCTGAGACCATCCCTACTCAGACTAAAATAGCTGGGCAATTACTTTTTACTTTTCCATCCAGTTGTGTAGAAACCATGTAGACACTATCTGAAAGAAAAGTTATTAAACTGTTTTCTTTGGGGAAATGACTTAACTGTTTTAAATTCATTTTCTACACTAGTTTCTTAGAATAATGGAGACAGCAAGATATAACAATTAAATGGTGCTTACTCCCCAAAGGCCACTTGCTCCAGTTTACAACCTCATTCATGCCACACTATAGCAAACAATCCTTCCTACAGTGACTCCCCCTTGGTGTGTTAATGAATCCTTGTGCTTATAAGCAGTGCTACTGCAGGCCTCGTTGACTCTGGAGGAGGCAAGGGTTGAACAGTTAGTTGTCTGCCATCTAGGTGAACCTGATGATGAGGAAATAAACGTAGTCATGGGTTTTCAGAGAAATTGGTTTATCTCTTATAGAATGCCTATTCCACGCTGGGTCTCTGTGCTAACCAGTAGTGATGTCAAGATGAACAAGACGCAGTTTCTGGTCTTGAGGAACTCACCAGCACAAGATATGACAGGGGGAAGGAAGCCCAGCTGTGGGAGTGTGGAAGACAGACACCAAAATCAGCAAAAGGCATTGGAGAAGGTTTCTGGAAGGTTCTGGATGAGGTGATTTTTAAGATGAGTTGGTCCTAAATAATGAGTAGTAATTAGTCTGGCAAGAAAAGGAGGGAGGGATAAGAGGTAAAGGGGCATTAGGGCCAGAGGAAAAGAGAAAAAGCATATTTAAAAGTCTAGAAATGTGAGAAAGGATGGCAGCAGAGACTTGAGGTTCATATGAATTTTTCTAAGGACTGGCAGTAGGGTGTGGTGAGAGAGAGGCAGGGCCACACCATGAAGACTCGGGGAATTATCTGATGTCCAAGAGCCTTCCCATTTCTGAAATTTTAGGACACTCTGATGCTTGGCAATATAAGGGGCCAAGGTATCACACAATAGAATGGATATTTATGGCTAACGAAAATACTGAGTGATTCTCTACCCATTCTAAAATATCCAGGTAGCTAACTGCACTTGTTCCTTTTCCTGTTTGTAAAACATGTAGACACTACATGAGCAGAAAGTTATTAAACTGCCATACAGAAGAGATTTACTTGAATCCTGAAGGCAATAGGGAGGCATTGAAGATTATTAAGCAGAGAAGTAACCTGATTTACGTAGTCTTTTAGAAAGGTCTGCAGGAGCACGAAGGAGAAGAATGTACTGGAGGGCAGAGATGGGAGCCAAGGGCACCTGTGGAGAAGTTGTCATGGCACCAGGATCATCTCGTCTGTAAGTGCTAGAAAAGCCATGATGCCCTCACACTGCTGCAGGCAGCCACAGTTGGGACCTGAGCTGGATGGCAGGGGGAGAGACATGCCCCAGGAGCTGTGGGAGGAGCAAGAGTTATCCCCTTCTTGTTGGGGTGCTCTGTCTATGCAGCCACTCCCTTTAGCCCCCATTGGCAAGGTCATCTCGCCCTTCTTTCCAAGGCAGCCCCTCTGGTCCTTTAAGCCAGTCCAACCCAACCTGCCCCAGATCCAAGCTCCTTCCCCTCCCTTCCCCCATCTGCCTCCCTCCTGCTTGCTTCATTTTAGAGACGCATCCACTCAGCCTCCCCAGCTAGAAGGTTAACCTGGATTTTCCCCTCCACCATCTATATTCTACCCACCTCTGAGTTCTGCCACTTTTACTTTTTAATTATTCTGGACTCCACTGCCCTCAGCCAGCTCTGTTACCTCCTGGATTGCTGCCATGGATCCCTGGTCACTCTGCTTGCACAGGCCCTTTCCCTTGTCATCAATGCCAGAGTGACCCTTCTAGAATGCAGAGCCCTCTTCTGACTCCCCACTTCCCCTGGAGAGAGGCCATGCCATTTGGTGCTTCTGACAAAACTGGGGCCTCTGCCCGCTCCCCGACTTGGCCTCTCACAGGCCCTGCTCCATGAGTAATGCTGCTGCAGCCCTAAGCTAATTGTTTTTCTTCTCCAAACACTGTCTTGCTTGCTTGTCACCTACTTTTGCTCACACTGTGTTCCCTTTCTGAGCTGTCCTTCTGATCCCCCACCTTTCTCTCTGACAAGTTATGTTCTACTCCCTTTTTAAGGCAAACCAGCAGACAAACTCTCCAGAAGCCATGCCTGGTGCAGCCTGGGTCCACCGACTTTCCTCCAGGGTCCGGCAGCCTCTGGCTTCCTCTTTCCCAACCTTCTCCATACTGTTCCACAACTGTCTTCTCTGCCCCTACCTCTTTCTTTATGGGTTATATGTTTCCTCATGATGATGATTCTGTTGGGTTTATTTCTGTGTAGCACAGAGTACAGGGTTTGGCTCAGACCTAGTAGGCACTTAAGATATATTTGATGAAGAAATGAATGAAACAAGAGATATTATAGCACACACTGAGGGCTTCTTGTGTAATAAGGCCCTGTGCTTACTTGACGTAAATGATCTCATTGGATAGTCTCATCATCCTGATCAGGGAAGTATTATTATTATCATTCCCTTTTATAGATGAATAAATGAAAATTTAGAAGTATAGTCATCTATGGTATTTGTTAGGGATGGGTTCCTGGACCCCCTACAGATACCAGAATCGGTGGTTACATAGAATGGTGTAGTATTTACATATAACCTATGTGCATCCTCCTGTATACTTTAAATTATCTCTAGATTACTTATAATTTCTAATACAAAATAAATGCCTATATATCACTTCATTTGCATGGACTCAATGTAGTACTTGGTGTGCAGTAAATTCAAGTTTTGCTTTGTGGAAGTTTGTGAGATTTTTTTCCCAAATATTTTGAATACGTGTTTGGTTGAATCCATGAATGCAGAACCCACAGAAATGGAGGGTCAACTGTTTAAGTGTTAGAGTCAGAATTGAATCTCAAACATATATACTCTGGAACTTGAGCTCTTTATCACAAATGAAATCACCCACTAAGATAATGAAGAGGGCTGGGAACCTGGGGGCCATATCACTGTGGAGCAATTGCCCCCTGGAAATGAAAGATGGATGAGTTGAAGGGTTCAGTGACTTTCCCTAGTTGGCCTTTAACAGCCGGATAACTCATTGCATTTTCTAAAAATTTAATTTAATTTTATTTTTACTTGTATAATTTTAATGGGTAAAAGTGCTGTTTTGCTACATGGATATATTGTGTAGTGGTGAAGTCTAGGCTTATAGTGTAACCATCACCCAAATAATGTACATTATACTCATTAAGTAATTTCTCATTCCTCACCCCATTACCACCCTCCCACCCTTCTGAGTATCCAATGTCTATTATTCCACACTCTATGTCCATGTGACACATTGTTCAACTCCAACTTATAAGTGATAACATGTGGTATTTGACTTTCTGTTTCTGAGTTATTTTACTTAAGATGATGGCTTCCAGTTCTATCCATGTTTGCTGTAAGAGACATGATTCCAATCATCCACTGATGGACACTTAGGTTGATTCCATATCTTTGTTAATGTGAATAGTGCTGCAATAAACGCACAAGTGCAGTTATCTTTTTGATATAATGATTTTTTTCCCTTTGAGTAGATACTCAGTAGTGGGATTGTTGGATCAAATGGTAGATCTATTTTTAGTTCTCTGAGAAATCTCCATACTGTTTTCCATAGCAGTTGTACTAATTTACATTCCCTCCAACAGTGTATGTATTTCTGTTTTTCCGCATGCTTGCCAACATCTGTGATTTTTTGACTCTTTAATAATAGCCATTCAGACTGGTGTAAGATGATATCTCATTGTGATTTTAATTTGCATTTCTCTGATGATTAATAATGATGAGCATTTTTTTCATATGCTTGTTGGTTATTTGTATGTCTTCTTTTGAAATATATCTGTTCGTATCCTTTGCCCACTTTTTTTTCTGTGTTTTTTTTTTTTTTTTTTTTTTTTTTTTTTTTTTTTTTTTGTGGAGACAGAGTGTCACTCGGCGTCCTGGGTAGAGTGCAGTGAGGGTGGGTCACTGCAAGCTCCAGATCCTGGTCTGTGAGCGATCCTTCTGCCTCAGCCTCCCGGGTAGCTGGGACTACAGGCGCTTGCCAGAGCACCCGACTGTGTTTTGTTGGATTTTGTGTATTTTTTTTTTGCCTTTTTAACTTTTTTTTTTAGATTTAGAGACGGGGTCTCACTGTGCTCAGGCTGTGCTCAGGCTGGTGTCGAACCCCTGAAGCATCAACTATCCACCTGCCTTGGCCTCCCAGAAAGCTAGGACGACAGGCGTGAGCCACCGCGCTTTGCCCACTTTTTAATGGGGTTATTTGGGGGTTTTGTTGCTGTTATTCTTGAGTTGCTTGAGTTCCTTGTAAATTCTGGATATTAGTTCCCTGTCACATGCATAGTTTACAAATATTTTCTCCCATTCTTCAGATTGTCTGTTCACTCTGTTTATTAATTATTTTGTTGAGCTTTTTAGCTTAATTAAGTCCCATTTGTCCATTTTTGTTTTTGTTGCTTGTACTTTTGAGGTCTTAGTCATAAATTGTTTGCCTAGATCAATGTCCAGAAGAATTTTCCCTAGGTTTTCTTCTAGTACTTTTGTAGATTCAGGTGTTACACTTAAGTCTTTAATATATCTTGGTTGATTTTTGGGTATGGTGAGAGACAAGGGTCCAGTTTCATTCTTATGCATATGGTAATCTAATTTTTCCAGCATCATATATTGAAAAAGGTGCCCTTTTCATAGCATATGTTTTTGTCAACTTTGTCAAAGATCACTTGGCTATGGATATGCAACTTTATTTATGGGTTTTCTATTCTGTTCCATTGATCTATGTTTATATTTTTATACCAGTCCCATGCTGTTTTAGTTACTATAGCCTTGTACTATAATTCAAGGTGGTCAGATAATATGATGCCTCCAGTGTGTTCTTTTTGCATAGGATTACTTTAGCTATTTGAGCTCTTTTTTAGCTTCATATGAATTTTATGATTATTTTTCTTATTCTGTGAAAAATGCCATTAGTATTTTGATAGGAATTGCATTGAATCCGTAGATTGCTTTGGGTAGTATGGTCATTTGAACAATATTAATTCTTCTGAATCATGAGCATGGGATGTTTTTCCATTGGTTTCTGTCATTTACAATTTCTTTCATCAGTGTTTTGTATTTACTTGTAAAAATCTTTCACCCAGTTAAATATATTTCTAGGTTTTTATTTTTTTTTTTTAGCTATTAGAAATAAGATTGAGTTCTTGATTTGGTTCTCAGCTTGATAATTATTGGTGTATACAAAAGCTACTGTTTTTCTGTATGTGGATTTTGTGAGTTTTTTTTAATTTCAGAATTTTATGGGAGTACATATGTTTTGGTTACATAATTTGTATGTGGATTTTGTGTCCTGAAACTTTACTGGATTCTTTTATCAAATCTACGAGTTTTTTGGAGGAGTCTCTAGAGTTTTTTAGGTTTAGGATCATATTGTCAATGAACAGGGATAATGTGACTTCTTTCTTTCCAGCTTGGATGCCTTTTATTTTTTTCTCTTGCCTGATTGTTCTAGGCTAGGACGTCCAGTACTATGGTGAATGGGAGTAGTGAAAGTGGGCTTCTTTGTATTTTTCAGTTCTTAAAGCTATCACTTTCAACTTTTCTCCATTCACTATGATGTTGTCTGTAGGTTTGTCTTGTATGGCATTTATTATTTTGAGGTATGTTCCCTTTATACCCAGTTTGTTGAGGGTTTTTGTCTTGAAGGGATGCTGAATTTTATCAAATGCTTTCTCTGCATCTATTGAGATGACCATATGGTTTTTGTCCTTAATTCTGTTTGTGTGATGAATCACATTTATTGATTTGTGTATACTGAACTACTCTTGAATCCATGCCATAAAATCACTTGAACGTGGTGTATTATCATTTCGAGGTGCTGTATTCAATTTGTTAGTATCTTGTTGAGGACTTTTGCATCTATGTTCATCAGGGACATTGGTCTGTAGTTTTTCTTTTTTTGTCATGTCCTTGTCTAGCTTTGGTATCAGGATGATATTGGCTTCTAGAATGAGGTAGGGAAGATTCTCTTCTCAATTTTGGAAGTTTCAGGATGATTAGTACAAGTTCTTTTTTGTATATTCGGTAGAATTTTGCTGTGAATCCATCTGGTCCTGGGTTGTTTTTGTTGGGAGATTTTTAAAATTACTGATTCAATCTCACTATTCATTATGATCTATTCAGGATTTCAATTTATTCCTGGTTCCATCTTGGGAAGTTGTATATTTCCAGTAATTTATTCATTACCTCTAGGTTTTCTGTTTTGTGAGTATATAGTTGTTCATAGTACACTATGATGATCTCTTGTATTTCTGTAATATCATTTGTAATGTCTCCTTTTTCATTTCTGATTATGTCTATTTCAATCTTCTTTCTTCTTGGTTAGTCTAGCTAGTGGTTTATCAATTTTGTTTGAGTTTTCAAAGAACCAGCTTTTTGTTTCATTGATCCTTTGTATTGTTCTTTTGTTCTCAGTTTCATTTAGTTCTGCCCTGATCTTTGTTATTTCTTTTATTCTTCTAGCTTTGGACTTGGTTTGTTCTTGTTTTTCTAGTTCCTTGCAATGCAACATTAGGTTGTTAATTTTTGATCATTCTATTTTTATGAATCTGGGTGCTCCAGTATTGGGTGCATATATATAGGCAGTCCTCAGGTTACAGATGACCTGACCTATGGTGTTAAGTACTTATGAACAGACTCCAAGACTTCCCATAAGGATAATTTATAATTACATAATTAAATTAACACTTCAGGAATTAGTTTCTTCCATGCACATAAACAAAACCACATGGTTTAAGTGGTTCATTGTTGCCACATCTTTATACTAGTGGATAGTCTCATAGATAGAGAAACAGCTGATGGAAACACAAGAACATGAAGAGTCAGAAGATTCAGAGCACAGAAAGTTTTTGACAAAAGAATTAGCTGAAGCCTTTCTTCTCATTGAAACAAGATTTGCTAAGTGTGAGGAGCAAGATCCTAACATTGAGCCATTTACAAAGGTTTACCATGCAGTTAATAAGAACATCAGCTGCCTCAAGGCCATTTATAATGAAAAAAATAAAAAGGCTGTGCAAACAATCCTAGATACCTTTTTCAAGAAACTGAATTTAGCGGTAAGCTCTCTTCTTCCAACAACAGAATCAAATCCTGATTCTCTAGTACACACGCCATCCTCTCCAGCACCATCTCCATCATCTTTGGATCAATGTTAGCCTATCTTCATGCCTCAAAAATGTTCCTTCTAGTAAGCAAGACATTGATGCAACATTAGGTGAATGTTAACCTTTAATATTATTGAAATTTCTCCTATTTCCTATCTAAGCTTTTTGCATGAGTTTTTTTTTATGTTCTGCTTGTTTGAATTAAAAGGAATAGCAAAATAGTTTCTATAACTTATTATTATAGTATATTATTATTATTACAGTATTATACTATATTATTATCACCACATAAGAGCCATTATAGTATTATTGTTGTTATTATTATTATTGTAAATGTGCTGTTTATCAGGGATCCAAGTTATATACAAATCCAACCTAAAGATATTCTCAGGAACATATCTCATTTGTAAACTGAGGACCACCTGTAATTAGAATTATTATATCCCCTTGTTGAATTTATCCCTTTATTATTATTTAAGGGCCTTCTTTGTCCTTTTTTTGCTGTTCTTGATTTAAAGTATGTTTTATCTGATATAGGTATAGCTATTCCTGCTCACTTTTGGTTTCTGTTTGTGTGGAATATCTTTTTCCACTTCTTTATCTTCAGGGTATTAGTATCTTTACCAGCAAGGTGATTTTCTTGTAAGCAGCATATAGTTTGTTTTTTATCCATTTTGCCAATTTATATCTTTTAAGTCAAGCATTTAATCCATTTACATTCAAGGTTAATATTGATATATGAAGTTTTGTTCTTGTTATAATGTTGTTATCTAGTTGTCTTTTTGATTCTTTTACTCTTTCTGTTTATCTTTAAGGTTTAGTGGAGTTCTCTCATGTTGCCATTTGACTTTTTTTCCTTTTCCTCCCTTGTATAATTGTTTTATAACACCTGTGAGTTTTATATCTTCATGTGTTTTTATTATGGCAAATATAAACCTTTCACTTTCATGTTTAGAACTCCTTTGATCATTTCTTGTAAGGCCAATCAAGTGGTGACAAATTCTCTCAGCGTTTTCTTGTCTGGGAAAGATTTTGTTTCTCCTTCATTTATGAAGCTTATTCTGGTAGGATATAAATTCTTGGTTGGCAGGTTTTTGTTTTTTTTTTCTTTAAGCACTTTGAAAAGAGGATCCCAATCCCTTCTGGCTTATAATATTTCTGCCAAGAAGTCTGCTGTTACTCTGATAGGGTTTCTTTTAAGGCGACTTTTTTTTTTCTCTTTCTGTTTATAGAATTTACTTTTTCACTTTGACTTTAGACAGTCTCGCTATAATATGCCATGATGAAGACATTTTGCATTGTATTTATTTGGGGATCACTGAGCCTCCTATATTTGGATGTCTACATCTCTTGCTAGACTTGGGAAGTTTTTATCTATCATTTTGTTAAATAGTTTTTCTAAACCTTTTGATCTCTCTTTGTTCTTAGGGATATTGATAATTTTAATATTCAGTTGCTTTATATTGTCCTAAATATCTTTGTTTGGCATGTGCCAAAATTCCAGCACAGGGAAAGAAGCGTGGTCCTGGATCTATAGCCAAGCAAGTGGGAGTGGGACCCACTTTACTCTCATGCTCCAGACATGGTGGGGTTCCCTTCTGCAGTTCAATTCAGGCAGTGAGTCTGTACAATTAGCTGAGTCACATGCAGTTTGCCTTCTGTCCAAGAAACTTCCCCAGGCCACAAAGCTCACTTCTCAGATCAAAATCATGCCTCTCGAGCAAGTCCCCTCCCACTCTGGTCTTATGAAGGTGGGGCATCAAGCTCTAGCACCTGTGGCTAGAGCCCACACCATGCTTGTCTTTCAATTCTGGCCATGGGGGTCTGTCCCCTGCTTGAGACCAGATTGACAATCCCCAGCCTGAGACTCTCCAAACCAGTGGCTGCCACCCCCACTAGCTGTCAGGTTCCTCTGCAGACTGCTAGGAGCTAGGATGGAGAATGGTTTCCTTTTATTGGCACCCAGGTCTGAGAGCATGTGTGGGACACTTCACAATGCCATTTCTTCTCACAGTCTCCCAGATGCGCCCAAGTTAGATCCAAGGCTTGGGAGGGTCAAGACGCTTCCCCATGGGCTGGATTGCATGGTTCCCCAGTGGGAATGTGTATTGCAGAGACACTCCCTCCCCATCTCCTGCACTGGGGATTCATTCATGCCTTTTAGCCAGATCCTACCACCGAACTGCTGCCCCCCTCCCCTTTTTTCCCAATATTTGAAGTTTTTGTTCATTTTTCTGTCAAACCTCTATGTTCCTTCTTGGATAAAAGTTCACAGTGTGAATCCCTACACAATATTTTGCTATTTCCAAGTGGGTGAGGTACACTGGTAAATCCTCTATTCTGCCATCTTGGAAGAAAAAAATCCTAAATTTTATTTTTAAATTGATTTAGTGTTCTATTATACAGAATAGTGATTATAATGTATAATAATGGATTGGGTATTTCAAAATTGCTTTAAAAATCTATTTTAAATGTTTTCACCACAAAAAAATGATAGGTTTGTGAGGTGATGGATTTGGTAATTAACCCATTGCATTTTTAACTTCCTTTCTCTTATTGCAAGGCTACAAGACAGACTCATACTCAGACCAAGTCCAGCCAAGTCTCAACTTTCCTCCTCTCTCTGCTGCTCGCCTGGGCTTTGGCATTGCATTCTTCTTCCATGTTGCCTCCCATGAAGAACCTCTGACGTAACTAACTTGCCTCACACTCTGGGTGAATACTTAATAGGTCTTACCTAAGGAAACAAATCCTAGTTGCTGACACATCCAGAAGCTCAACTCTGCCCTGAGGGTGGGAAGCATTTGCCCCCAGCCTGGCTCATCCTTTTTTCCAGTCAGAGCCGCAGTTCAGCCTGACCCAGGGTGGGGGAGGTGGTGTGCCTCTTCTCATCTCTTTTCCTGTTTATGGCTTAGCCTAGCTTAGGCTCTGGGCACAGCAAGGAGCTCAATAAATACTTGCTGAATTCAATTGAGAGACATTCTACAACCAGGGCCCTGTGATTTGCTGCCCAGTCTGCTGGAGGTGTTCCAGCCATTTGCAAAGGGGAGTTTGTGTAAGCTGTCTGCTTGTTCTGCCCTCTAAAGTCCAGGTAGGGTAAATTCCCCATGAGACCCAGAAGATTAACCTACAAGAATAAATCATCTTAATACCTTTTTGTTCCTACTGAAGGCATTTTCACACATGGTACTCTGTAAAGAAGCAGGATTGTGTCACGTTTATTTCCACATCAGTGAATAAAATCTGTTTTCATGAGGCTTGTGTATCCTGGAAAAAGTAGTTTGTGTGTATGTGCATGTACGTGTGATATTTTAAAGCTAAAGGGATTAACTTCTCTGAGAACTCAAAATTCTTTGGAAGTGTTGTGTATATTAGCCTAAGATTCTATAATATCTGAGATGTGATTCTCTCTTCAATAGCTAATCAATGGTTTTCCTATGGCAGGCACATATAATTCAGTTCCTTTTAAATTTCTTTTGAAAAGCAAAGAGCTTCCAATAAGAGACAAAATTTCCTATACATGTCATCGTTAGCTTCCTTTGGAGTGACCTGCATTAGCCATACGCTCTTTGTTAGGAAGAGAAAGAGAACAGTTGCCCACACTGCTAATTTGTGCACTTCCATTTGTTTCCAAGCTGCCAAATGGCATGGCTAGAGCACTGGACACAAGGCCAGGGCCCCTCAGTTGGAAGGGCAGAGAGCCTAGTACTTGGCAAGGTGCTTTCTGCTGGGCTTGGCCAGTCTGGCAAGCCACAGAGCACTCTGCCAGGCCAGGCCAGGAGGCACTGAACAAGAGGAGGCTTCCAATGTCCTACAAAACACATCATGGTCTGCAGACAGAAGCACGGAGTAGATTCCAAACTACCTATCACCAAGGGCTTGGGTGGAAATGACCAAATAAGACACTTCCTCAAGCATGGCTACCATCTGACCAATTTAATTTAGAGATCTCTGTCCAGGCCACAGGAGCACAGCTTGTCCATAATTCTCATATCTTTTTTTAAGTTATCAGTTTTTACAGAATGTAGCTATGTGTCCTGTTCTATGAGACCATGTTCCATTGCTCAGAACTACCAAATTCATTCCTTGTCAGAAGTCCACTTTCATTTCCCTCAATGGCAGTTCAATTTTACTTTTATTAGAAGTGAAAAATTCTGTGCTTCTCTTGAGCCCATTTCTTATCCTTGGAAGCACATTGTACTCTTTAATCTTTGGGCGAGAGAGAGAGAGATTTAGAGTTTTCTCACCAGCTGGGGCCATCTCTGCTTGACTAGGACTACAGGTGATCTGGAGGGAGGGGCCTTGGGATGAATTGAGTCAAGACCCCTCAGGGTTTTTCTCAATACCTACCCCATTCCACTTCACTCACCTCAACACTGCCAGGAGAGGTTTCTACCTTCTCTCAACCAGTCTGGTCTTGTCTGTGCAAATATCCCAGGTAGAAATAAACCCAGAGTTTAAGCAGAAGTACAATGACAAATTTCAACACAATGGGCCACTTTGGATATGTCCAATTTATAAGACCATTTTATTTTCCTAAAATCCTACTCTGTAGCTTTATGAGACGCATGCAGAGAGGCACTGCTTGCAGAGAGAATCGGAGAAGGGACTCACAATACCACGCTGTTTATCTTGGATTGAAAACCCGACTGGTGGGAGGAGATCTAAGATGTGCAGACGAGAACCTATATCTGCTATACCTTTGTTTCTGCTGTGACGGCAGCAACACACCTCCAAATGGCATGTGTTGCCCTCCTTCGTATTTTAAGAAGCGTCTGTGTTGGACTCTAGTTAATCGTTATTTTCCCACCACTTAATTAAAACTGACAGGCAAAGATGATCTTTTTCATAGCTTTGCTCACGTGTTGAGTCTGATTCCAGGACTTTAGCCCCTGAAGTCTGGAATTATGGGGTCCAGAAGTGAAGTTCTCATCCTCTGAGCCGGCTTAGGCTACCAAAGGTGGGAACCAGTTTCCCTAGCTGAAATGATGGTTTGTTTTTGCCTCTAAAACCTCATTTGGAGGCACAGCTTGCTCTCTGTTCTTCAGGGAGTCCTGCCTATCCTCGAAATCCCTCTTCCATGAACTGGGTCAGAGCAACATAGCGCACAGCTGTGAAAACACAAGGGCAAGATCTGTTGGACTTGGGAATCTCTCCCTCGGAAAGTGACAAGGCAGAGACTAAATCAGGAACATGCCTGTGCTTGCTTCCCTGACCTGAGAGTGATAAATTTGGCCTCAGAGAGAGGTTGGCTTTCTGATACTTCTCATCCCATGTCCCCACACCTGTGTCCTGTGGAGCCACCCACAGTTGTCTCAAATACCCTTTGAGATATATTTGGAAAAGAGATTTTTACAAACTCCATTTGTCCTGTTTTGTAATCACCCATTGTGCAACTTACTTGACATCTCCAACATCCTCCCGCATTGTAGGGAAATACAGGCTGGTGAGGAGCAGGGAGCCACTGGCAGCCTGCGCCAGCCCAAAGGGTGAGCAAAGTCAGCTTTGCAGGCAAGCAGGAGCCGGCTTACTCCCTGAATAAAGCCCAACCAGGGCCTCTCAGCTTAGCTGTGGTGAGGGGAGAGGTGACTGGGCTTAGTACCACTGATTCTTGTCTTCTCATGTTCAGTGTCCCCTTGAAGACTCCCAGTAACCACTGGTGCCATCACCACAGTGTCCTCATGAAGTGCCATTCTCCTTGTAAGTCCTAATTGCTTGTAGCTCTTCACTTGTTTCCCTGTGGGCAGCTATTGGCAACTGGCAGGAATATTTAAGACTCTACTACAACAAGCTCCTGGATAACGCTAGGGAAATCAGCACATTTAGCTGGCAGTTCAATCTATCTGGGGTTCCCACTGGAGGCCTCCTGGACTACCTCTATCACCAGAGGCCATCTCTGCCTACCACTGTGCCAGCACATCCAAGTCCCTTAAGTCCAGGCTCTTCCTGGAATGCTGACCCTCTTGAGTCCCAAGTCTGCCCTCCAAGGAACAGTGACTTGTCAGATGGCCACCTGCTTCCATGGATGGGACCGCCCACTGTCCTTCTCAGGATGCCTGGCCCCCAACCCCAGTTACCCAAATCCAACGCCCCTTTCCCAACCTCTGCTGTGGCTACTGAGCAGTGGGGTGAAAGAGGAGGGTGTAGGGCCAGTGAAAGCAGCACATGTTCTTTCAGAAGTTATAAGTAGAAGTGGTAAAATTTGGAATATCCTGTAAATGTCTCCTCCCCTCCCTCATAATTGGCCAAACCATCTCACACAAATCTTCTTCCATGAGTGTGTAGTTAAAAGTTTGAAGAGCACTGTTAAAAATAATCCATTTTCACAACAGATATAACATATTTAATCATTAGCCCTACCCTCTTTTGTCATTGTCTCTTTTGCTGCCCACTTCCCTTCATGATGCAACAAACAGCCAGGTGGGAAGATCTGTGGATCTTTCTTTCTTTTCCATGTCCATTGCCTGAAATACAGTGTTGCCTAAAAGAGCATGACAACTAACGCAGGCACTCTCAGCAAGCATCGCATGAGGGAGTCGAGACCAGCAGGGGCTGTTTTATGATTGTCCTCTCTGGGACCTGAAGCCTGGAATGGAAATAAGCTTAGACTTCAGAGCGTACAACAATTAAACTTTAATAAATTATATTGTAGATACGAAACATCCAGTTAAAATAAAAATTTCATGAGTGCCAACAGTGTGTCTGGCTTATGCTAGATGCTGAAGATAAAGATGAAAAGACTTGGCTCCTGCCCTCAAGGGGCACAAGTTCCAGAGGTAGTCCCATCCTGACTTTGGTCATCGCCATTTCTGTGCTTTGCTTTATAGCTTTACTAGATTTCATGTATCCATAAGAAACATTTCTTACTCTTGTGTATGTCTGAAATTTTATATAAATGGAATGATACCATGCATAGTCAGTCTATTATGCCTGCCTTTTTTTGCTCAACATATATGGTTGTGAGATTCACCCATGTTGTTAAGTGTGTAGCTATAGTTTGTTCATTTTCATTATTTTATTGTATTCCATTGAATGAAAATGTCACAATTTATCTCTTCTGTGAATTGACATTTGGGGCATTTTCAGTTTGGAATTATTTCAAACAGTGCTTCAATAAATACTCTTGTATGTGTCTACTGATCCATATGTGTAAGAATTTCCCTTGGGTAAATATCCAGGAGCTGTTGGGTCATAGGATGGATATCTTAAATTTTACTATGTAGCAGTTTGTCAAAGAATTGTAGCCATTTCCACTCCTACCAATAGGGAGGATAATTCCCATTGCTCCAAATTCTTATCAACATTTGATACAATCAGACTTTTAAATTGGACAATCTGGTGGTTATACTTCTTATTATAAATTAATGAGTCTACATATATTCAGGACACTAGACTTTAGCCACTTTGATGTATTGCAAATTCTTTTTCCTAATTGTGGCTCCTATTTTCACTCTATAGTACTAGAGGATACATATTTTTAATTTAATGTAATCATCTTTTCTTTTATGGTTAATACTTCTTATTTATTGTTTACAAAGAAAACTCCCCTATCACGATGTCATGAAAATATTCTTCTATATTATCTTCTGGACACTTTACAGTTTTGCCTTTCATGGAGGTTTTTAATATACTTGAATTGGCATAGGGTAGCAATGGAATTTTATTTGTTTTTCCTTATAGGTGTCCAATTGTCCCAGCACAATTTATTGAAAAGGCATTATGTCCTCATCTGTAAACAATACCTCTTTATCCATGGGTGTGTTTCTTCGTACTCTATTCTAGTCCACTGGGCTATTTGTTTGTCTCTGAACAAATGACATTCTATCTTGATTACTATAGCTTTATAGTAAGCCCTGGCATAACGTAAGGCAAAATCTTTCATCTTGTTCTGTAGGAGTGTCTTTGTTTTTCTTGTCTTTTTGTATTTATGAATATATTTTGGATTATCTTATAAAGCTCCACAGAACAAACAAATAAGCAACTCTTTTGGGATTCCATTGAATTGATTGTTATTTTGGAGGGAAATTATATCTTTATAATAAATAATACTTTTGATCCCATAACTTGTATCTCTAGTCATTTATTTAGGTGTTTTTAATGTCTCTTGATAAAATTTCTTAATAATTTCTGTAAAGGTCTTTCGTTATATTTATTCTTAGTTATTTTATATTTTTGATGTTTGTATTTTTTAAATTTTTAATTTTCAATTGTTTGTGGCTGGTATAGGGAAAGGCAAATGATTTTACATGCTGTTTTTATATCCAGTAATCTTGCTAAAGGCTCTCATTAATTCTAATAATTTCTCCATAGATTTTTTATGTTTGACATTCATAGTCATAAAATCTGCAAACAATAATTATTTTTTTCACAATCCTTATAACTTTCTCTTCCTTCCTTTTTTTTAGTCATGCTAAGTTCCCCAGTGCAAAGCTGAACAAAAGTGGTAAGAGTAGCATCCTTGCCTTATTCCCAGTCACAAAGGAAACACTTTCAAAGTTTCATAATTAAATATGATAGTAATATGTGATTTATGTATATTAATATATAATATATCTACTATAGACTCATAGTACATATATAGATATGTATACAGATAAAGATATATTCATTTTATAAGGGTGAGGAACTTTCATAGTTTTCTGAGACTTTCAAAGAATCATGAATTTATTGAATTTTTGATACACCTTTTTGCATCTTTCAAATTAGCATTTCGTTTATTTATTTAAATATTTTAATGTGGTGAATTATATTCCTCTGTTTTCTAAAATTAAATGAACCTTGCATTTCTGAAATAAACACTTATTTTCAATACTCTGTTAGGTCACCTTGATATTAATAATTCTTTTTTCTAGGGGAGGAATATATTTGCATGCAAGTTCATGAGTGAGTTCGCCTTTGTAATTTCCTTCCTTTCTGTACTGTCCTTGTCAGGTTTCGTCATCATGATTATGTCAACTCACAAAATGAATCTGGAGCCATTCTTGCTTTTTCTATTCTTTAGGAAATTTTGTGTAAGATTGGAATTATTGGTTCCTCGAAAGCTTATTAAAATGTCCTGTGGAAACCATCTGAGCCCGGCATTTTCTATGAGAGAAGATTTAAATTACTGAATCAATTTCTGTATGATTTGAGTCAGTATTCTTAATTGTGCTTTTATTATATTTGTAGTGTATCTCATGTTTATATTGTTAATTTGTATTTAAATTACTTTGAAAGTTTTTAAACCTTTTGAAAGTTTTCAAGAATAATTTAATGACTACAGATATAGCCCTCACCTAGATTCACCAATTGTTACCATTTGGCCACATTTGTACTCTCCTGCTTGCTTGAACTCTCTTTCTTTTTCACTTTCTCCATCTCTCTGTCTTCCTGATCCCTGTCTCATGAACACAAACACAGACAATATCTTGGTGTGGATTTTTTAAAAAAATATTTACCTTGTTTTGAATTTATTTGAATTTCTATACTTGAAACTCAATTCTAGAACATTCTCAGAAACTATCTATTTTTATATTATCTCTTTTCCTTTTTCTCTCTTGCCTTCTGGAATTCATATTATATTGCATTCTCCCTCTATCTTTTAGGTCTTTTGACTTTTATGTTATATTTTTTTGAATCTCATAATCTCTGGCCTGAATTTTGGATACTTATTTGGATCTATTTTACAGTTTGAAATTTCTTGAATTTAGCTACATAATATTTGTTGATTAAATTATCCATTTTGGGTTTTTTATTTCAAATATTTTTATTTTATATTTTTATTTCTAACATTGTATTTTATTTTTTCCAAAATATTCTTGGTTATATATTAATGGCTCCTTCTATTCTATTGATCTTTCCAAATTTCTCTTTTATTTATTTAGAAATATTAAACATAATTTAGATTTGTATGTCTCTAAATTGCCATATCTGTTGTTTTTTTGTATGTTTCTGTTGTCTCTGCTGGTTTGCATTCATGTAAGTGGATACAGTATTTTGTGCTGCTTATTTTACCCCAGACTTTATCTGTGGCAATTCTTTATAAGGCCTAGGTGACATTTTATTCCTCAATGCATATTTCATTTCTGCCACCTATAGGAGCTACCACTGTGGGACTTTAATTTCAATGTTCTGCTTAATTCTTTTGGAATGTACAGGGAAGGCATTATAGGTGAAACTCAAGGTCTACAGGGTTGGCAAAATCCTTCAGGGTGGGGAAAGGTGATGAAGATGGGTTGGTTAATGGGTACAAACATATAGTTAGATAGAAAGGATAAGTTCTAATTTTCCATAGCACATTAGGGTGACTATAGTTAACAACAATGTATTGTATATTTCAAAATACCTAAAAGAGAGGATTGGATATGTTCTCAACACATAGAAATGATAAATGCTTGAGGTAATGGGTACCCTAAATACCCTGACTCAATCATTACGCATTCTCTGTATGTAACAAAATGCGACATGTACTCCATAAATATGTACAAATATTATGTATCAATTAAAAAATCCCTCAGGGCAAAGCCAGCTTTCGTGCTCACGTATTTCCAGTGTTTCTGGCTTCATTTCATTTTGGATTTTGAAAAATCCTTATTTTTGTGTCAGCTCAACAATGTGTTTTAAACTTCTCTATTTTGTTCATTTACTATCTAAGCTATGATACTGTCGAAAAAGAAAATTTCTAACTTATTTTATGTTTATCATCATGTATTTTGGTTTTCCCGTTTGATAAGATAATTTCTCTGCCTCCGGGTGTGGCCTGCTCTGCTGGAGCCGCTGGGCAGCAGCAGCAGCAGGGGGGATTGGTGGGCAGGGAGCTCACAGTCCAAGCACCCCTCAGTCCTTTGCAGGATCCCAAAAGGAAAGGTCTGCGCCCCACTCTCTGTGGAAGCCTCTACGTGTTGACACAATTGTCTCTCTAGACAGCTGCAAGTGGAGGAGGGGAAAGGAAGAAAAAGAGTCTGCGTGGAGGAAAGTGTACTCTCGTCATCTTCGACCCTCTCTCTGGCAGGCAGCCCAGAATGACACTGAAGTCACACAGATCACCTGGGACCCTCTAGACCCCTGTTGCTGCTGCGGTCTGGGCCTGAGATGGGAAATGTCTGTGTGGGGACGAGCAAGACAGAACCTGAGGGGTTGAGGCCCCCTGGGGAGGACAAAGGCTCCCGGTGGGTAGAGAAGCAATGTGGTGCTTGCCTCTGGCTTGGGTGTGTGGGGCCAGAGGCGCCCCTGGCAGCTGGGGACTGGCGCCCTGTCTGCAGGAAGCTCCCAGTCTCTAGTCTCATGTGGGCAGAAGGTCTTTCCAGGAGCTGGGAAGCCCACCAACAGTCCAAGATGTGAGGGAGGGGGAAACTAACCACTCCACCTACTCTTCTCGGTGGTCTCTGAGCCTCTCGGGAGTAATCTCAGCCGATGCCCTTCTTGTTCCAGTTCTGCTCCACAACCTCTTCCTGTGGAGTCTCCTGTGGGTTCAGACCCTCATCCAATCTATGTTTGTCTGCCTGTTTGTTTTTTCTCTTTCATCTAAAACTCCTTCATACAGAGACGCTCTGGCTGGTGGTGTCTCTGGTCCGTCATCTTGCTCCCTCAATCTCTCGTTACTTTTAGTAATACTTTTTTGGTTTAAATTCTATTTTATCTGGAAATAAGAAGCAACACTTAGGATATACACATATAATACATATATAAATATAAATACACACATTTACTTTGTAAATTTCAACTTTTCTGTGTACTTATGTTTTAAGTGTGTCACCTATAAACAACATATGATAACATTAAACATATATAACTTCAGAATCTCTATTATTAATAGGTAAATTTAATCTTTTCATATTTAGTAATGGTATATTGGGATTTATCATTTCAATTCATTTTGTTCTAATCTACCTTTTCTGTGCTTCTTTTCCCTTTCTTTCACTGAATTTATTGGATGGATCGATTTTCCTTTCATCCTCTTTACTTCTTAATTATTTGGAAATTATTTGTTCTATATCTGTTCTTTAACTGTTTTCCCTTACAATTTTTTTTTTTTTGAGACAGAGTCTCACTCTGTTGCCCAGGCTAGAGTGCCGTGGCGTCAGCCTAGCTCACAGCAACCTCAAACTCCTGGGCTCAAGCGATCCTCCTGCCTCAGCCTCCCAAGTAGCTGGGACTACAGGCATGCACCACCATGCCCGGCTAATTTTTTCTATATTTTAGTTGGCCAATTAATTTCTTTCTATTTTTTAGTAGAGATGGGGTCTCGCTCTTGCTCAGGCTGGTTTCGAACTCCTGAGCTCAAACGATCCGCCCACCTCGGCCTCCCAGAGTGCTAGGATTACAGGCGTGAGCCACCGCGCCCGGCCTACCCTTAAAATTTTAACAAGATCACTTGCATGAGCAAAATCTAAATGTAATATATATCTCTACTCTCTTTTTTTTAACAATATGTGGAACCTAGAATATTTTAATACTGACCACTCCATTTAAGTTTTTGTGTTATTTTTGTCCAGTATTTTGTTACTATTTTGTTTATATGTCACTCAACTTACTCATTATTAACTATTATTTTTATTTTATTGTTTAGATCTTAGTTAGATCTATCAACATATTTTTTACTGTTCACAATTCCTTCTTTCATCTTAAAGGTTCCTTTCCTGAGGGCTTGTTGGTTGTAAACTAGCACTGGGTGTATGAAAATGTCTTTATTTCATATTCATCCTTGAATAACAGCTTAGCTATTTAAATAATTTATTAATTACAGAGCTGTTTTAAGCACTTTGAAGATATGGGCATCTAATCGGTTTCTATGAAGAGTTTAAAAGAAGCCCAAATCTTTGTTTGCAAAGTACAAAGCTTCATATTCATGTATATGAATTGTGTTATATAAATACTCAAAATCCTTAACCGTTGTTTGTATAGCTGCTCTTTGTTCTTTGAATCTCTCCCTCTCTTATTCTTTCTTGGGTAGCTGCAGCATTAAATCAATCTCTAGACCAGTTTTAGGGAAATGTATTTAGTTTGGATTTTCATAGTCTGATTTAAGAATGTTCATCTGCAAACTCTAAATCCAAAAGGTAGCTGGATATCTTTTATAATAAAATCAGCTTCCAATATTCAGTTACTCATGGACTAAAGCAGAAGTGGTGCCATGCTTTGCCATTTAGGTATGGCATCAGGTTTTTAATGTTCTTCATTTATTCACTGGCAAATACACCATTTATCATGTGCCATCCACTCTACACCACTTTTTTACATTCCCAGATGTTATAGAACATTGTATGAAGGTGCTATAATATATCTTGTCCCATTTGGACACATGATTCACTACATATAACCGTGCCAACCTGGAAAAAATTTCTTAAGTACTGAGAAATTGAAAGACATAAAACTTTAAAATTACTTAGGTGAAATGGTTTCCTTGGAGCAGTCTAGCAAGTCAACTTGTCACCCTTAGACCAGGAGGCTCTGAAGAGCAGACATACGTTGCTTTCTGAATTGGAAAAGCACATGAACATTTATCCTTCCTCTTCTTTTTCATAGGGACCTCTCCATTGTGCGGAAGGTATTTCCTGACTCCTACTTCAGTCAGCTCTAGAATTTTCAGTACCATTGTTCATATACTTATTGACCCTCACCATGTGCCAGAACACAGTGTATAGCTAGAACTCTGGACCAGGACTCAAGGAGAACTAGAATCTAGCCCAGGCTGTGTGACCTTAAGCCAGTGATGTAACCTCTCTTTGCTTCCATTTTTAATACATAAAATAAAAACAATATCTGCATTACGTATCTTTCAAAATGATCTCTGAGTCAACACCAGCCCCCTACCAGTAAGAATTTTTTAGCGTTTTACTCAAGCTACATGAAAATATACGTTCTATAGGATGTTTGGTGAAATAGTCAAAAAAGAGTGATGCAGGGGGAAAAAAGTGCTCTGTTCAGAGAAGACACACCCTTTATTCACTCATTCACTCAAACATTAGCTATGTAGCTATTTAAATAATTTATTAATTACAGATATGTTGTAGTCACTTTGAAGATATGGGCACTTTGAAAACCAGGCACATGAGTCTCTCTTCTCCTACAGTTTATATTCTTTTGGGAGGAGACAGGAAGTAAATGAACAAGTAAATTCACAAGAAAATATCATCAAGGAATGAATGCAGAGAATTAAAAGATAAATGTTACAGAGAGTGACTGGGTGGACTCTCTGGAGAGGTGACATTTAAGATGAGACCTGAATGTCATATGATGATAAGAGGGAAGTATAATCCCAGGAAGGGGTTCAAATCAAAGACAGAAAAGACCTTGTTATATTTAAAGGACCAAAGGCCAGTGAGCAAGGAGGGGTCAGAGAAGCAGGCAGGAGCAGATAAAGTCAGGCTTTGTGAGTTAGACTAAATATTTTTAAATTTTTATTTTAAGTATGATGGGAAGCCTCTTGAGGCTTCTAAGATAAACATGTGCTAGGGGAAGTAGGAGAAAACTTCTGTTGCAGGTAAGACTGAGTGAGTTAGGTGGAGAGGAAGAGGGAGTGACTGTAGGTGGGTGTATTAGTTTGCTAGGGCTGCCATAACAAAGTTCCACAGACTGGGTGGCTTAACAATTTATTTTCTGACAATTTTGGAGGCTCAAATTTCAAGACCAAGTTGTAGGCAGAGTTGGCTTCTTCTGAGGCCTCTTTCCCTGGTTGGTAGATGGCTGTGTTGTCCCCGTGTCTTCACATGGTCTTCCTTCTGTTATATGTGTGTCCCAATTTCCTCTTTGTAGAAGAGTATCAGTTATATTGAACTAGGGTCCACTCTAATGACCTCATTTTACCTTAATTACCACTTTAAAGACCGTGTGTTCAAATGCAGTCACATTCTGAGGTACTAGGGATTAGGACTTCAACATAAGTATTTGGGGGGGGGCCCAATTCAGCTCATAACAGAAGGGGATATAGTGTGAGCGAAGGTGTAGAAGCAGGATTGGCATTGACAAGCAGTGAAGACACTAGACAGGCTGGGGCAGAGTTCACATGTATCAGAGTCACCAGAAGTCAGATTATCAACGGAACTTGAGGCCAGGCTGAGGAGGGTCTTGGATTCTGGTTAAGGAGCTTTGGCCTTCTGCGATAAGTCACGGGGAGCCTTGGAGAGCATCTGAGCAGTGCAGATGTAGGTAAGTATGGATGATTAAGCCACTGCTATGTAAAGGCCACGCAGGAGAGGATGGGGTCAGGGAAAGCTTGGGGCATGGGGCTCAAGTCAGGCCCTCAGGGACAGAAAGGAAAGGAAAGAGAAAGGAATATCTTCAGTGAAGAACTGCTCATATCCATTGAGACAGTGGGGAAACAAGACTCCAATCTAGGAAACTTTGAAAGAACCCTGAATGACAAGGACTTCTGTGCAAAATTGGGATTACAGTTAGGGTGACTCAGGGAAGCCCATCCAGTCTCTGTCCAAACCCTGCAACTGTAGCCATGGCGACGGTTGAACAGATTGCCTCTCTTGGCTGGAAAAACATGGCTTCAGAGTCAGGCAGACCTCAGCTCCAATCCCAGCTCCTTCATTTACAGCAGTGCACCTTACTTTCTTTGAGCAAGTTACTTAATATCTTTGAGCCTTAATTTTCCTAGATGTCTAATAGGAATGGTAAATCACCTTTCCAGATTTGGAAGGCTAACAATGTCTGGCTCATAGTAGGTCCTCGACAAATGGTAGGTTACTTTTCATCCCCCTCAGTGGAACTAACATGACATGTGATCCTCACAACATGGTGGTCTTAGCATAGTTGGACTTCTTACATGGAGGCTCCAGCCTCCAGATGTGAGCATCCTAGCAAACAAGGCAGATGCCGCATTGCCACTGTGATCTAGTTTGGGAAGTCGCATAACATCACTGGTGGCGAATTCTATTGATAGAAGCAGTGCTCAGATTCAAGGCCGCTCAGATTTAAGGAGAGGAGATATAGATTCCATCTCTCAATGGGAAAAGTATCACTAAGTTTTATGGCTGTTTTTTGAAAAACCACCATGAGGTATACAGACAGTTCCAAGGAAAGTATAGAAAAGTGTACAGGAATAATGCCTTACTATAATTAATGACATCTTTGTTTTCAGCCAGGGCATTCTGCCTTGCCAAGCATAAAACACTCATGTCCAAACAATGTTGAACATGAACTGAATTTGGTTGTGAACAAGATTTTCTTGCTTTTTCCTGAAAAGAAATGCCTGAACTGTTTTTTTTAAAAGAAGGTCCTTTGGCGGCAGCAGCATCTGCACTAGCACTAGCACTAAAATTTCTGAGAGAAATGTTGAAAATTCTATAACTTGTGCTGTCACCCGGGGGTCATCAAGACGTGGCTTTACCTGCCAAGATGGAGGAGGGGGACAATAAATGACTTTAGTTCTTTAGAGGTCAGCTTTTCAACCTTTCTTTTAAAGTGAAGTACTTTTAATTGAATTAAATTTGGGCCATTCAGGAAGCTTTAGTTCAATTTTCTTTTTAAAAAATAACCTTCCATAAGTAGGTATAATTTACTTATTTTCTTCATTTATCCATCTTAAATTATTCAGAGGTTGTGTTTTGGTGCTTAATTGGGCAAGGCATTAATGACCCTGGTGAAAATGAGAGGGAATGGCTATGTTTATCTGAGGCTTGCTCCTGTTACATTCTATTTTCTGGAATGGGGGTGTTATTTATTTATTCAAATCTATAGACCTAGATAAATTGCCCGAGGTTCATTACTGCATTACCATGTGGGGCTCTGGACCTGGCCTTACTGTGATGAAGGCTGTCCATCATTCTGTTCACCATGTTTTCAGCCAGGTCTTTAAAGGAACATGCCACAATAGTGAGTCAAAAATAAGGGGTATGGTCTCAACAAGTTCAGAGATTTGCATCTCTATTTTGTAACAATTGGTTATTTAAATAGTCATTATTCAGAGGAGATGATGGACAAATATTTTAAAAAATCAAATCCCCAAAGCTACCTTTTCTGATTTGAAATTATGTTTTTGTTGCTTACTTATCCTGTATACCTCTCCTCAAATCATGATGTGTGGTAGAAAGATGGAATTTGGAATTAAGCAGACATGAATTGATATTCTGCACAATTATGCAAATGTGGATAAGTTACTTAAACTTTCTGAGCCAGTAATCTGATTATAATAAAATAGGGAAAATAGTACCTGATCTTAGTTTGTTTTCTGTTGCTTATAACAGAATACCTGAAATAGGTCATTTATAAGGAAAAAGGAATCTATGTCTTACAAGTATAGAGGCTGAGAAGTCCAAGGTTGAGGGGCTGTATCTAGTGAGGACTATCTTGCTGGTGGGGACTCTCTGTAGAGTCTTGAGGCAGTGCAGGGCATCACATCATGAGATGTGCTAGCTCAGGTCTCTCTTCCTCTTGTTAAAAAGCCACCAGTCCCACTCCCATGATATCCCTTCAATCCAGTAACCCATTAATCTATCATGGATTAATCCCTTCAGGAAGGCAGAGACCTCATGACCCATTTACCTCCCAAAGTCCCCACCTCTCTGTACTGCCACATGGGGGATTAATTTCAACATGAGGGCTGGAGTGGGTAAACATTCAAACCATAGCACACCTGTTGTCGCAAAGATTAAAGGAGATGTGGAATGCATACCCTGTTGCAAAGCCTGGCACCGAGTGAGTGGGGTCTCATCAACTGTTGAGTTGCTTTACCCACTGTCTACATCTGCAATGGCCCAGCAAAGGCAGACAGCACAGCAGTGCTCTGTACATATGGCATGGACTTGAAACTCTCATGGTCAGAGTATTTCTAAGGCTAAACTTAACTTTATTCCCTCAAAACCAGGTCATTGTTGTCTTTTCTCAAAATGAACCAAATCAAGATTGTGACTGGCATTTCAGAGATTTGGGAAGTAGAGATAAGAGGAAGACATTTTTATATTTACTGAACATTGACTATGTGCAACATTCTGGGTGTTTACCTCTTTTAATAATTATGAAGTAGGTGTAATACTGCTAAATCAATTATACCAAAACATAGTGACTTAATGCAACAACCATTTGTTCTTTCTTATAAGTTGACTTTCTCATAAGTTCTGATGTGAGCCAGGCTTGGTTGATCTTGGTTGATACTGGCCTGGGTTTCCTCCTGTGTCTGTGGCCAGCTTGTGGGTCAGTTGGTACTGACCAACACAGGGTAGCCTTAGCCGGCTAGAACAGCTCAGCTGTATGCCACGTGGTCTCTTACCCACCTGTAGGTAAGCCTGGCTGGTGTTTACTAGCTCTTTGACCTTGGACAAGGAAGTTACCTAACTTCCTTGAGCCTCCAGTTCCTCGTGTATGGAATGAGAATAATAGCACAGATGTTGATTTGTGGGTTAAAGAAGATCTGCAGGTGAAGAGCTCTGTCTGGTTTGAGCTCTGTGTAGCCACCATGATTCACTGTGTAGCCACCATGATTCACCTCTTGGTGCCTGAAATGCCAAAAAGTTGGGTTTCACATTTGCAGTAGCTCTGGGTGAGCTGCCAGGGCAGCACAGGGAGGCTGAGCAGCATGAGAGCTGTTTATGAATTTTATGGCTTTGTTGAGTACCTCAAACTACAGTTATTAATTATAGGGTGCTGTTTAGACACTGTTGCAATATATACATTTTGTTAATTGATTTGTAAAGGCTCATATCTAGCAACATAAAGAATGTGCAGGACCATAACATTTACAAGGGATTGTAACTGCCTTTACCGTCCTCTCTGGCTTCCCAGACAGGGAACAAAGACTCTGAGGACAGGACCCACAATTCTCCTTGGTTTTTGGACCTCCAATACCTAATCCAGTGCTCCCTGGCAGGGTGATACAACCTGCCTAGGTGCTCAGTGAACGTCTTGAATCAATTAATAAACAAATAATTATGTTTGTTTCTGTATTTCCCTATTCTACTTTATTTCCAAACTATTCCTTATGAGCCCTGAATTGTGTGTGACATTGGCATTGTATATATGTAAATATGGTCAAGGTTCTTTTCCTGATGCATTAATTAATATTTAATATTTTCTGAGTACCTTTGTGATCCTTGGGGATGGTTGAGGTTGCCAAGATGTGCAGGGCCCCTGCACTCTGGGAACTGACAATAACACTCTCTAGCAGGAGATTTTACAAGGCAGTGACCTGCTCTTAGAGATGCAGAGTGACAACATAACGGTGGTAACTTCTTGTATGGCACCATACTGCAAGAAATTTTAAGTTTGACCCCTACTGCAGCCTCGGCAGGTCCAATACCCCAAGTTTGCTTTTTCTGATCCGTCTGTTCCATAAGCCTCTGAGGGCCTTGGCTGCTCCTGCGTTTCTGAGATGGCGTGGAGCCCGGCCATTGCCTCCCGGAACCAAGGCTATCTACCCTGTTGACAACTCGTAGTAGCACTTGCGCTTTGGCGCTCCTGTGTGCGCCTGGCGCCCTCCCCAGACCAGGCAGCATAGAGCGCCCAGAGACTCAGCCAAGGGCAGGACCCGCAGCGACGCCCGCCCGCCCCCTCTGCCCAGATGTCAGTTCAAAGGACATGGCAAGGTAGGATCCCCTGCGCCCCCTTAGACAACCCTCAGGCCCCAGGTGAGCCTGCCGTCCATTGCGGAGGCTTTTTGGAGAGCTGGAGTCGGGGCGCAGGGTTGGAGGGTTCCCCGGAGTTGCCCACCAGGGTCCTCTGGGAGCCGGTTCCTGACTGGGGCAGCAGGACCCGGAGAGCGCCTGGGAGCGTGGGGACCGCAGAGGAAAGTTGGGGGCAGGGGCTGTGGGGCGGGGAGCGCAGAACCCGGCGCCGGTGTCCGCGTTCATGAATATGCACGAGCCACCTCCCTCCCTCCGTGACGTCACGGGCCGTCCCGGGGTGAGCGCCGGAGCCGCTCCGGGTCCGCGCCAGTGAGCGCGGCTGCTGCCGGCGAGCGAGCTGCGCGGCGGCGGGAACCGGAGGCCGAGCGCAGCGGCGGCGGCGACGGCGGCGCCAGACGCGCACCCAGCGGGCACAGCGAGGCGGCCGGTGGCGCGGCGGGCACCAGGAGGCGAGAGCCGGTGCGGTCAGTAGGCGGCGGCTGCAGCTCGTTGGCGGCGGCTGCGAGGATGCTGCCTGGGAGGCTGTGCTGGGTGCCGCTCCTGCTGGCGCTGGGCGTGGGGAGCGGCAGCGGCGGTGGCGGGGACAGCCGGCGGCGCCGCCTCCTCGCGGCTAAAGGTGGGTGCTGGGGAAGTTTGCTCCACTGCCTGGAGAAAGGCAGGGCAGGATTGAGGGTGAAAGCGGCAGGGACCCCGGCTCGCGCTGGATTTGCCTACCCTGCCCTGCCGCAGCTTCTCCAGCCTCTGTGCGCCCGGGATCCCCGAAGTCGGCGCCCTGTGCAGCGGACCACAGAGGCTCCAACCGCGGACGCCGGCCCAACCCCTGGGCGGGGTCCGGGGACAGAGGAGAAGGCGAGGTCTGGGGAGTGCGGATAACTTTGGGGTCTGTCTGTGCCGGGGTGGGAGCTAAGTGGGTGAGTCGCAAGCTCCGGCCCAGGGACGGCTCGAGCAGGGCGCTGGCGCTGCCACAGGGAGAAGCAGGTGTCTGCTTCTTCCCCGGGGAAGGCGCAGCGGTGACGCCTTCTGAGGAGGGAGCCGAGCTGTGACTTGTCTCCCAGCTCCCAGCTCGGGGATTGAGTGGAAACTTGTAGGCTCCAGAGTCCCCGGGCCCTCCTCAGGCTCCCCCAGGGCGGCTCTGGCTTCCCTGGGAGCGCGCGCCCTCCCGGTGGGCTGTGAGGTGAAGTCCGGAAGAAGTGCGGGATGTGACGCTCCCCACTGCCTCTCCTACTCTGCTCTGGCCCCTGAGGACAGAGGCACGGAACCTGGCGCCACTCCCCCGCCCACCCGGTTGGTTTGAAGATCTTGACCTCCCCAGCCCTCCCGCCCGGAAGGAAGCTAGATCCCAGTGAACTCCTGGCTGTCATGCAAGCCTAGAAAGAAGCTGGAGAGCCCCGGACTTTGACAGCTGCCTGGGATCGCCAGGAGGAGCGCCGGGGTGAGGGCGGGGGTGGGGGCAGCTGATCTGACGCTTACAAGGGGTGGGGAGGCAGTGGAACTGCAGAGCTGCTGGGAGAGGGCGCTGGGGGACTTGGGGAGGCTGTGGCAGACCCTGGCTGGAGCGCCCAGCTTGGTGATAACTTGTTGATTCTCCGCGCTGTTGACAAGGAGGGCTTGCGTTTGGTTTGAGGGCTGTAGCCAAATCCGCCAGGTGACAATGAGCGGGTTTGTGGTCCGGATCATCAGAGCGCGGAGAGGTTTGTGCCTGTCAGAAAAGAGGCTCCCTGTAACAGACACCCTGCTTTGGAGGATGGCTTTGAACTACAGTTTACCACTAGCTCAAGGAAAGCAATGCTTATCAGGTTGAATTACTCCAGGAGGGTGGAGAGCAGGAGACAGGCAGTGCGCCTTGTCAGGGCCTTGGGAACTGCCTTTCCAGTAACTTAGGAGTGAGCCATTTGAGAAGAATAGGGGAGTTTCCGTTTATCCGTAACCTTTAATTTTTTTGGCGACATAGTTTTGAAATATTGTATAAGCACACACCCTATTTCTTTTCAGCATTTTTTTTTCTTGGTGTATCCTTGACAAGCAGTTTCTTTTTTAGAAAGAAAAGGAAAAATTCATTACAAAAATGTCTCAAACAGTGTGGTAAAGGCATTGCTATTAGGAAGAGATCAATCTGGGAGACTGTTGTTTTGGTGAAAAAAAGAATAAAAAACAATGGACTTCCAAACTTTTTGTCCTCCTTCCCCAATAGAGATATTTGTTACATAGGCAAATTATATTTTTTTAAAAAATTTCCATCACTTTGTAGCAAAGCAAATGGTATATTTATGAGCAGACGTCTACAAACAAGAGGGAGCACACAGCAAGTGAAGAACAGGGAAGAAATCATTGGGAGGAGGACCCGGTGTGCTTCATGTATTGCTGAGTTCTTAGGTCAGAATGGAAAGCTTCACAGAGGTGAGAGAGAGAAAGAGAAGGAGAGAGAGGTCAGAAAGAAAAAAAAAGTCCAGGCTTTCAGTGATTCGCATTATGTAAATAATTACGTGCATCTTAACCAGCACTCCACTTAGAACATATCCATTCCGTGGTTAAAGCTAGCTGTTTGTCTTTCCATTGTAAAAAGTTTATTGGCCCTGCAAAGTGAGAGTTAACTGTCTAAATTCCCATTCTCTCGTCTTTCCCCTTCCAACCACTGGGGGGCTGCAAAGAGCGCTGTTTGCTGCATTTTTTTTTTTTAAAAGACAAATGTGTAATACTTGATCACAACAGAGACATTTATTATGACACTTTAGTTAGTATTTACAGGACCGACTTTTCTTATTACAATGCACTCGCATTGTAAGTTTCCAAATCGTATAATCTCTGAAGAATGTTTGGAATAATAAAGCTATATGCTTCATGTATGATGCACCCTGCCTCTGACTTTGCCATTTTTAAAGTTCATATAATTATTATTCCTATCACTAAAAAAGAGAAAACTCAGGAAGGCATGTGAAGAAGATTGGACAAAAAATATCTTTCTTCTTCCATACAATTCTGTACTCATGTGTAGAAGAAAATTGGGAGTGTAGCGTCAAGCTTCCTGGCAGAGTTGAATGCACCCACTGAACAACTGTCTGGAAGCACGCACTCCCGGCTCATGTAAGAAGTCGTGTCTATGGTGCACGGCTTGTTGTGCCTTTGTGTTCATTGCTTCTTGCTTTAGGGAATCAAGCAGCTAATCCCTGGCAACCATTTGGGGTTTTCACAGAATCACTGCACTTTCAGTGCAAACATATTTCCAATTTCAGAAATAATACAGTGGCCAGGCAGTTATAACCCCTTCCCTTCACCCCTCCATATCTTGGCTATTCAGAAAAGATAAACACTTCCTGGATTCCCTGAAAAGACTAGATCATATATGCATGTGTACGAGGAACAAAACTGGGAAGGTATTGTGGACCCCAAAAGTCTTTGGGGGCATAGAAAGACATGTCTTATTTAAGGGAAGGAAGACAATGGAATCTAGACAAACATCTTAAGGTTCGTGCTAAATCTGGCAAAATGTCAGTAGCCTTAAGATCTCAAGTACCTGGCACACAGTCCCTTTTCAGTTCTCAACATGTAGGCGTAGAGGTCATTCAGGACAATACCTGAGTATAAGTTATGGACCATCCGTTATTGTAGTGCTCACCTGTGTGCCCAGAGCCTGGCCCAGTGCTCCGGAGGTTTCTGAGCAGGTAGCAGAAGACCATCCCCGGCCCCTCCCACCCCTACCATTCTTTAAGGAGCTTTTGTTTTAGTTGGTAAGACAAGATTTTTATGTGGAAATTTTAAGAGAATGATAGAAGACAGAATTTGTCCAAAATATAGCACCAACTGTGTGATGGAGACACAGGCAAGGGAGATGGGGGTAGGGGGACAAGGCTTACAGAAGCAGCATTTGGTAATAGGGAGGGGAGAGGACAAAGCAGACTCATGACTACAGTAGTAGTATAACTGTAGTTATGGCAGTGTATGGAGCCCTTCCTTAGTATGTCCCAGGCACTGTGCTAATCCCTTTCATGTGCTGTTTCTAACTCTTACAATACATTCAGTGTTAGCCCATTTCACAGATGAAGAAACTGAGTCCAAGAGAGGGTAAACAATTTGCCAAGACCTCCAGCTAGAGGATGTGGTGCTGGGGTGAGAATAAGAAAGATCACTATGTTCACTGCTCCCTGACCCTTTGTCAGATATTCTCCCTTTTGGTTTTGAAAGCAGATCTAGGAACCACGGGGAAGCTAAGCTGTTTGTATATCTGAATTACTCAGCAGCACTTGTGATCCTGCCCACAGCAGTATGAAAGTCCAGGGCTGTCTAAAAGGGGCCTGAAGGGGAGGTGAGGGAAGTGGGCCTCGTTTTCATCTGTGGAAACCTGTGTTCTTGCTCGGAGCAGCAGTTCTCTCTCCCACAGATTCAAAAACCATCCTTGAATATTCCAGAGTGTGCACTGCAGAACTTCTTGCAGGGGCAAAGGTAGTGTGGAATTTTTATGGTGAATTGTCCTAAATCATATTTGGGCAAGTGGAACATATCTCCTAAGGGTATGACAAAGTTATTTTTCTAACTGAAATACAAGTGTCAAAAAGCCCTTTGCAATGCATCATCACAGTGTACTCTGCCGTGCATCACCTGTGGTTCCTGTACTGGAATGTGCCCTTTCCCTGCCCTGGACCCTCTGGGCATCAGGCTAGAAGGTCACCTTCCTCAGCCTAATTCCCATCGCTACTCAAGACATGGCCAGATGAGGACTTGGTCTTCCCTAGGAACCTTCCTAGGCTGGTCACTCCTGGAATACTATGCCTCTCCCTCCTGCACACCTGTGATTCCTTGTCTGACTCCAGCACTGGCCTTTTGAGCCAGCCTGACTCTCCTCGTATCTCCAGGGCCTGGCCTTCAGCTTTGAGATGAGCAGTCAACAATGAAATGAGTAGCTTAGTGAACACACCTGTTTGTGATCCAGAGCACTATAATTTCTTGACATACACATTTTAGATGTTTTCTCCTCTCATGTATAAAGTAAAATTTGGGCTTAGGAGCTAGAGAAAACTGGGTTCCAATGCTGGCTCTACCACTTCCTGGCTAGATGATCTTGGACAACTTAGTTAACCCTTTTGAGCCTCAGTTTCCTCATCTATAAAGTGGGGATACAGAGATCTGTCTTATAAGGTAGTTGTCAGGATAGTCCTTAGAAAGCATTTAGCCAAGTTTGTGGCATGTAATAGGTATTAAATATATAATGACATCAATTATTGATCACCTAAATACCTGGTTCTAGTGTCTGAGATTTGATGAAATTCTCCTTTTCCAACCTCTTGGCAATTTAATAACTTTGTTCATATCTTTTCTCAACTCAGACAGTGATCTTTGTTTCTCTGTCCCTCTCTCAGTGTGTGAATGTGCATGCATATGTAAATATCATATATAAATATAAATTTGCATGCATGTACATACATTTGGCCTGAATTGTTTGTGAAAACATCTGCTTCTTTCACTGGTCTATGGATGCCTTTGAAGCCAGGGCTCTGTCTCATTCATCTCAAAAGCCCTGGTGCTCAATGCAGGGCCAGCTCAGAGTAAAGGTCAGCAATGTTTACTATATAAATAAATAAGCAAGCATGTCTCCATGTGCCGGTGCCACAGGTGTGGGAGGCTCTGCTCTCTGGAGGAAGAGCTTATGTGGTGTGATCTGGTGTGAGGAAAGGTCCCCTGCCCAGTTAGCACTTTCCTCCAAGCCCTTCTGTTCCAGAAAATGGAGAACATACCTTTCTGTTTAAGTCACTGACAACCTTTGCGATGATGTGTGTTTATATAGCATGGGGTAACTGAAACTGTGATACTCAACAGCTTGAAACAGATTATTGGTTTATTATTTGTTATCTAGCCCATTACTAATTGGACCCTGTGGAAATGATCCCACGGGAAAGAGTACTTTTGAGGATGGACCACGGGGAGGACAGAGTTGGGGTAGAGTGCTGAGCTGAGGATCCTGGCACTGAATGGGACAGAGGGTTGCACTGTGAGCTTTGGGGAAGAAATGGGCAGGAGGCAGAAGAAGGCACTGGTCAGAGGAGAATGCTCGGGACAGGAGTTGGGCCTGTCCAAGCATGCATGGGGCCCTGTTCTTTAGCTTTTCCAGCATTTTTAGCTGTTTCCCAGCCTCCTGTATTCTCTGGGAGGGGAACATAAAGATAATAATAAAAGCAAGTTCCTGTCATCAGAGAGACCATGCTCTGTCTAGGGCAAACATCACACATGGCACTAACTATTGCAGAACTTGGCAGCTTATGGGAAAATGGTAGACTTTTGCATCACAGACCCCAAAAAGGCTTGTAGGAAAAGAAGAAATTGGCAAGGATAGAGATCAGGAAAGATTTATGGGTCTTGACGGGTGAGTAGGCGTTGGGTATGTGGATGGGGGAGGGGCAGGACAGGGAGATGCAAAGTGGTGACAGTGATTGGCACACAGGCAGGAGCAAAGAGGGAGCTCAGCCAGGGTTGGATATACTTCTGCACACAGATTCCACAGCTAATAAAACAACAAATGTTTACTGAATGCACGCCATGTGCCAGGCACGATCTTACAGCACTTCATATGCAATTGGTTTGATTCTCACACCAACCTTATGAAGGAGGTAAAACTACTCTGTCATTTTTACAGAGGAGAAAACCAAGTCTCTAAAAATTGAAGTAACTTGCCCGAAGTCTCACAGCTCAGAGATGCTACTTAATAGAACTGAGGTTGGTAGATTACCACACAGAATAGCGTGATAGACACGGATTCCTCACATGACATGGGTTTTACCTACCAGGGTGATGTGATATCTACTTAAGGAAGGCCCTGAGTGAGGTCAGAGAGGCTCTCCTGCCCCAGAAGGCATCACCTTGCTATCCAAGAACATTTGTTTGGGTTTTACTTCAAAATTGCTAAAAGAGTCAGTTTCTTTGGAAGCCTCACTCTCTGATTCAGTTCTTAATCCAGAATGCGCATGCCCTGTCTCTTCTTGTCCAGGCAGCTTGAAGCCTTCCTCCCCCTCACTCCCAGCCCCCAGTCATGCCTGGCCGCAAGCAGAGAAGGCAGCTGTGTGCGTTGCATGGTCTCCCATGAGTTGGGCTGTGGGAGGGGAGGGTTTTCTGTACCAGAAAGACCGCTCAAGCTGGCTGGCCCCTGTGCCCATTATGGTCATTCAATTGGGTTAAACATTACCTCTTCTGACTCCTTTTTGAAGAAAGCAGAGTTCATAAAGGGTATCATGAACACTTTCAAGTGTATTAGGTGGCTGGACACCAAAAGGATGAGAAGAGGATCCTGAAAAGTGTGTGTGGCAAGGGTGGGAGGAGATGGTATAAGAGTAGCAGGTACCTGACTGCTCCTCAAGGTTGCCTTTTCTTCTAATGTCACAGCAGGACTTTATATATGGCAATTGTATTTTTTGTAAATACTCACTTTATAGGTTGGTAAATGGACATCATGGCATATAGCAGCAGAGCAGGAATCAGCCCAGGGGTCAGACCGCGTGCAGTTGGTTGTAATCCAGCATGTGGGAGCCAGCAAGGTGAGCCAGGTGACATCTTGGACCATGGCCACCTGAAGCCCACATCTCTCACTGCTTAGCAGTTTTTAAACAGAACAGGCAACTTGTCTCCAATACCTTCTCAGGAGCTTGCTTGTCCCCAGCCTAAGACCCTCTGCTCACATCAGTCTTCCTCAGTGGCATCTCTGGCCCTGACCAATAATTTTTCTCTTAGCTCTCTTTGAGCCTCTCACCCCAGCCCATCCAAGGCTTACTCAATGTCTATTTCTTTTAAGATGCCCCAGGTACCACCAGCCCCATGTGTCCCAACTCAAGCGCTCATCTTCCCTCCAAGAACCTGCTGCTTCCTCTGCAGTCTGTTTGGGTGAAAGGAACATCATCGTTCACTCACCCAAGCCAGAGCCCTTGGGGTCCTCTAGCATGCTTATCTCTCCACAAACATCACATTCCACCCCGCATCATGTCCATTAGATTCTGCCCACAAGCATCTAGAACCTCTCCTCCATTCCCATTGCCATTGTCTTGTTCAGCATCTTGTGCAAATGAAAGCACTAGATTCTAATTGCAACTGTTTCTCTACCCTACCCATCATATTGCTGTTGGGATGGTAGCATGAATGTCAGTCCCAACAGGCCTACAAGAAATTCCAACCCAGTCATCATGAATTCTGTCCTTCACCATCCACACTAGGGTCTATAAGGGTCCCAGCATTTTGAGAATAGCTTAACATTCTTGGAATTGCCTCGAGTTTCTATCTCTCACAGGTTATTACCACTTGCTTATGATGCTCACTGTCCAAACAGCACAGCCCCTTGAGGTCCTGGGCTCTCTACTTCCACAGGCACCAGACTCTTTGTCACGAGCACCCGGAGTCCAGTTCTCATGCCACGTCCCATAGCCACTGCCCTGAGGGTGCTGCCACCATTTGGGGATAGGAGAGGGAACAGGAGGTAACCAGCCCTTTTCAGTTTTAGGGTAGGTGCACCAAAGCCTCCCATCTTCCACCTCTCCCATCCTGACTGTAACCTCAATAAGGAGCTCAGACATTCGCAGAGCAAAGGCCAGAACAGGAGATGTCTGAAACAAATTCTGCCTTTACCCTTGCAACCCAAGCCTCCTCAGAAGTTCTTAGCACAGGCAGCCACGCCCCTGCTGACAGACCTCTCCGGGGAATCTATCCCCAGATAGATTCCAAACTCTCCAGCCTGGCATAAAAGTCTGCTGGTGGTTTTGCCTCTGGCTTCTTATCTGGCCTCCTCTCCTCTCAATGAGCTTTCTAGAAATTTCCAAATAGTAAATACTTCCACGTTTCAAGAACTTACTATGTGCCAAGCACTGGTCTAAGTGCTATATAGATATTAACTCATATGGCCCCAATGAAGTGTCTGCTCTTATTACCCCATTTTATAGGTGAGGAAATTGAGGCAAGGAATTTTAAGCTACGTACCCAGTTCATCCAACTGGTACAATGGTTTGAATCCACAAGGTCTGGTTTCAGAGTCCACTCTCTTAGCCACTGTGCCGGTGATTCTCAACTCTTGATGCACGGCGGAGCCACTCGAGAGAGTTTTTAAATAACACTGATGCCTGGAACCCACCCCCAGGGATTGTGTCGCAATTGCTCGGGGCAGGAGCTGGGGATGTATGCAAAGCTCTCTGGGTTTCTGGTGCCTCGCAGGACTGAGAAGCACTCTGATGAGCTAAACTGTGCTGCGTCTCCCAACTGGGCGCCATTCCCAGGTGGGGCCATGTGCCTCTTTATTTCTCCCACTCCTCATTTGTTGCCCCCATCAAAGCACTTGTTGCCTTCCTGTCTTGCCAGGGTGACTATGAGCCCTTCAAGGGGAAAGCATCCTGCTCACCCCTGTGTAGCCGGTGCCCAGCACGGCCCAAGGCCCAGAGTGAATGCTGAGTATTGAGGGAGTGACTGTGAGCAAGGGTGCTGCCACCCACACGGCTGCGAACCCCAAGCACACCTCTCCCGGTCACCACCGCTTCTTGCCTTGGGTCAGGAAGTAGCTCTCCATCAGTCTTTCCCTCCAGTCATCTGACTCCCCACCCAAACCAACTGGCAGCATTCAGTCTGTAAAGGTTTAAAATACTCAGTTCTGCAGATGAGTCAGGAGAACATTAACCATGCCAAAATGTGTTAAGCAGTTGGGCCCAGCAGATGCCATTGGAATTCTCACGCAGAAAAGCTGTAAACGCTGTCCTCATTGCTTCTGAGAGTGCTTGATTGGCTAAAATTTGACTTATTCCTATGGAATCGCTGCATTAAATTGTCTTGTGAAGCTTGCTGATTTTTTTTTTTAAACATCATTTTTGTGACTTCTGCCACTTTGCATTTTCATGATGTCTGTTGTATATGTAGTTAAGTAAATCAGCAGTTTTCAATCAAGTCTGAGTAGAAAATCACTGTGGAGTATCAAGGAAAGGCCATGGTCTCCGACTCCTGTGGCCTGGATCCCTTGATGAGCTATGGGGATTGGGGCCAATCACTCAGCACCCCTGGGTGTCTGCTGTGCACATGTAGAAAGGACACAACAGCACCTTCCTCCTCTGCCCAAGAAAGTTCTGAGTATCAAATGGAAATGGCTGTGAATACCCTTTGTAGAGATAAAGTGCCTAAGAAAATAAGGTGATCATATTTAAGAAATTTGTTTTGAGACTCTGGGACTCAAGCCCCCAAAACAAAACCCTACATCTTTCTCTCTTTATACTGTTTTACAAACCTAGTAAATTATGTTTTCAGGAGAAGTTTGAATTTAGCATGAGTAGCATGAGTCGCTTCCTAGTTCTTTGATGTACAGCCTGCATATGTCACACAGCTGGTGGTCACCATGGTTATGCAACAAATGCAGCAGTTGCAGACCCATAAATTTTCAGGGAGAACCAGTCAAAACTGTTAATATTATGTCAAGTGGATGTGTCGTTTTCCAATTTGCATGGATAACTGCATTGCAGCAAATTAATTAAAACAGATAAATGTTAATCTAATGCATGTCTCCTTGTAATTAATGAAATATAACCATTATAGGGGCATTTGATTTATTATTTTAATTTGTAAAATGCTGAATTCTCCTATAAAGTTAGATATAGTAATAGGAGAAGCTGACCCATATATAGCATTAAGAAAAATAATCACATTTCTATAAATTAATCACTCTCTAAAAGGATATAGTTCATTAACACCATGAACTGAAAGTGTTAGATGTAAATTAGATTAACCTTTTTAGTGACACTTCCATTTATATTACGCATTCTCTTCAAACTCAAAGCACTTTACATATATTAATTCAATTAACCCTCCCTAGACCCTTGTTAAGTAAGTATATATATCAAAGTTGGAAGGGAGGAGAAATGAAACCCTTCAAAAATGTTGAAGTCCTGGTCTTAGGATGTATTATTGATGATTTCCTCTGCAGCAATGCAGTTTGTCCAGACTTATGTGGCTTGAGAACATGGGTAGGTGTCCACGAGTTCTCTCTTACACTGCCAGGAAACACTTAGCCTATCACTCCATCCCTGAAGCCAGAGATGCTTCTGTCTGATGCTTAGGCCAAATACTGTAAAAAAATTTCTCTTTTATTTAATAAAATGCTCCCCAGCAACTCTGGGTTTGGTGGGGGACAGGGCATCTCCAAGTAGGTACAGGGGGCTAGACCTCAGTGTCCCTCTGGGTCATCCAGAGGGTCAGTGGGCCAGCTGCTGCCTCCCTTCTGCCCCTCTTCCTTGACCTCTGGAGACTGAGGTCAGACTGGAGCTCTTCAACAAGACCTTGGGATGCTCATGGGAGAAGAAACAAGGCATGACAGGGAGGTGGAGATGGGGCTTAACTTTCCTCTGCTGGGGCCTCTCCCAGGCCTGCTTTGGCAAGAGGCAAAGGCCACTGTGCCTTCACCCGAGCTGGAGAGTGAGGACTAGGGAGAGGAAGACTTCACTGTCTGTTCAGCCTAAAATCCTGTTTCTCAAGGGAAGTTTCCTGAGTGAGGATCTGTGTCTTTTGCTATAGCTTGTCACTAGGAATGCTCATCTTTTATGAAGACATGCATGTTTGAGCACCTACTATGGTCATTGCCCAGGCCTCCTGGAGATAGATACGTACCTGGGGAGAGGAAGGTGTTGGATGCTGTCTTGTATTATAAGAGCTAGGAGACCTGGCGGGGAGGCTGTGAGCATTTCCTTAGCTTGACTGGATGTGTGTTTGGATGTGTGTTTGGTGGAGGTTCTGAATGTTCAGTTTTCCAACTCTTTCTGCTCCTTCAAGTTTTCAAACCCACAAGCCCTCCCCTAGGGGCAGATTCACACTGCATTCCACACACCAGACCCCTTTGAAATGGAGTGCTTCTCAGATAACAGCCTGCCCTGTAGCTCATGGTTCCAAACCTACGAAGGGTAATGGTTAACCCAAAGGAATAAATCACAAATGTTCAGACATGAAATCTAGCATAGGAGAAACATTTCACAGTGTGGAGGATTCTTCTCCCTGCCTCTGGAGTTAGAAAATCCCTGACTCTGGTCCTCCCAGCCAACATGCAAGGACAGTTGAAGCCCACAGTCCTACAATCTCACCAGCTGTGCTCTGCCAACACTTCTTGATGCACATCTCTGCTGAAAATAGCCCAGTCTTCTCTCCTCTAAGCACTGTCTTGGAGAGATTAGGAATCAGGATTTAGAGCCATGACTTAAAAGATAGGTTATCACAGAGGCAACTCACAGAGAGGCTAGAGAATGAGAAAAAGTATGCAGTTTGAGTTCATGATATTTTTGAGAGTTTTTTCTTTTTTGTGCTTGTGTTTCTGTTTGTGGGAGGGTGGATGGTCATTTGGAGCAGGAAAGAAGGCTAAAATCACTTATGATCAGAGTAAAAATAAATTTACAACTAAGATCTAGATTTCACTTTCCTAGCTTTCTTTTTGTTGTATTTTTTTCCCAAAGGAAAACCAATTATTTCAGCTTTATTGCACCATCATCAGAAATGTCAAGATGGCTGTGTCTTGCTTGATTATTAATTTTCAAATTATATTTAAGAATTTTTAGTGATTTACTTAACTTTTAATTAGAAGTCATGAATAAAGCATTTCTATTGCACTTGCATCTTTTTTCCTTTTTGAACATCCCCTGGCTCCCCTCCACCCTAATCTTCCAGAAGTTAAATTCCAGTCCTCCTGGGGAGAGAAACTCAAGTCAGGGACCAGACCAACAATCTTTGCTTGAAGTTGTATTAATAGTTTTTCCTGGAGTTTTGCTTTTGACGTGTCCCACCACCACTGTGCCCCAAAGCCCACTGCAGAGGGGAGGTCTGACAGAATTATCATGTCAACCCCAGCACCCCTCTTGCCCTCCTGTTCGCCCACCTTGCTTTATCTCTTCCTGCCCCTGCCCTCGGAATCTCTCTTCTTGTCCTTGGGGGCACCAAGACTGCTTTTGAAGGTAGGGTTTGGCTGCTCCCTGGAAGCTACTCCTAAAATACTACCCACAATGATGAGAATCCTCATCATCCTAGCTTTACAATTTGTGTTTTCTCAATCCAATGGAAAATGTGAGCACCTTTAGAAAGCGTTGCTATCTTTATTGATCAGAACCACCCGTCTTACTAAAACAGAGGGCTTGCTGTGAACCACCCCTTCAAAACAAGTCATCTGGTTTACTATTCTAACCAAATGGCCTCCTGTATCAGAAATTTGGAGCTGCCATTGCCTCAGCCCCAACTCTACAAGACAGTGGTGCTCATTAGCTCTACTTACATAATCTTATTGGGGGGGGGAAGGATATCTGACCTCTATGCACACTGTGGGAATGGGCATGGTGCATGATTTCATCTAGCAATGTTTGCATTTAGAAAGAGAGGGCACCGCTCAACCTATAGGGTTCAATATTCTCATGTGGTGGCATTTTAGGCAGCATGACAAACTTTCTGGGGTGTGTGGGTGATATGTGAGGAAGATGGGTCTCTGTCATGGTGCTCAAACCATATTTGGGTGGTATCAGCTTCTGTGCTCAAATTGTGTGGACCCTCCAGGGATGAGTGTATGAGACACACCCTCTGTTATCTAAAAGCTGACAGTGGCCTGCCACAGAGCCTTAGGAAACTGGGTTCCTACCCATGCTGAATGCCAGCCCTGTGGATCTTGAGTGTCTTAGGATACCCCGTGCTTAGTCTGAGCAGCCTCTGTGGCAATAGGAGATGTGCACTTGGCCATTTTTTCTCCACTGGACCAAGGTGGCCTTGATTTCTGGGGTCTTTGAGCCCTGCTGACTCCCAGCTCACTGACCTAAGCACCTACAGAGACAACCCAAGAGATAAGGGAAGGCATAGCCATCCAGTACGATATAAGCACCTCAAGTGTAGAAGGCTGGCAGTGCTCAGATCCAACCACAGGAGCATCACCTGGATACAGGGAGTCCAGCCTGGGCTCTTCCCTCGGTTAACCATGATGACGCCTCTGGTTCTCCTTTTCGATTGTGTCCGCTTCAGGCAGGGCAGGGCTTCTCCTGAGTGGCTCGCGGCACAGCGCCCTGCCTTGGCAGTGTGTAGAACCCCGATCCTTCCCTTCCGTTGTTCTGTGTGTGCTCTTCAGTGTCCTGGGAAGGGTCTGCCTCTTGTCCTTGCTTGCTGTAGTGGGGACTGTAACCCTGACTCTTTCCCTTCTACCTCCGCCAGCTCAGGACCTGGGGCTGGGGACGGGGTAGGGCCAGCAAGGGCTCTCTCTGTGTGTGGGGCCTCACTGCTCAGAGAATGCTCAGTGATTTGGATTCTCCTTGCTTCTGCCTGCAGTTCTACACCCCCAGCGAGGGGACTGATCCCCCTGCAATCCAGCTCCACACAGCTCTTGGTGGGTCTTCCAGACCCTACAACAGTCAGTCTCCCTTGCTCAGAGTTCCTCCCTATTTCCTCATCATCTTTGCCATAAAGCCCACATTCCTTTGCTTGTTTCAGAAGGCCCTGTGTTGGTGCCTACCTGTTCCTGGGCTAGAAGGCAAGCTCCAGGTGAGCACAGCCCAACACCGAGCCCAGCACCTAGCCCCGTGCCTGAGCCAGGGCATGAGTGAATCCTCTCTGTACTTTCTCCTCCCACTTCAACCCACCTGCAGGACAACCCAGTTTCCTGCCTGGCAGCCTGCAGGCTCCCTTCATGCTGTCTTCTGGGAATCCATCCCTGGGCACCACTCCTGGCCAATAGAGGTGTCCTCCCTGCCCCCAATTACATGGCCCCCTTACAGACCTCTATGGTGGCACTGCCTGATGGCATCACCATTACCCACCTGTCTGCCCCTCACTAGACTGAATGCCTCATCCCCATGTCCCCAGACACAGTCTAGCACAGAGCAGGTGGGTGAGTGAGAGATGGAAATCCCTGGAGCCCAGCTCTTTGCCTCATGGGGGATGCAGGGCTGGGAGGGAGTTTTCTTTGACTCACCTTTCTCCTTCATCCCCTGGGGTCCCAGTGTCCATCCCCTCAGTGCATGCACACCAGAGTAGGGCTGGCAGACCAGGAGGATTGGGAGAGGTCAGCACCCAGGCAGGCACGACTGGCTGTCACTGGCATGAGCTGGTTTTTTCAGGGACAGGGAGATGGAGCCCAGCTGGGGCAGGAGGTGCTATTGGGTCTAAGATAAAGCTGGGGAGTGGGCAGCTAGATAGCCCAGGGCCATGAACCTCTGTGGCTGATGATTTTGGAGGCAATTTCCAGAGTGCATATCCTTCTTGGATAATTAATGTAAATTACCTTTGCCATCAGTGAAATAGCACAGCCATGAGCTCCCCATTTACTCTGTAGCATTGAATACCACACGCTTTGGGAGAATATCTTCTGTCACGCACTGATGAGAATTTAGTTGTTAGCATCGGCTCTGTAGATCTGACACTTTCCCCTGTCACTCCTCAGATCCTCCTTGCTTCCATCAGCATAATGGTAAGCCCCAGAGTGTCCATGTCCTCAGTGGATAAAGCATGCTCCATTTTCCAAACAGGTGTTAAAAACAATTTGCAATTTATGATATCAGATGCGTGTGTATGCAGAGGCAAGGATGAGGTGTTTAATTGGAAAAGCTTTGTCATCAATTAAAGTGGGACATTGCATGTGATGAGAGCTGTGGAGTCTTAGCCCACGCCAGGGCTGCAGGGGGACAGGAAGATGGGCCCATTGGCGGCTGTGCTGAAATTTCCAGGATGTGGATGTGGCCCACAGAAATGAGCAAATAGGACTCTCTCTGAAGTCAGAGCAATTAATTCTGGCTATAAGGATATACTGGCTCAGTTCTGAGTATTAAAACTCTGACTCTATGCACAGGGAGATACCATCTTCCTCAACCAAACCACAATCTGGAACTTCCAAGGCACCTGTTGGGAGGAGCACCTTCTGGGGCATGGCCCCCGGGGGGTAGGGTGAGAGGTAGGTTGCTAATAGCTCTGATTTTGTCTCCCAAATTCTCTTCCTTCTAGGGGTAGGGGTTTTTCTCTAGATAATGCTGCCACTCCCCACAGGGCCTGGGGCGGAGCCTACACAGGGTAGAACTACCTTTCTTTCTGGAACTCTGGCTCTAGTGAGAGTAACATTTCCTTTTAGATGTCAAGGCTGGAACTTGCATTAAACAGGGGTTTACTAAAGTCTCAGAGTGGATTACAGGGAAACAAACAAAAAGAATCCCTAGTTTTCAACCCTAACAGAACCAATTTCCCTTTTTTTACAACCCATATTTTGTAATGCCTTCATTTTTACCCTTAAATAAAATTTACTGATACTATTACCTATTTATATACATAATTTAATAAATCAATATAATGTCTTAATTGAAATATAAAGGAATTAAAATGAAAATAATATATAATAAAATAACAGGTATTTCAACAAATGCTTGGACCCAGCTACACTAGAGGAAGTAGTGAATTAGATGCTTGCTGTGAATTCGATAGCAACACAATGTTGTATTCTTGGAAAGCTCAGAGTTTATTAAGACTAAGCAAAAAATACTCAGCTGACCCACTTCAATGCCACGGGCACAAGGAGGAGAACTGTGGAGCTCTAGATGGTATGCGGGGGGACGTTTAGGCAGAGAGGTGCCTGAATCCCTTGCCTACACACATACACACACACTCACTCATGAGTTCTGGTTCTAAGATGTACCAAAGAAGGACCCATGTATGCTTGCAGGCTGAAATTGCCTTAAAGGATAGAATGACTTCTGAAACTATAGTCTTTCTGGAGACCTTGTGGGAGAAAAGGGGAAAGTGCCACCAGCTGGTCAACTGAAAGAGGCCATCAGATTTCACACAATCTTTGGGAGAATGAGGCCTCCCCAGTGGGGTGTGCTGGAAGACAAAATGCAGCCCATACACCATGTGCTAGAACATCAATTAGACCAAGCGAAGACACAACTGTTACTTTGTCCAGTTAAGTATGGAGACATCTCTTGGGCTTTCTCATCTCCTGCTTATCTACCCGACACACAGAAGGGCCGGGGGTATGGGTGGGGTGAGCAGACCACACTGGGTCCAGAGTCAATGACCTTTGGATCAAACATGAGATTGAAGTTTAAAAATGAACTGGACTAAGTCTCAGTAACCAAAAGTGAATGAAAAGCTACAGAATTGGGCTGAAATATCTTTAAAGCAGTTGCTACCCTTTGGGAAAGAGGAACTTGACACATTATGGTAGGGGGCAAAGAAAACATTTGATGTTCATAGTCCATGGATTAGACCTCAACAAACTGGCTGGAGTATTTATTATGGTCAATATTGATATTTCAGGTATAAAATACTGTTCTCTTGGATAGAAAACGCTTTCTTAGTATTCCCTTTGATAATTTAGAAGGATGAGGGTTTTTATTTTATTTTGTTTTAATCCCTAGGTGTCTGTTTATTTGTAACCCCTTCCTTCAAATATGCATGGAGTGCTCCTAAGAGAGAGGCTGGATTGCCAAAGAGGGTTTCAGTAACTTTGAGATGAAAATGCATTTTAATATTTTGATTTAATGGGGAATGGTATATCCCCTTAATAAGCAGTTCAGTGACATTTGGTAGTTCTGTAATATTTGACTTGGAGTTGAGTTTATAAAAATTTTAGCCCGATAGTAACTTCATGGCACTGAGGGATGTATGTATTTCTGAAATGAGAAGACCTGGTTGACATTCTGATTCTAAAATCAACATCATCTCTTATGCGTCACCATATTTTCAATTATAATGGATGATGGGCTGTGAATTTAAAAGCGGCTTCCCTGCAAGCTCCCGCACAGACCCAGCTTGTGTGCAATAAAGAGAAGAGCTTGGGTGGGAGAGGGGAGTTCTCACGCCCACTCTTCCAACCTGACTTACTAAAATGCTTCCTTCCCTGAAACTGCTTTGGTTTCCATCCCCCACGTTGGTTCCTTAGAGATTTTTTAGAAAGTGGAATTTTTTTTAAACTTTGTGGAGGGATTTGCATCCTAATTCACCTGAAATGGTTGAGCTCTGGAAAGGTAAAATCATGGCAGTGAAAGCCTGAGGTTGTATGAAATACGTCTGACAGCCAGACAAAAGCATATCTAACAAAAATTTGGGGGAGTAAAACAGATGCCTAGGGCATAGTGTTTTAGCATCTCTTTGGCATTTGAGGATAAATTCAGGGCTTGGCTTCTTGTGTTTGTTTCTTGTTTCACCATCAATCTACCCTCCAAGGAAAAAATGCTCTAAATGGATTATATCAAGTTCCCAATAGGGCACTCTCAGGGAGAGATTGAGGTCAGGGTCACACTCAGGCAGCCCTAGGATGCAATGGTTTTGTGGGTACTGGGAGTTTGTTTGTTTTTGCCAGGAGGCTCAGAAGTGGACCTCCCTCTACCAGAGAGTGGTCACAAAACCAGAGCTGAAATGGCCTGTATTATACCCATAGCCAGCTCAGGATGGGGAAGGGCCAGCCCTGTCCCCCACCCCACTGGGCTGAGCTGGAGGAGCAGAATGGCTGTGGAGTTAGGTGGGACCTGCTACCAGTGGCTTACAATTTGGGGCTGCCTCCCCAGACGGAATGTGGACTTAAGTCTGGGCTCCTTAGCTGGTCTTAACCCCCTATCGGGGGTGTATTTTCATCAGGGTCAATAAGATGCAAGTTGGATAGGGTCTAGATAGTAGCCATGAGGGAGTGTGTGTGTGTGGGGGGTTGGGTACATGTGGGCAGAGAGGGTGGTTATACCAGGTGCTGCAGGTGCCCTGTCCATATTCCCTTGCACCATTTTCATGTAGGCCCAAATTCCAGAGGCAGTAGCTCTTTGCCTATGGGCTGTCCTTGGCCACTAGACCCCTCTCTGCTTGCACCTGTGGCAGGTAGTAGTCCTAGGAAATTAACACCTCCAGGACTGTCCTTACCAGTGACTGACAGGAGTTGGCAGATCAGCATCCAGCTCCCTCTTCCCTCAGGTGGGAGGACAGCTGAGGTATTTTACCCAGTCCCCCAGGAATCTCCAGGGGGTGACGCTCCAGTTGCCCACACTGGTAACATGCTAACACCCTTCACTGCCTTCCCTTCCAGTCACGTCCCCAGTCCCCCGCTGGTCTGTCCTGAGACCACCTCCCAAATACCTGCACTCAGATCCTTGTCTCAGGCCTGCTTCTGAGGGAGCCCACACTAAGGGAGGGAGCGAACAAAGAAGCTGTCGGCAGAGAGTATTTCCTGTGCCTCTTCTGCATCCACCTGTGCAGTAAATCCATTTCACCATCTGCAGGCTGGGATTCCTTGGACATTCCGTCACACTTGCTTGGCAGCTGTGAGGCTCTGTGGACATTTGGAGGACTCCGGCTACCCCGGCTCGTGTCTCCCTTTGTTGAACTCGCAACCCTTGTGTGCAGCACTTACACTTGCCTTCACATCCACCTGGGTCAGGGGACTTTGCTGGAGCAAGCTGTGCTATGTTCTGCCGCTGGGGCAGTCACGGGCCTGGCCGTGGTAGTGATTTTTACTTTGGGCCCCGCATGCTTAGGGCCCTTTGAGGGCAGGGTTGCCCCAGCAACTTTCCCAAAGTCTGGGCTAAAGCAGGCACTCACCCTCTGGAGGTGAAATGAGTTGAATTAAGCTGAGTGCCTGCAGCCACATAATCCAAGTGTCTGGGGGAACATCTGGCACCTCTGATCACAGCCAGATTTCTCAAGTGTCTATTTTCAGCATTTTCCCAGAGCACCTATAAGTGAATTTGCAAAGCAGTTACCTCTGTCTTCAGCACTTCCTTTGCTGGTGTGGAACAGCCAGCCGGCAGAACTAAAAACCCTTCCCCTATACCCAACCCAGCTCGCCTGTAGGTCTGAATTACTGTGGTCATTTAGGTATTTCAGGTAAGGCAATGAAAAATCTGATTGATACTAATTCTGCCCTTTCTCTGAGAGACTTAATGCACGAGCCATTGTCAACTGAGCAGTCTGATGTGAATTCCTTCATCAGCTTAGCTTAGTCACATGGCCCAGCTCAAGTGGATGGGACTTAGTGTTTCTTTACTTTTTTGGCAGCCAAATAACTTTATTTCAGAGGCGAGTGTTACCAGCGTAGAGAATATATATGGACAATTACAGGTACTGAATACAACATCTGATTTATTCTCCAAGTTCTTTTAATCCTGGGTGGCTGATGCGTTGTGTGTGAGCAGTGTGTGGATCCTGATTTCGTCTATGAATCCTGATTGTGCTACTTAGAAGCTACAGGATCTTGGACAGATTATATAACTCCTCTGGGAGTCAGATTTCTCATCTCTACAATGGGTATATTAAATCCTAGCTCAAGAGGCTGTTGTAAAGATAAAGGAAGTCTGAGGGTATAAAAAAAATTTAGCAAACAGGTGGCTGGTGTTTTAGTTATCTATTGCTGCCTAACAAACCACCCTACAACTTAGTGATGTAAAACAGCAACTATTTTATTATGCATATAGATTCTGTGACTCGTGAATTTAGGCATGGGTTAGGGGGTCATAGTTTATCTCTGTCTTATGTTGTCTGTGGCCTTGAATGACTGGGGATTGGGATGACCTGGACATTTCTTCAGATGGTTGAGATGACAAGTACTGGGCTCAGCTGGGCTCAGCTGGGGCTACTAACCAGGTCCTGCGTGTGGCCTGCACACGTGGTTTGGATTCCTGACTGCATGAAAACCTCAGGATGGTGATACTTCTTACCTGGTGGACCAGGGTTCCAGGACACAAAGTGGAAGCTGCAGTCAGATCCCTCTCCTAAGTCATCTAGCTTTCTTATCTGCTAGAGTGGTTTCTGTGCCCCAAGAGAGAAAGGATGGGTAGGGAAAGCAGGCCCGGAGCAGACCCTGTTAGATGGGCAGCATGCACAATGTGAACTCTGGAGGAAAGACAGGTTCCTACAGGAGATTAGACCCAAAGGCTCTAGGGAAGTGTGGTGATGGGGGTTGGTAAGACCGTAAGGATAGTTATGCAATTTCATTAAGTTGCATCCAGCCTTCCTACAGCTAACCCTTAATGAGCAATTACCTTACCTGCCTGTTTTAGAGACTTAGCATGCATCAGCTCATGCCATCCTCACAAGGACTCTGTGTGGTGGGTCTCATGACTTCCCCATTTCGTAGTTGAGGAAACTGAGTCCCAGAGAGCTTTAGTAAGTTGGTTAAGTAATGGCATCAGGACTTGAACTCAGACTTCAGAGCCTGTGCTCTTTGTGTTGCTGTGGTATGCAGTCTCCCACTTGGTACATATTCTCATATTTTGTCTCTACTTATTGTACATTAATCATTTTCCCCAATTGTTTCTGTATGCACTGAAGGCAAGAGTGTGTCTTCTCTTCTTATATTCCCCTGCTGTACAGATGTGAGTCTCTCGGAAAGAGGACTGGGGCTTGACAGAGAGGCCACCGTCCCTTTCAGAGGCCCAGCATGGCGATTGTCTTGCTTGCCTCACCAGCTGGGCCTGGGTCTACGGAGAACAGAGAAGGCATTGTTGCTCATGTCCTATTCTCCAAAGGAAATTTTGTTCTAGTTTATTGTGAAAATATTGGTTTTGAAATTGAAACACGGAGGTCTACTAAAGGGATGTCTCATTTGGAACAGACTTTCTTTTTTCCTGTTTTCAGGTAAAAAGCAATAAGCATGAAGCAAACAGAAAGAAAACCCTCCAAAGAATATTGTGAATGGTTCTGACAGGTTAAAGCTGCTGGATAAATGCAGAATTTACATGACAAAAACTTTGAGCACAATGCTGATTGCCATTCACCAGTAATAGGATTCCCTGAAAAGCTAAAAATCTTAATTACAAAAATGCATAATTTATTTTTGCTGGAAAGTGTCCTTTTGCCTCATGAACTACTCAGGCTAGAATATCACTCTCCCCAGACTTAACTTTATCAAGGCTGTGTCTGATTCGCCCTTAATTCCTTCCCACCCTCAGCCCCCACTCCCCACCCTTCTTAGGCTTAGCATGCTACTTAGAGCATAGAAGGCTTCAGTGAATAGTGTTGATTTGAAAGACTGTTCTTTGCCCTCAAGATGATCTAAAGTTTACTGTAGAAACTAACAAGCTGACAAATTAAAATGTTACATGGTGATGCTGTACAGGAGGGCAGCATGGGCATGCAAGGAAGTTGAAGAGTCAGGGCTGGCAGAGGTGATGGGAGCAGGTGATGCCTTCTCTGAGCAGGAAGCCTTCCATGCCCAGAGATGAGCTCCCAGCCTCATCCCTGCCATACCTGACACTTAGAGCTTGGGAAGGAGCCAGGTGTTTCACCTCTCCAGGCAGCACTACTTCCTCTCCCAGCAGGACCTGGGATGTCCTCATCTCCTCCTTACCCACAGCCTCCATCCCAGATCCCAGCTGGTGGAGAGAGATCTCGTCTCCTCTCAACTCTCACCTTCTCCACAACTTTTTAAAATGAAGCTTTATCTTTCTGCTTCCACAATTGTGCCCTGACTCTAACCTGTGCATTGACTGGTTGGGTGGACAAAGGAATGGATAGAAGGAATGAATTGATTCAATGAGATGGCCTTAAAGCATGTGGGACTCTAAGGGGATGTGAAGTTGGAGAGGGTTCTGGACGGGGGAAACGATGTCAGCTAAGGACCCAGAGACAGCAGAGGGCACGTGCCATGTTGGGCACAAGCTAAAACCAGCCTGCTTGCCATTGGAAGGCCTGGGGAAGAAGGGACTCCTTTCTAATGTTGGGCCCCATGACCTTGAGACGGAGGGGCTGGGCCAGTGTGGGAAACTTTCTGAGGCACTCACTGTCTCAGAAGCACCAGGGGATCCCATGTGTCAAACTCATCAAAGGTGAGCACTTGCTCTTGTTTTTCTGATTCTGTTTTCCTGCTGAGTTACTGCCTGTGTGAAAGTCGCTGCAAGGGCCCCTTGTTTGATATCGATCCACACTGCAGATGAAGCCAGGGCTGCACAGATACAGGGCTTAGCCAGGGTACCCGCCTGCTTGCTCTTCTTCTCAAGGAGAGCCTGGGGGCCACCTCTCACTCAGGAGGGCGGCCAGAGCAAGTCCCTGCTCCTGCTTCATGTGCAGTCTGGATGCATTGTTGCCCCGGACAGGGGTATGGCCACCAGAACACTTGCCCCATGGGTGATATCTCCTAGGATCCTGGGGTGCAAGACTATCATTGAAGACCGAGAATATTGCTGGCCATGCTTGGGAGTGCTTGTCAGCCATGTCACTGGTACATGTGCCTGACTGCCAGCTCTTGTCCGGAAGATGGGGGATGGGTACATGTGCTCATTTTTTCCTAGCTTTATCTTTCTGCTGTCCATATTTCTCCTTCTTCTGCCTCAGTGATAACTTTTCTTTCATGGAACAGTGTGCATTTGTTTTCAAAAGACTGAAATCCATTGTAGAATGTGGTGGGACATCAATGCATAAAATAATAAATGTGATTCCTGTCCAGTGTGACTTGATGAGCTTGAAGAGATGGCTGGCCATGATGTACCAGGAGCCTGGGGGAATGGGCACTGAGGAGGGGAGATCAACTAGGCACCTGCAGAGAAGCACATCTGGCAGCCCGGTGCTTCTTCCAAGGAGTCAGTGTGTTTCAGTAGACTCAGGATTAGACAATGGTCTCATGCAAAGGAAACCCCATATGTCTGGGAAAATAGATATGCTGTGAAGCATCTTGTGATCCAATCCTGTCTCCACAGGCATACCGTATCTCATCAATTCAAGGAGTTTTTCTTCCTTCAAATGTTAACATCTCTGAAATCAGATTGGGTCTTATAATCGATGGCATCTTAGATGTGATGGAGTGTTAAATGATTGTGTCATTCGTTGACCTGTATTCCTACCCTTCTGTTGCTTGGTTCTGTATGCGAACTTCACTCCCAGATGCCCTGCCAACTTGCTTCTGGCTAGGTACAGCCAAGGGGAGGCGCTGGTGGAGGACTGGAGGGTGGGAGGAAGGGAGAAGCCAAAATGTTTTTTTTCCTCTCTCTTCCTCTGCCGTGAGTGATCTCACTGTCAATGGCTGCCTCTCTTCCTCTGTAGCTGCAGCTCCTGGCACACATCTCCTGCCTCTGCCGAGTCCCCTTCCTGAGATCTGCCAAGGTTCTAGGTCTGCCATGCGGTTTCACCTCTTGGCCTCTGATGACCCTACCTCCTCCTTCTGTCCCTCCAGTCCTAGGCTGGTAGTGGCTTCTCGCCTTGCCATTTGCTGTTTAGCTTCTTGTTCTCCATCACTTGGGTAACTGATTCTTTATGTTGTGTTGAATTTCCTCTCTTTCCTAGAGTAGTTACTGTTTTCTTAGTTAGATCCTGACTGATACAGTGATACATCATCACTAAACAGATATTGAGGTGGCATTACTTCTCCTTCCCCAACCCCCACATTTTGCAGAATCTGGTCTAGTTAGGGTCACTAGTAGTCCCTATGATGCCAAGCTCAGAGGCTTCTTTGAGGTTTGTAGCATTTGACAGCTGTCCCCATTTGTTGAAGTCTCCTCTTTCATTGTCTGCTGGGACATCCACCCATTTCTCCTTGAATTTTTCTCAGACTCCTTTGCTCAGTCATCTCTTCTGCAAGTCCCTAAAATGTTGGGTTCTGCAGAGTCCCAAGTTCATCCTCTGCTCACCTCCACACACTTCTTTCTCTACCTGCTCACATGGCTCTCTCTGCAGCACAGAACTGCCTCCCAAGCTTCAAACACAGAATGTCATTGCCCTCAAGCTACATTCTTTGGGTCATATTTTGGACTCTTCAAACCCAAAGTATCCTTGGCTGATCTTACCTTCTCCACCCCTGACCACATACCACCTTATTCTCCTGTGTTCCCTGTCTCAAAATATGGAAACTTGTCCATCCTGAAATCCAGCCTAGAAACATCAGGGAGTCATCCTGGACTCTTCTCTCCACTTTCCCTCCCACATCCGGCTGGCTTCCACATCCTATACCCAGTGGTATGTGCAAATGTTTAAAAACCACCTTGGGAGGGGGAAGGGAACTCCTCCGATTTGTAGCATTTGCCCATTTCTTTCATGGAAATTCTCCCATTATGGCTGATTTCAAGCTACCAACGTGATGTCACTGAACATGGATTTGAGAAGTGTTATGCACATTGGTTTCCGTGAGCTGATATGAGCCAGCTCAGCATACCACTGTGCTGTATCCTTCCTGTTATTCTCATTGTCTCTGTTGCACTCTGGTTCAGGCCACCATTTCCCTCTTTGACACTTGAGATGTCTCCCCACTGGGTTTTTAGGCTCTTTCCCCTTCCAGGCATCCTTCACCAGCTCTGAGCATATCAGCCCCTAATTAAAAAGCTTTGGTAGTTTCCCACTGCCTAGAATAGTACCAGAGATGGAGCATTCTCGGTGTTGATTCTGGAGGACATGAGCCTTGTCACCTCTCCACACGTATCTCTCCTCCCAGCCCCAGCCCTGGGCTTGAGCTACCTGGGCCCTGTACCCACTTGCTGACTTTCTTGACATTTTGCCTTCCTTTCCTCTGTGCTTGCCATCCCTTGAGCTGTTTTAAGCACTCAACCACTTTATGAGATTGACGTGCTGCCTACTGCACTAAGGAGAGTATTTAAGACTATTTGTTTGGTGGGCTATGTGACTGTGACCATGAAAGAAGCCGGGGGTGACTCACTTTCATGTCTCGGGGCTGGGAGTGGAGTGGTGGACTCCTGAGATGAGGCACAGGGTCTCCTCAGTGTGTCCATCATTTAGGGCTTGTTCTAAGACTTTCATGAAACAAATTACTGTTTAGAGTCACATAATTCAGAAATAATTAAATGGGTCTTAAAAAACAGCAGATTCTCTTGGATACATATTACATTTGAGAAAATGGAATCAAATGCATAGCCATCCCTTTACCAGTTTGCTTACCTTTTCTTCTAGAAATCACTCAACAAAAATTTACAAAATGCCTGTCTTGGGCACAGGAGATACAAAGATGAGCAGGACATTATTGAAACTCACAGGTGAATGACTATAGAATCCCAGTTCTTCTGTCATAGAGAAGTCAGAGAAAGACTCCTGAAATTAGTCTCAGCCAAAGTTAGTGCTTTGCTCTCATTTTCCTCTTTATAAAATGGGCCCAAAGGACCACCAACCCAATCACTCACCCCTGGGACTGTTGCTTTGGGCTTTTGATAAAAAAGAGAGATGTTATAAGAATATGACATAGCATTACTATTCATTTCTGTCATCATTGTGCATGTGTGTGTGTTTGCATGTCCCTCTGTGTCCTTAGGTTTTTCCTAGATATTACGGCAAAATGGGGTGGAAGTGACAGGGAAGGCCTAAGCCCCACCTCTGCCTTCAGGAGGCTTACACTCAAGATATGGATAGAAGTGGAGTTTGAACAAAATATGCAACAAAATTAGATGACAACATGTGGTGCTGATCAGTTGGTTCTCTTGGTGCTCTAAAAGTAGAAAATGAACATGGGTTCAAGTTATAGAGTGGCAGTTTGTAGAGATGACATTTCTACATTTTCATAGATGGAAGGATTAGAGAAATGCAATCTGGTTCTTATCTTTATAAGGGACTGCTTTTTCAAGGAATAAGAAGCATTAGGGAATTTCATTGAATATTGTTTATTTATTTTATAATTTTAAAAATATACCTATTGTAGAAAATTGAGGAAATATATAAAAAAGTAACAACATTTAAAAATTTGCTTTAAAAGATTAAAAATCACCCCTACCCTCCATCACTCAGAGATAATACTGAAGGTATATCAGGGATTTTTAATGCATATTTTATGTAATTTAGTTCATACCATATATACAATTTATATCTTGTGTTTTTTTTGACTTAACATTATCACATAAGTATTTTTCCAGGTTATTAAAAACTCCTCATAAGTATTACCTTTAATGGCTATGCAATATTTCAATATGTGAGTATACTACAATTTATTTGAGAAGTCTTTTTTTGTCAGATATATTAGGGGTTTCCATTTTTTTCATTATAAATGATCCTGCAGTAAAAAATTTGTATCTCATTTTATGTTCTTAGGATGCAGCTCTAAAAGGAGTATCAAAGAATATTTTAAGGTTCCTGATATGTATTACCAAACTGCCTTCTATGAGGGATCCATCAGCTTATATTCCTATTTAAATTCTTGCAGAATATTCTCTACTGTCATTTTTTTAACAGGTATAATTAGCACAGAGTAAACTGCACATATTTAAAGTATACAATTTAATAATTTTTGGCATATATACACCCATGAAGCCATCATCACAACCAAGAAAATGAATGACCCCCACAAGTGTCCTTGGTCCTTTTTGTAATCCACCCTGCTGCCCCTTCCCACCTCATGCCCTACCCTACAAGTGACCACTGTTTTGCTTTCTGTCACTGTAGATTAGTTTGCATTTCCTAGAATTTTATATAAATGGAACCACACAAAATATACTCTTCTTTATGTCTGGCTTCTTTTACTCAAATTATTTTTGAAATTCATTTGTTGTTGCATGCATTAATAGTTCATTCCATTTTATTGCTCAGTAGTATTCCATTGTATGCATGTATCACAATTTGCTTATCCATTCAGCAAATGGATATTTAGATTATTTCCAATCTACTACAGTATAGAAATTAATTAATTTCCTGTAACATAAATACCTAGGAATGAGATGTTTGAGTCATGTGGCTGCTGTATGTTTAACTAACTAGCATATTTTGTTGCTAGTGATTATCTCTTGGGATAAAACATTGATATGTTATTATGATGATGATGATTATGTATTAAATTATTTTAATTGACTCATTGAAAATTACCCTGGTCTCCTCATCAAGGATGAGACTGGGAAGGAAGGGAAGAAAGACCCCCTTCTTACCATACTCTTTTAGGTATTCAACTGGGAGCAACCAACGGGGACACTCTGTGCACCCAGGTCCTTTTTCAGCCTCTGCTTCCCACCCAGGGTTTGTGGCCTAGGTCTGCTCTGTATGCCTCCAGAGCCCTCCCCACTTTCGTTGGAAGAGCAAACTCAGGTCCTTCTTGTCTTTGCTTTGAGTGTTCTGCTTGGATTTAGCTTTCTTTCTCTTTACGGTACTTTATAATTAAATGCTCTAGCCCTACTCTGGCAATCCCAGGACCTCCTTTTCCTTCTCTACACCCCACAGCCTTCCTAATGTTAAGGATGGGAGGTTGTGGTGATGGATAGGAAAAAGTGAAAATAGCTCTCACATGACCTGCCTTGGAGGCCCTGTACCCTAGAATCTCAGGGGTTACTCAGGAGCTAGGAAGATGGGCAGAGATGGGTATTGTCTCTGTGCTAGTTTTTCCACATTATTCTCTGAGCCTTCTGCTTAGAGTTACTCATCACATTAATCCTAAAGACACAAGTTTCTGGTATATCCAATAAGGTGTTTTTGTGAGTTCTGCAGACTGTTGGTTTTGTGTTTGTCTCTCTGTTTTGGAACTGCAGTTATATGCAGAAGCCCTGTGGTGGGGGGAGGGTCGATAATGGGGCTGTGGTTCATGGAACTTTCAGTGCAGCTTGCCCAGCCACTGGGCCAGGTGCTGCAGCGGGACCTCGCCCGTGGCCCAGTGCTGAGCGCAGTGCTTGGCACCTGGTAGGAGCTCAGCCACGTTGCAGTGAACCGAGTGGGCAGGCACCGTAGCATTGCAGAGGGGCTTGGACGACACACCAGGGCAGGCCTGGGAGCTGTCTCCCTGCTCTGCACTAACCTCACCTTAAGGCAGAGGTTCCTCAACTTCTTGGCTCACAGCACCCTTTGTGTCTCAGTAAATTTTTTACAGTGTGCCAGGCCAAAACAATACCCCAAAATTCTGTTTATTAAATTGGTTCCCAAAATTTAATTAGAATTTATGTTCTAACATCTTATCTCTGCAGAGCATGGTACTACATCTCAGACTGCAGAATCAACAGTGGCACCGTCCTCCCTCAGACTACACCAGAGTTTATGGGGTGTGGGCAATGTCCTCTGTTCTGGGGACTCGCCATGCAAGGAGTGCCCTCAGGACCTCCTAGTCCAGTGGGCTAGAAGCATGTGAGAGTGATCACAATATAGTCCAGTCCAACCCTGCTGGAAGTTGGTGCAGGTGTTAGGCATGGCAGGTGAAGAGCTCATGTCATCTAAGAGAGGGCACGATGAGATAAAGTAGGCACGGAAATGGAGCAAACCCATGTTGCTGTTCCAGTCTAACCCAGAGAATCAGAGGAAGCTGCAGGGTGGAGGCGGCACCCAAGCTTGGTCTCAAAGCATGAGCTGGAGGTGGGGTGGAGAGGCCCAGTTAAAGGAGGAACTTGCCATTGTGCCTCGGCACCCAACTGGGCAGGAGGAATGGGGGGCAGGGCTGTGGATTGGGACTGAAGATCCACATTTTCTGGAGGGAGCGAGACAGCCACGTGCACCTGAGGGCTGAGTCCTATGTCTTCTCCCAAGAACTTGGGGGCTTTGCAACCCCAAACCATTTCTGCAGTGATGTTTCTCTCTTCATTTTTATTTAAACAAGAGAGAAATACATTTTGCCAGTGGTATGCAACGCCATTTCCAGGAGGCTTGATTTTGCCTTCCAGGCACACATCTCTGGCCCATTGCAGCTGCCTCACTTCTCTTCATTTGGGGAATGACCTGCTTTGTCCTTCAGAACAGCTAGTTGACAAATACCATCTGATGTTTCTCCCAGGCACCCCCATTCATCTTGATGGCAGGCTTCAGATAACACTGCCGAGGTTGATATTTTATACTTTGGGAGTTTTCTTCCGTGATTTCATTTAATATGCTTTTTTCGTGCCACCTTCCCTTGGTCCCCAGAAAGTTTACATGGTGTCATTTGGTGGAGAAAATGCTGTTCTGCAATTCTGTTCAAAGGCTGTTTAAGGAATTAATCAAAGGCTCTATCGTGTGCTCCCGACTGGTTTTGGGTAGTGGTTCTGTAGGTGAAGGATTGGCATTGATTGATCCTGTGACAAGAGAGCTGTCTGCACTAACCTCCCTGCCTTGGCATACCGGGCAGTCCCTCTCACACAGCCTTTGTGGTGGCCCAGAGGGGGACAAAGGGGCACAAAGAGGGGGATTTGTACTTCTGAGTAAGCCATGGTTGCCGAGCAGCTCTGGAGGCAGAAGCCAGGCTGAGCTCTGCTCTCACTTCTCCAGGTGTGGGGTGGGAGCGGCGTCCTCCACACTGGGGATGGGTTTCTGAGTGGTGGACTTGGGGCCTCCCCTCTGGGGAGGACTGAGGGAGAAGGGGGTGGTGGAGAATGGCAGTGCCCTGTCCAGACGTGAGGCAGGGTGGATAACTCTGTCATACGGTGTCAAGAGACCCACTTGCATTTTCTCAGAGGATGTGGGTGGGGGGGGGGGAGGGAAACCACATTCCTGTCTCAGGGTGCCAACCCCATAGCTGGCTCAGCCCTCTTCAGAGTCAAGTAAGGTGCCAGAGCCTGGCTTTTCTGTTCTGGGACCTGTCCCTCCCTCTTGCAGGAGCCCAAAGCCCTGCCATGGCCTCCGGCATCCTCCTGAAGCCCCAGTGTGACCCAGTAGTGTTCTGAGGTGTGCCTGCTCACTCACTATCCATCAGACCCGTGTCCTTCTTTCCCACTCCCCTCCTTCAAAATCCACTGTCCTTGTCACCCTGCTGGGTGGTGGCTTGGCAACTGGCCTGCCGAGGTAGTGATGCTTTGTGTGCTGGCCCTTCACCAGCCTCGCCAGTGGAGCACAGGCCAGCAGAACAGAGCAGCTAGTCAAACGGGTGCCCTGGGGTCTGGCTTATTGGGACCAAATGATAGGGAAGACCTGGGTCCCGCAGGGCCGGTGTTGGCATCCAGGTAGGTCTTAGCTATGGGTGGGGGTGACTGCAGCAGGCGCCAACCCAGTCCACAGCTCCTGCTCTCTCTCCACGATCTGCTCTGCAGCCAATGACATCGTCCTCCCACCACGATCTCACTGGGCCACTCCCTTGTTTCAATCCTGTCAGGCGTTCCAATCACACCAAGGAGATGGTTAAAACATGCATCTGTGGTCGTTTGTGGTACATCCCCAGCTTAACAGCGTGTGCTGTGGTTCTTTGTACTTCCCATGTATATGCCACGGTGGTTGTTTTCTCCTGTTCCCTCCCTGCCTCCCCACCAACTTGCCTGCTAAGCCCTGTTCAACATTTCAGACTCAGCTCTGTCCTCACTCCCTTCAGAAAGCCCTCCCTGGATGCTACTGGCTGGGTTTGGAGCCTCTTCTCTGAGCTCGCACAGTACCATGATCTCGCTTGGAGCACACATCCTACTTCACTCTCGTGGCTGATTTATTAGTTTGTATCCCCCACCCCCAGGGTATGGGATAACTGAAGTTGACGGCTGGCAATCCTCAGAGGCTCACCAGTGTTTGTTGAAGGACCCAGTGAAGGGAAGGTGCTCAGAGGCAGGCCTGTGGCTGAATCATTTGGGGGTCTGTTTGTGTGAAGTGGGAAAGACCCAGGCCAGAGGCTGTGGGATTAAGGGAGGGGTCACCGGTAAGAATGAGGCAGTGGGTCAGCAACCCACCTTGCTGCCAGGGGTCTAGGCTGTCCCCACTAGGAAGCAGAGTGTAAGTCAGAAAAGAAAAGTGTGTAGGGGCACAGATGTGTGTAAAGTGTTGAGGGTGGAGGAAGCTTGCAGCTCATTCAGAGTATGCCTGATACATTGCTGCCAGCCCTACGCTGGACCTCAGCAGGGCTGGTCCCCAGGCCAGTGCTCCTGAACACCTGCCTCTGGCTGCGACAGAAGTCAGAGACTGAGTTGGAAGCCACAGGGATGTTGGATGCATGGGATGGATTTTGGGATCAGGGGAATAAGGGCTACTTCGAAGGGATGTTTGTGAGTGAGTGGAGTGCCCCCTGCCATCGTCTGCTTTCTTCCATGAGTAGTCAAATGGCAGCATGAAAGGTGGCCTTGTCTTCTAAAGGTTGCACTCATTAGGATGTGATTAATTCAGCTGGCTGTGCTGGCCCCTCACCTCCTGGGCATCGAGGTTGAGAAGAATTTGCCAAACAGCAGGCAGTATCATCTTGCAGCTGCACCTCAGCAACACCCAGGTCTAAGAAAGGACGGCCAGAGAATGGCCATGGCTGTCACCCATGTTCATCCTTCAGGAAGGAGCCAAGGGAATCTGGCACATGGGACTCAAGGCAGCTGCAGGGAAAGTCCCACACATCTCTAGGAGCCTGGCTGTGCTTTCTCTGTATGATTTTATTTCCAAGACTGTGGTGCCTTTCTGTCTTCCCTCCTGCTTTAGAAAAGGCTGTTTTGTTATTAAAAGTGGTTGCCAATTTTTTTCTTTTCCTGAAAGTGAGAACTCCCAGTTTCCCAGGAGTAAAATATTCCAATCATGTGTTGGATGTTTTGAAGTCACAGCAAATAGCTATTTAAAAATGATGAAACAGTTCCATGTTTTTATACATCTACACTAATATTTACACATGATGGTCTGCAGGCAGAAACTACCCATTTGTCAGGAGACCAATTCACCAAGTGGTCCTGCCAGTTCTGTTGGAGTGAAGAGAACTACATGAGATGATTCACACCTCTTAAGTCCCATAGTCTCATACTCAAGTTTTCTGAAAAATGGAAGAGTGAATGCAGAGTGTTCAGTATGCTGAAATACTTTATAACAGCATTCATGCAGTGTGACCCTTAGCAAGTTATATAACCTCCTCTTCTGCAAAATGGGCAATAATTCTATGTTGTTGCGAGGATAAATAAGGATGTGTGTATAAATATATATACTACAGATATATTGTGCATATATATGTGCACACACATGTGCTTGTGTGTGGCAGCAAACATAATTAAGTATTTGGCACAATCAAAATACTTAATAATTGGTTATTTAGTTTAGAATAGGTTGAGAAGCCCAAATAAGACTCTCTAGTTGGATGGCATGTGTACCCTCTTGGAACATTGCAGAGAGTTCTTGAAAACTTTAGCACTTAAACTAGAGACCACAGAGTAGACTAGAGGCCATAATTATCTAGAATTCCACAGTTCTAAGGCATGGGCCCCCTTGGAACTTGGAATACCAGTTAATAGAATTCTGAGGGTAATTGAGGATTAGTCTTCAAGCCTATTCTCTTCTGCAGTCCCTTTCTGGGTGCCCCAAATGTCAAGAACTATGACTGAATGAGGACCCTTGGTGTAGATGTTAAGATCCTGATGACCACCATCTTCTGAGGCAGAGCCTCCTGAACAGATTAATGCCACTATAAAAAAAAAGGCTCGTGGGAGTGGATTCACTCTCTTTTGCTCCCCTGCCATGTGAGGACACAGTGTCGGTCCCCTTTTTGCCCTCTGCTTTCTTCCATGTAAGGACACAGCAAGAAGTCACTCACCAAATACTGGATGCCAGTGCCTCGATCTTGGACTTCCTGGCCTCTAGAACTATGAGAAATAAATTTCTATTCTATTTAAATTACCAGTCTGTGGTATTCTGTTGTAACAGCACAAATGGATGAAGACAATGACTTTGTGTTCTGGTTAGTTTGGATCTTGAAGTATTATTCCAGAAACTCAATATGTAGAATATATTGCTACATAAAATAAGGGGAAATGTAAAAAGAAATTAAATATATTTTAAGAAACTCAAATGAAAAATTATTGACATTTTAATTCAAATTCATGTTGGTAAGTCTGTTCTCCAGCCACAGCAAAAGTCATAAACTCTTTTTATTTGTTCATAACTTTAAGCTATAAAAGACATCATTATTAATACTTTTTTCTCGTGTGGTAGTGCAGCCTTCAAGTTTAAGAGCTTGGGAAAGTAAAGAGAACATGCAGAGTGTTAATAACATCATGAAATGGTGTAGGACTTTGTATAATTTGTGAATATAGTGCTTTTTTATTCCTCGGACCATGTTCACATGCATTATCTCGTCTGAGACTCACAGCCGGTTTGTGAGATGAGCAAGGAGAGTCTCACTGTTCCTATTCATCCAGCTGGGTACTAAGGCATGGAGGGTTAAGTGACTTGCCCAGGGTCACCTAACTAGTAAATGTCAGGGCTGCTATCCAAAGCGAAGCCTCCCACATGGCCAGCCACTGCTAAGTCACGTCCATTCTGCCATTCCAATGGCTCTTACTCCTTCCAGTCTCACTGCCCCATTTTTAATTCGTAGGAAGGCTGCATCCTCCTCCTAGTTGATCTCCTATCCCAACCTATCTGACCTCTCAATCATTTTCTTTCTACAGTAGAACTAGGGTGCCTCCCCTGCGCCACAGCTAGATGACTCTTCCTAGAGTATATGCACAATCATGTCATGGCCAGGTGGAGAGTCTTCAGGGGTTCCTGTTGCCAACCACACACAGCACCACCCCCTCCCTCTGACCCTCAGGCCCTCCCAGCACCACACCAACCTCCTAGCTCTGCCTCCACCTTCTCCCTGGTGGTCCTCAAAGCCCTGACCCAGCTGTGTCTTCACTTAGACCCTGCCTGCTCTCCTGCCCCCTGCTTTGAGCCTGCCATAGACACCACCTGCAACACCTCCTGCCACCACTCTTGGAGGCGGGTCTGTGCCTCTGGGCCCCTTCTAAACGAGAGTTTCCCAAAGAAACCATCACCCACTGGCCCCAAATTCAGTGATCTCTCCTCCTTTAACTTTGTAGCTCTTTGGACCTATATCATGGCTTTGACTGACTCTCCCCTGTGGCACTATAGACTGTCCTTATTCCCTTTATTAAGCCTGTGAGTGACCTAAAGGCAGAGACCTATGGATAGAGTGATGTAAAGGACAGGAACCAGCTCTGGAGTCAGACTACTTGACTCAGTCACCCTGATCTCATACTTATCAGCCATGGGACTTCAGCCAGTCATTAGGCCATTGCTGGAATCATGGGGACAGGGTGTGGTTATATTTAATACAAAGTAGAGTCTGCATCTCACTCTGAGAGATTTTGATTTAATGTAGGCTGGAGTGTGGCCTGGGCATCAGAATTTTTAAAATCTCCTCAGACAATTCTTATGAGCAACAAAGCTTAAGAGTCATCTGTTTAACCTGCTTGAATAAGGTTAAAACCTACTCTTCGATGAAATCCCAGGCACCCAGGGTTCTCGGCACTGTATAAGCTGGCATGTGTGAAGCAGCTGGTGGGGGAGGCTCTCCATATGCTGCCAATAGATGGTGGTCATTATAATTATGATTCAATTTTGTAACTTCTGCAATGCCTGGCATCTTGTCCTGGACAGCGTAGGTGCTCAAAGCCTGGTTCTAAAATAGGAGCATAAGAAAGTAGGTGCTTTTGTGACAGAAATGTGATCTGTCTATAACCTCATAAGTCTCACGAGGATTCCATGAGCTCATCTATGAAAGCCCTTAGCAGAAGCCCATTTGTTGAGTGCTTCTCTGGCCTCTGTACCATTTTGGTGATGATGCTTGTCACAGTGGCCTGTGAACAGCTTTGTGTTGCTCATCCTGAACATGGCTGTAGCTGACCATGGCTGCAGTTGACCACAGTGGGCCCTCTACCCTGTAGATGTGGCAAGGTTTCCACCTGAGGCTGCCTCCTGCAACTCCACTTGGAAGGAGCTGACACTATTGTTTCCAAGGGGAACTTTGGCCTTGCTCGAGTCTCAAGTCACGATGGGCCAGTGGCCAGAAGAAGATGCACACTGTCACACTGTAGAAATAGCTCCTGAATGTAATGACAGGATTCAGCTAAAGCTAAAAGAACGACGACGAAAGGACCCATTACAGCCCTGCCCTCTGCCCCGTGTCAGTGCATTGCATAGTATTATGGAGGGCTGATGGTCTTTGTAAAAACTTGAGTAGGCAACACTGCTTTTAAGGGTAAATTTTTGCTTTGAGGAAATCAATCAAAGGGAAGATTATGGTTTAGAATGATCAAGATTTCTTCTTTGCATTCATTTGCTCTTCACAGGACTGAATAGCTATTAGTAGTCCATCCCGATGCCAGAGGAAAGAAATGGCCACTGAAGATTTGGGGGTCTTAATGCTGTTAAATGAAATGCTTATGGAATAAATAGTACCTCTGATTATGAGGGATATTGAAGAGCTTCAGTGCTCTGTGGGGCCGGAGAGAAATGAGATGAGAGGCCTCATAAAAGAGCAGTCAATTATTTTAAAGATGAGTTGGCATCTTTTAATTCCTCACCAGATAATGAAATATCTATTTGAGCCTGAGGCTGTTGTATCATTTCTGGTGTATTCAACAAAATTTATTCAACAATCATTTATTGAGTCCTCCTCCATGCCAGGCTCTGGGCTGAGGGCTGGAGATGCACAGAGAAGTGGACCATAGTCGCTGTTTTTGGGGTGACCCCTGGCTGCAGGGGAGAGGTATAGGATGGAGGGCTGTGCAGGTGCAGACTTCCTGGAGGAGGTGTGGCCTGAGCCAGGCTTGAAGGAAGGGGACAGGTTCCCCAGGCTGGGAGGGTTGTTAATCAGGGTAGGGGTCTGTGTCCAGGTGAGCCACGGCTTACCCAGGGAAGCAGCACTTCCTTCCCCAGCAGGCAGGTGCACTCGATTCTAAGCCACATGTGGCTACAGAGCACAGACCAGGCCCACACCCACGCCTCCATTACAGAGGACGGGGTAGGACAAAGCCTCCTTGATCGGTGGGTAGTGGGGTGGAGTCAGGAGGACAGGAGACGTGGATTCCAGCCCAGCTCTGCCTCATTCCTGTGTATGACTTCAGCTGTCCTGGTCCACTGGGCTCCAGTGTCACCATCTGCAAAACACAGCCTCTGGTAGTCTCTGGATCCCTGACCATAGGTGCTGAGCTGGCTCAGGGAGCCTAAGTCTGCAGAGGCTTCTTGGAAGACAGAGTCTGATGGGGCCCTGGGAAGTGTAGGTGTTACAATTTGGTGGGTCCTTGCTTATTCTTCTTTCAGGCCTCCTAAAAGCACTTCAGTCCTGTGCCCTTGCCCCAGGCTGCAGGCAGAGGCTGTGTGAAGGAAATAATGATGTTATTACGAGCATCTCTCTGGGGATTTGAATCCTCTGTAAGTACCAAGTTGAGTGGAGAGGAAAGAGCACAGGCCGTGGATCTCGACAGTGGACTGCACATTCTGTCACCGCTGACAATGTCACCCTGCTTCTTAAAGTTTTGCTTTCCTTGTCAGTACAATGACTATAATTCCAGTTATTCAAAGGCTTGTGAGGATTCCATGAGATAATCCATGAAAGCCCTTAGCAGGAAGCCAAGCCCACGGCCAGCCCTCAGTAAGTTGTGTCAGTGGCATGTATGATGCCACGGCAGCTCCCACAGTGGAGGAGATGCCTGGTGAGGAGGGCAGGGGGGGTGCTGGAGGTGCCCTGCCACCTCCCCCCAGGGCAAAGCACGTGAGGCCTGTAGAACTGTTGCTTTCTTCTGCCTGGCCCACAGGTCACTATCAGTAGTATTTGTTAAATGAATGTCTGGATAAATGAATAAATGAAAAAACATATTTGGGTCACCAGTATATTTTTTGCTAGGAATTTTGCCTGCATATCTGTCTGTATTGTTACAAATTAATTGCTCCCTTAGTCTACCTTGAAAAATAAAAAGGATTCCTGCAGAGTTTCACAGGTAGTTGAGATGTTGGATAATTGGGTTCCTGATCAGGCTGGTGGGAAAGGAAACTGATCCTTATTTGGTGCTCACTGTGAGCTGGGCTCTGAGGGCTTTCCTGACAGACACCTGGCTGAGGCCTTGAAGCCAAGGACCCTGGATCCAGAGGGCTACAGCCTTAGGTGGGTGCTGGCTGGTTTCCTTCATCAAAGAGGAGCCGTGTCTCCGTGACTGGCTGGGTTTCCAGGGAAGCGTGTGGCTGAGAAGCAAAGCAGAGTGTCTATCCTTCCCAAGCACTGAGTTCTAGCCACGCTTCATTAGTGGCTGGCACAGGTTGGCGGCCAGAACACGGAATCTCAGCCAAGGACTACAGGGCTCATCTCAGAGTACGGCTTTCAGAGGGGGATTTGTCACTGCAGGACAGTGGGAGGTGGTGGTGTCGTGTGTGGAGGTGTGAAGCACTTGTCCTCAGAAACAAGGGGCCATCAGCTGGGCTGCGATACCCGAGACTGGGGTGGGTGTGGGGCAGAGGGGGAATAGGAACTTGGGGTTCTGCACCCTGCCTGTGAGGGAAAAAAGGCACTTTCAAGAAGCTGATGTGGCCCACTCTGGCCGAGTTCTGGGAAGGGACAGATGAGGCCTGTGGTTTTGTCAGGAGGAAGAGTTCAGCTTGTCATTTGTGAACTCTGCTTCTGAGACTTTGGTGTGGAAGCTGCTGAATTATTCATAGCAACTCGGACTTTGCTTTTCCGGTCCCAAGCTGCTGATTTTGTGGTTCTTCCCAAGCCCAAGGTGCTTGTGAGCCTGAGAGAAAGTGACTTTGATGTAAACATACTTGGGAAAACTTGCAATGACAGGTGAAGATGCAGGCTTTGGGGCCTCAAAATGACACTGCCTGTCCCGTGAGAACCTGTTTGGGGATGGAAGCTGTGGGGCAAAGACTAATATCTCTGGCCCCCTGGACACAATCAAGACATGTTCACACCTTCAGCTGTAAGAATCTCTCTGCGCCCCTGCCCACGTCCAGAAATGACCAGCTGTCCTGCCCTAGGCAAGCGATATACCAGGGCCACCTCCCCCTGCTCCCCTAGAGGTTTCCATGTCATCTCCCCCGAGCCCTGCAGAGAGGAGATGGGGTGTCTTAGGAGAACAGCAGTGTTCTCCAGGGAGCTGCATTGGCTGATTTTACTCCCTTGCTAAATGTTTTACAGTGTGTGTCGCACTGAGTAAATTGAAATTGGGCAGGAAGATTTTTAACCAATTCATCAGTCCAAGTAAATCCCTGTTAAGAGGTAGAAATGAGCTCTTATGGGGATAATAGCCATAGGAAAACAAAGTACAATAATATTCTTCTCTTTCCAAATTGTATATAAAATCAATTGCTGGTTCCCTGCTAAAGAGCCTAATGTCTTACGCTGTAATTTATTCTGGGAGACCGGGCCTGAGGGGTGTTGGTGTGCTGGCAGGCCCCTGCCCCCGCACAGAGGTCTGGGCTATTCATCTTAGCGAGGAGCTCTGAGGAGGAGAGGGAGCTGGGCTGGTGTGGCTGAGATTGCAGAGCTCTCAGGCGAAGGTGGAGCTACCTCAGGGCGGGGGAGCTACCTCACCCTGAGCACCCCACCCTCATGCTGCAGCACCCTGGGCAAAGGTGGACACTAGAGGGAGTGGGGTGGGTCCCTCGGGCCCTGGAATAGAGAAGGGGGGACTGTAGGACCTGGGCTCCACTGCAGTCCCTCAGGGTGGAGACCACATCTGTCACAGACCCGTGGACTCCTTAGTGCCTGGTACAGAGAGGTGCCCATGTGAATGAAGGAGTGAATACCTGTGTTCCTGGTATTAACTGCAAATATGAAATAGGGCCAGGAGCAGAAGTCATTCAACTTAATCAGGACTGAAGGACTGATAGAGACATCACAAAGTAAGATTCAGGAGCTCTTGGTTCTAAGAAAGGACCTGTGATGTCTGACCCTTAGACACACGGAGATAGGTGGAAACCTTCCTAAAACACAACTCCATGAAGACAAGGACTGGGTTCTGGTCATACATGTGTCCCAGCATCCAGGCCAGAATGTCATATAGTGGGTCTCAGAGGTGCTTGTCCAGTGAAAAGTGAGCAGACAATTTCGCCATCCCCTCTGTACAGAGAGTGCATGCTCAGGTGAGTCAGAATGGCCATAATGTTTTCCATGGAGACCCTCCCTCCAGTCTCTAGGGAGATGGCTGAACCTTGGCCACAGTCATTGCAACAACTGCCACAACACAAGAGCTGCCGTGACAATAGCCTTCACTGAGCTCTTGCGCTGTGCCGGGCACTGCACTGGGGGCTTTTGACACCTTACTGCACCTAATTCTCACGGGACAGTTACGAGGTATGAACTAGTACAGAGAGACTGAAGCTTGTGGGGAGGGTTAACCTGGCTTTTCCATGAAGTGAGTTTAAATTGAAAGGCAGAGGCCGGGCGCGGTGGCTCACGCCTGTCGTCCTAGCTTTCTGGGAGGCCGAGGCGGGCGGATAGCTGCTGCTTCAGGGGTTCGACACCAGTCTCACCACAGCCTGAGCGCAGTGAGACCCCGTCTCTAAATCTAAAAAAAAAAGGAAAAAAGGCAAAAAAAATACACAAAATAAATTGAAAGGCAGAAAAATACAACTAATCAAGTTACCGTAACCCCTAACAGATTGTGGCTCTGTGCAAATCATTGACATTTCAGTGTCTTCCCAAGACTCTGTCGCCAAATGTCTTTGCAGAGCAGTCCTGCAGGTTGTGGGAAGAGCCTGCTCTGCCACCCTGGGGCCAGGAGCCTCCCCTCATGATGGTCCCCATCTCTTCCCTGCTGCTGCACCTGATCCCCTTCTCTGGGCTCACCCAGGGGTTCACGCTCTCCCAGGATGGGCAGAGCCATCTGAATTTACCACAAATCTGAATATTAAGGCAAAAATTACTAACATCTGCCATTTAAGGAAGAAGCTGCTCTGTGCAAGGCACGGGGCCAGGTGCTGCGCATATGGGATTTTATAGACTCCATAAAACAATGTGAGAAGTAGGTACTATTCTCCTCCGTGCACAGATGAGGGAAACTGAGGTTCAGGGACTTAAACAACTTGCTCAAGGCCACTCAGCCAGTAAGTGCTAGAGCCAGGATTCAAATAGAGTCTGCCTGAGGCCAAAGTCACCCCTTTTCCCACTAGGCCCAGAGTGCCACGTCCTGTGGTGCAGGGACCCCGCAGCAGATAGTTGGGTCAGAAGAAAGAACAGTGGTCCCAGGTCCTGGCTCAGCATGCAGTTGGTGCTGTGGCCTCAGACAGGTTATCTTACCTCCCTGCATCTCCTCTTCCACATCTGTAGTTGAGTGTGCTAAACATGCTGGGGGTGATTCTCTGGGGGCACTTCTGTGTGTATATTGATGTGTGTGTGCGTGTGTTCTTGTGCACACATGTTTGGTGGGAAGTTAGAGACCTACCACCTCCCGCCTCCCTGGCAGTCATACTTGCTAGAAGACAAATATTCAGGCTGCTCCTGTACAAACTTTCAATAATGAAGTGCCCTCCCCCTCCATCTGCCTCCACCTCCTCTTGCTTGGCCATTTGCCGCCTGGGCCTGGGGCTTGGGGAGAAGCAAGCAGCAGCCACACCACTTGCAAATAGGAGTCAGTGGGGCAGAAAAGACAAAACTCAAACCCTCTGTCCTGCCTGACTGCACTAACATGTGATTTGCAGATGAGAATGTGAGTGGTGTTACTCCTGCTGCTTCCTCGAGTGTTCCTGGGTCCTTAGCTGATCTTCACCAAAGGACTGGCTGGGAAGTGCTTCAGAGCCCTGCAGGCGAGCACGCTGCAGGTTTGGCCAGGGGTAGAAGAGGGAATAAGGGAGGAATGGACAGGAGGAGGGAGAAAGAGACCCCAGTGGAGACCAGCTCATGGTAAGAGAACACCATGGGCAGGAACACTGCTTGGCTGTCCCGGGCCTCTACAGGACCTCCTGAGTCTTACTATGCTGCCCTCTGTGTTTCTTCTGTTCTTCTGGAATCCCAGATTGGTCTTGAGTAAAAGCATAGCATTAGCCATCACCAGTATCAACTAGTGCAAATTTTATACCTGCACTTTTCCCCCCTCATCCATGAATCTCCAAAGAACCTGCTAGATTTATTTTGGCATCAGGATTACTGAGTCTGTGCCAGCACCATTCCAATTCACATGCTTTGCAGCATTTTGGGGACCGTCCTCGCCTTTTGCTGACTTTTTACCAGGTCTGTGTGGCCTGAAGGTTGGTGAGCGGGGGTGGTGGTGGTGGTGGTGTGGGCAATGTCCCCAACCAGGCAGCCTGGGCATTGCAGGAAAGCCAGTGCCTGGCACAGAACAGACCTGCAGGTGCTTCTGCACACTGGCCAGGACAGAGGTCAACCACATTACTTTTTATTCTTCACCTGCTGGGGAAAATAGAGCTTTGGAATTGAGGTTATAGTCCCGTGCTCTCTGCTCAGCATGTTCTTGATGCTTCCCTTGCTGTCCTGTTTCTGTGATGTGTGGTGACATGGGAGGGGACTGATACTTCGCATTGTGAAAGGGGGAGGGGCCGGCTCTGAGGAAGGCCCCCAAACAGCAGCATCCACTTTTGGGGGACCCTGCGTCAAGACAAACACCAGAGAAAGAGCTTGTGCAGAGTTGAGAGAGAAACAAAACAAAGCTCAGGAGCAGAAAAAAGCAAGCTATCTTGAGCTTATTTCTTTAATAGCTCATGGGGTACTATTCAGCTTTAAGAAACAATGGTGAGATCGGAAGTCAGCGGAGCATGCTGACGGAATAAA